>JAECWN010000336.1:0-180990 GCA_018150725.1 Drosophila quadrilineata
CCCAAGGTGGAAACCTCGGGTACCAAATAAAGGCCAACTGTTTGGGTTGGTAGCTTCGCCCTTGGTCGGGGCCGAGGCCTAACTAAAACCTCTGCCGATCTAGGTATCACGGCCACCGGTTGGAAAAACGCAACTCCACGCCGAGCTACATGCTCTCCCGCATTTGGGTAGTAAACCACAGCCACCACGAATCTCCCCGAAGGGCCGCAACCGTAGCCAGGGCAGACAACTGTCCGCGGGCTCCTGACTCCCGTGGTACCAGACATAAAACGTCTCCGGTCGAACGCCGTACACATGATGTACTTCCAATTTTAACTCCAAACAGTTACGGGTTGGTGGCCCACAAAAGTAGTTCAAGGCAACAGCTGCTCGGAATAGTACGCAGTACCGACACAGTCGGCATGCGAGATGTTACGGTCTAAGAGTATGCTTCATGGACATACCCTCCACACCGTTCGGAGTCGAGGCCCATTCCATCCTCTTCCACAAGCGTGGCATTAATAGTTGGCATTTCGCCAAATCGCCCAACGACGACCAGCTCTTGTGCCCCCACATATAATCAAAAGATCAACGCCAGAGGCAGGGTCGATTGAAACCGGCCCCGTTTAATCCTCAAAGCGCCTGTGGTACCAGATAACCTCTGGTCAGGCTTCGTGCCCAAGGACACTACCAGTTTTCGCCCCATGATGCGCGGGACTGGTAACCCACTAGGGAGAACGCTAAGTCCCTCCCGTGGAACATACAATCATCCATCATCATTCATATTTCCCCATCATTCATCCCACATGCACTCATTCATTCATTCATGCCTCCGTGAAATGCACAAACGGCGCCTCGCAAAGCTTCGCACGCAAACTCATTCATCCTCTTTACCCTATCACTGGTGGAGAGTGCTTGACTAACGTCAAACCCGCCACTATCCTGCACAATACCAACATCCGCCAAAGAGCGGATATCCCCATACAACGGGCACTCGCAGATCACATGCTGCCATGTCTCCTGTGCCGAACCACAAGGGCATTCCGGACTGTCCGCCAAGGTTCTTGGATGCAGAAACGCATTCAACGAACCATGGCCAGTCAAAAGGAATCCAAGGCTAAGGTTGAAACCAAAGTCTGGTCGGCTGGCTACAAACGTGACTTCACGAATGTATTTGTGAGTCACCCGCCCATTCTCACTTGCATCCCATCTGGCTTGCCAGTCAGACAGGACACACTCATTCAACAAACTCTTACACACACTAAGCCCTAAACTCTCCACATCCCTATCAGCGAGCCATTCATTCTGCAGCAATGGCAGCCGCCTCTTAATCTTGTAGAGTAAGGCCCTACGCCTTACCTCCAAGTCAAGGGGCTGCTCCACACAGCACCTGCAGCGCCTCCGTCGAAACGGTGCGACATACAGGTATGCACCCTAACAGAATCACACGCTGGCAAGCCAGCACATTCTTTCTGCCCGCAACAGTCGCAGCAGTTTTGTACCAAACAGACGATCCATATGCTGCGCAAGCAACAAATATATGGCACGCACTGCGCGCCTGCTCAGGCCCCATTCACTTCTCAAAATTCGGCGCAATTGTCCAGCCACTCCAAGCAATCGCGCTCTGAGAACGGTGAGATGTGGCATAAAGCTCATTCTCTCACCGATGGTTATGCCAAGGTACTTAACCTCCTTAACATACCCTATACTGGCGCTTCCGAGCCTGACAACCGGAGGTCGACTAGCGGCCAATCTGCCCTTAAGCAGCATTGTCACCGTCTTGTCCATTGCCAGACCAACGCCCACACTGTTGCCCCATTCGCAAGCAATGCGCAAACACTCCGCAGCGTTTGCCTCGATCTCAGCACGCGATCGCCCCTCAACCATGATCAGTAAGTCATCTGCATATGCACAGCATTTGCAGATACTGTCAAGCTGCCATAACAGAGGGTCCATCATGAGGTTCCAAATGAATGGACCACAGATGGAGCCCTGAGGACAACCACGTACAACGTCAACAGCGACGCTTTCACGTCGACCTACTGATACTGCAGTTCTGCCGAGAAATAGCTCTGCCACAGAGCAATCTCCCGACAGCCACATTCACACTCGCCCAGCTCAGGTAGTCGAACGCACCCCTGAAGTCCACAAAGACGCCTAGGACATACTTGGAGGTGCTGGACTCAACCGAGCTTTGCACAAATCTCCAAGCGTCCTCTGTGCTCCTACCCTGTCTAAAACCAAATTGCCTATCTGACATTTGGTCACTCACTCTTTCGTGAAGCCTTTCAATCATGACTCTTTCCAGCACTTTCCAAGCACTGGAAGGAGACTGATTCTCGATATGACCGAGGATTACTCCTAACTCTTTCAGGCGACTTCAACAGGACAACCACTTTTGCCCTCTTCCATTCACTGGGAAAATGGCCTTCGTATAAGCAGCGCTCATACAAGGTTATCAAGTACTCGGAATCGAGTTCCAGACGCACTTGCACATCTCCCCCGTGAAGCCATCCACACCAGGCGACTTTCTGGATTTTAATCTCCCGGAAAGCCGCGCCCAGTTCGCTTTCACCGAGAGGGATCGATCGGGAGCTCCACACTAAGCAGAGTCTCCTGCCTCTCCTCTCTCGGGAAAAACTCACCGAGAAGCACATTCATACATTCACTCCAAGTCGTCAGTTGTGAGCTGCCAACCTGGAGGTTCCCTATACTGTGTTCCCTACGGCTACCTCTCACAATTTGGTAGGCACGACCCCAGGGGTCGTCCCTATTGCGCTCTAGAAATGCGCGCCACTCGGACTCTTTTACATCTACAAGTCTTTGCTTATACTCACGACTACGTCGACCATACTCAGCCCCAAGCTGGGCAGCGTTATCATCATTGGCCGCCCGTGCTCTTTGGAAACGTTTCCTCAGGGCTCTAAGCGACCTCCGCATAACGCCTAACTCACGGGTCCACCACTTCACACGCTTAAGATTTGCCTTTCGGCTCCTCCTCAGCAAGCGGTCATTGACACACGTGACCCACCCATTAATACTGGAGACCTGCTCATCCACGCTCATTGCACTAAAAGTGCTGTGCGGGACTTGCAGAGCCTCCTCCCTAACCAATAGCCCATATTGGGCCCAATTCACACCATGCGTACGCCAGTAATTTACCCCCACACTCTCATTCTGGGTTTCGGCATAAGTGAAAACAATCTCAATGGGATTGTGATCACTGATACCGAAACCGCCCAACACACACCAGCTAAAAGTGTACACGCCCATTGCTGCCCCATTTACAAGAGTGACATCAATGTCACTCTTCCCATTCACGCTATCAAACGTGTACCACTCACTGGGTTCGTTGACGAACCGAACATCTCGGGAGACGGCCCACTCAGCCAGCATCTCACCCCGTATGAGGTTCGGATAACCAGACGCGAGTCTGGATATCTTACTGAACCGCATCGGGGACGATGCATTCGCATCTAGCCCGAGGATGATTGGTTCGCTACTCGCCAGTAGTAGCACCTCATCCACATACGCAATATACGGCTCGAGGGGTTCCCCGAACGCGCAATATACGCTCGCCACATATATCCTACCAAACCTGCCACTCAAGCACACACACACACCTCTATCGGTTGAGTTCACCAAGGTGCACTCAATACCGACCTCATTCACCACAACCGCCGCATTAGCCCTGCTGTCAGGAAATACCCGCATTGCTGCTGGCAATCCCCGTACACAACCATTAGTTGCATACGGTTCCTGAAGCAGGGCCACGACGTTGCCCCTCTCTCACATCATATTGCCTACGTCGCACATTACAGCGTATGACCCCTGGCAATTCAACTGGAGGACTTTGCTGCCATATTAATGTCTAGCGTTGGCCCTCGCAACAATCGCACTGTATATCGGGCATGCCGGACACATCATCATATGTTCCGAAGGCATCCCTTTAAAAGCACAATTGCGGCAACTAAGTGCATTGCTGCACTTAGCCACCCGATGGCCCACCTGGCCGCAGCGACGGCAGACGTCCTGCTTAGCCCTGCATTCCGCTACTTTATGGTCGAAACCCAGGCATCGGAAGCAGCTTACTACCGGGTCAAAATTCCTTAGTCGGAAAGAAAACCACTTAATATAGCAACGGCCAACATCGAGCAGAGAGCCAATGGCTTTGCCATCGCCCTCCAACACAACATTGACCGTAGCCCCACCATTCACAGACCACGGCTTGCTCACCATTCGGACGCCTTTTCTGAAGGCCTCAGGCGACATCGTCTCCTTGAGGTTCATCTCATAAAGATCACTCATGAACTCGTCAGGTGATCCTGAGAGTGAACGCCCTGCACCACAACTTTTGGTCCCAGCTTCTCATTCACACTCACCTCAAGACTACACTCACCAAACTTAGCGTTCTCCGCTAACTTCTTCCTCTCCACCTTGGATGGAGTGCGTATAATCGCTCCTCCATCTCGTGACGGCTTCATTGAGAACACCCGGACGCCCAGGGTTGGCCCCACCTCCTTCACCACCTTTTCGACCACGTCCTTCGATGTCTTGCCCGCAGTCTTGCTGCGAACAACGACGGACCAAGTCTCAACTGGTCTGGGTGCCTCCAGAGTAGACGGCACTGCCGACACGGGACCTCCTTTGACGACGACGGGCACGCTCCGAGGAGCAACCACAGGGGCCGGCATACGGAAAATGTCGTCGTCACGAACGACACTTTCCGCCCGGCGACACTCATCTAACCGGCCTCTTAGGCGCTCATTTTCCGCAATCTGCGTGAAGAGGAGTACCTCCAGCTCGGCCAGATAGTCCACCAGACTGCCAATGGCCCTACCACCCATACCTGCAGCAAGGGCGTGCGTGACCACGTCCTTGGTGACCTTCATTCGCCCACCTCGCTCCGCGCGGGGCACACACGCAAAACCGATGCACACGTGTGCCTTCGCGCAGCCAATCAAAATCGGCACAGCGTACGTTACTCCCCAGTGCGATAAAAATCGTAGCGATGCGAATATAGCACAAAGAGAGGAAGGCGATTGAGTAAAATCGTGATGCATCGCAGATTGCAAAGCTGCTGTCTGAATACTCCGACAGTCAAAACGCAACTCAGTAGATAGGGACAGAAGTCAGGGGTGTTTAACGTGAGCACCTGCCGTGTAGGCTCAATCTCACGGTGCCCGAGCACTGGGATACGATTTAAGCGTCAATCAGCGCCCCCAAGGTGGAAACCTCAGGTACCAAATAAAGGCCAACTGTTTGGGTTGGTAGCTTCGCCCTTGGTCGGGGCCGAGGCCTAACTAAAACCTCTGCCGATCTAGGTATCACGGCCACCGGTTGGAAAAACGCAACTCCACGCCGAGCTACATGCTCTCCCGCATTTGGGTAGTAAACCACAGCCACCACGAATCTCCCCGAAGGGCCGCAAACCGTAGCCAGGGCAGACAACTGTCCGCGGGCTCCTGACTCCCGTGGTACCAGACATAAAACGTCTCCGGTCGAACGCCGTACACATGATGTACTTCCAATTTTAACTCCAAACAGTTACGGGTTGGTGGCCCACAAGAAATTCAAGGCAACAGCTGCTCGGAATAGTACGCAGTACCGACACAGTCGGCATGCGAGATGTTACGGTCTAAGAGTATGCTTCATGGACATACCCTCCACACCGTTCGGAGTCGAGGCCTATTCCATCCTCTTCCACAAGCGTGGCATTAATAGTTGGCATTTCGCCAAATCGCCCAACGACGACCAGCTCTTGTGCCCCCACATATAATCAAAAGATCAACGCCAGAGGCAGGGTCGATTGAAACCGGCCCCGTTTAATCCTCAAAGCGCCTGTGGTACCAGATAACCTCTGGTCAGGCTTCGTGCCCAAGGACACTACCAGTTTTCGCCCCATGATGCGCGGGACTGGTAACCCACTAGGGAGAACGCTAAGTCCCTCCCGTGCAACATACAATCATCCATCATCATTCATATTTCCCCATCATTCATCCCACATGCACTCATTCATTCATTCATGCCTCCGTGAAATGCACAAACGGCGCCTCGCAAATGCTTCGCACGCAAACTCATTCATCCTCTTTACCCTATCACTGGTGGAGAGTGCTTGACTAACGTCAAACCCGCCACTATCCTGCACAATACCAACATCCGCCAAAGAGCGGATATCCCCATACAACGGGCACTCGCAGAGCACATGCTGCCATGTCTCCTGTGCCGAACCACAAGGGCATTCCGGACTGTCCGCCAAGGTTCTTGGATGCAGAAACGCATTCAACGAACCATGGCCAGTCAAAAGGAATCCAAGGCTAAGGTTGAAACCAAAGTCTGGTCGGCTGGCTACAAACGTGACTTCACGAATGTATTTGTGAGTCACCCGCCCATTCTCACTTGCATCCCATCTGGCTTGCCAGTCAGACAGGACACACTCATTCAACAAACTCTTACACACACTAAGCCCTAAACTCTCCACATCCCTATCAGCGAGCCATTCATTCTGCAGCAATGGCAGCCGCCTCTTAATCTTGTAGAGTAAGGCCCTACGCCTTACCTCCAAGTCAAGGGGGCTGCTCCACACAGCACCTGCAGCGCCTCCGTCGAAACGGTGCGACATACAGGTATGCACCCTAACAGAATCACACGCTGGCAAGCCAGCACATTCTTTCTGCCCGCAACAGTCGCAGCAGTTTTGTACCAAACAGACGATCCAATGCTGCGCAAGCAACAAACAGGCCATCATATGGCACGCACTGCGCGCCTGCTCAGGCCCCATTCACTTCTCAAAATTCGGCGCAATTGTCCAACCACTCCAAGCAATCGCGCTCTGAGAACGGTGAGATGTGGCATAAAGCTCATCTCTCACCGATGGTTATGCCAAGGTACTTAACCTCCTTAACATACCCTATACTGGCGCTTCCGAGCCTGACAACCGGAGGTCGACTAGCGGCCAATATGCCCTTAAGCAGCATTGTCACCGTCTTGTCCATTGCCAGGCCAACGCCCACACTGTTGCCCCATTCGCAAGCAATGCGCAAACACTCCGCAGCGTTTGCCTCGATCTCAGCACGCGATCGCCCCTCAACCATGATCAGTAAGTCATCTGCATATGCACAGCATTTGCAGATACTGTCAAGCTGCCATAACAGAGGGTCCATCATGAGGTTCCAAATGAATGGACCACAGATGGAGCCCTGAGGACAACCACGAACAACGTCAACAGCGACGCTTTCACGTCGACCTATTGATACTGCAGTTCTGCCGGAGAAATAGCTCTGCCACAGAGCAATCTCCCGACAGCCACATTCACTCAACCTCCTAATCACACTCGCCCAGCTCAGGTAGTCGAACGCACCCCTGAAGTCCACAAAGACGCCTAGGACATACTTGGAGGTGCTGGACTCAACCGAGCTTTGCACAAATCTCCAAGCGTCCTCTGTGCTCCTACCCTGTCTAAAACCAAATTGCCTATCTGACATTTGGTCACTCACTCTTTCGTGAAGCCTTTCAATCATGACTCTTTCCAGCACTTTTCCAAGCACTGGAAGGAGACTGATTCCTCGATATGACCGAGGATTACTCCTAACTCTTTCCGGCGACTTCAACAGGACAACCACTTTTGCCCTCTTCCATTCACTGGGAAAATGGCCTTCGTATAAGCAGCGCTCATACAAGGTTATCAAGTACTCCGGAATCGAGTTCCAGACGCACTTGCACATCTCCCCGTGAAGCCATCCATACCAGGCGACTTTCTGGATTTTAATCTCCGGAAAGCCGCGCCCAGTTCGCTTTCACCGAGAGGATCGATCGGGAGCTCCACACTAAGCAGAGTCTCCTGCCTCTCCTCTCTCGGGAAAAACTCACCGAGAAGCACATTCATACATTCACTCCAAGTCGTCAGTTGTGAGCTGCCAACCTGGAGGTTCCCTATACTGTGTTCCCTACGGCTACCTCTCACAATTTGGTAGGCACGACCCCAGGGGTCGTCCCTATTGCGCTCTAGAAATGCGCGCCACTCGGACTCTTTTACATCTACAAGTCTTTGCTTATACTCACGACTACGTCGACCATACTCAGCCCCAAGCTGGGCAGCGTTATCATCATTGGCCGCCCGTGCTCTTTGGAAACGTTTCCTCAGGGCTCTAAGCGACCTCCGCATAACGCCTAACTCACGGGTCCACCACTTCACACGCTTAAGATTTGCCTTTCGGCTCCTCCTCAGCAAGCGGTCATTGACACACGTGACCCACCCATTAATACTGGAGACCTTCTCATTCACGCTCATTGCACTAAAGTGCTGTGCGGGACTTGCAGAGCCTCCTCCTAACCAATAGCCCATATTGGGCCCAATTCACACCATGCGTACGCCAGTAATTTACCCCCACACTCTCATTCTGGGTTTCGGCATAAGTGAAAACAATCTCAATGGGATTGTGATCACTGATACCGAAACCGCCCAACACACACCAGCTAAAAGTGTACACACCCATTGCTGCCCCATTTACAAGAGTGACATCAATGTCACTCTTCCCATTCACGCTATCAAACGTGTACCACTCACTGGGTTCGTTGACGAACCGAACATCTCGGGAGACGGCCCACTCAGCCAGCATCTCACCCCGTATGAGGTTCGGATAACCAGACGCGAGTCTGGATATCTTACTGAACCACATCGGGGACGATGCATTCGCATCTAGCCCGAGGATGATTGGTTCGCTACTCGCCAGTAGTAGCACCTCATCCACATACGCAATATACGGCTCGAGGGGTTCCCCGAACGCGCAATATACGCTCGCCACATATATCCTACCAAACCTGCCACTCAAGCACACACACACACCTCTATCGGTTGAGTTCACCAAGGTGCACTCAATACCGACCTCATTCACCACAACCGCCGCATTTGCCCTGCTGTCAGGAAATACCCGCATTGCTGCTGGCAATCCCCGTTCACAACCATTAGTTGCATACGGTTCCTGAAGCAGGGCCACGACGTTGCCCCTCTCACACATCATATTGCCTACGTCGCACATTACAGCATATGACCCCTGGCAATTCAACTGGAGGACTTTGCTAGCCATATTAATGTCTAGCGTTGGCCCTCGCAACATATCGGGCATGCCGTAGACATCATCATATGTTCCGAAGGCATCCCTTTAAAAGCACAATTGCGGCAACTAAGTGCATTGCTGCACTTAGCCACCCGATGGCCCACCTGGCCGCAGCGACGGCAGACGTTCTGCTTGGCCCTGCATTCCGCTACTTTATGGTCGAAACCCTGGCATCGGAAGCAGCTCACTACCGGGTCAAAATTCCTTAGTCGGAAAGAAAACCACTTAATATAGCAACGGCCAACATCGAGCAGAGAGCCAATGGCTTTGCCATCGCCCTCCAACACAACATTGACCGTAGCCCCACCATTCACCGACCACGGCTTGCTCACCATTCGGACGCCTTTTCTAAAGGCCTCAGGCGACATCGTCTCCTTGAGGTTCATCTCATAAAGATCACTCATGAACTCGTCAGGAGTGATTTGAGAATGAACGCCCTGTACCACAACTTTTGGTCCCAACTTCTTGTTCACACTCACCTCAAGACCACACTCACCAAACTTAGCGTTCTCCGTTAACTTCTTCCTCTCCACCATGGATGGAGTGCGTATAATCGCTCCTCCATCTCGTGACGGCTTCATAGAGAACACCCGGACGTCCAGGGTTGGCCCCACCTCCTTCACCACCTTTTCAACCACATCCTTCGATGTCTTGTCCGCAGTCTTGCTGCGAACAACGACGGACCAAGTCTCAACTGGTCTGGGCGCCTCCAGAGTAGACGGCACTGCCGACACGGGACCTCCTTTGGCGACGACGGGCACGCTCCGAGGAGCAACCACAGGGGCCGGCATACGGAAAATGCCGTCGTCACGAACGACACTTCCGGCCCGGCGGCACTCATCTAACCGGCCTCTTAGGCGCTCATTTTCAGCAATCTGCGTAAAAATGAGTACCTCCAGCTCGGCCAGATAGTCCACCAGACTACCAATGGCCCTACCACCCATACCTGCAGCAAGAGCGTGCGTGACCACGTCCTTGCTGATCGCCTTCATTCGCTCCACGGGCAAGCCCGTACGCCTCTTTGACGCCAGTCCACTCATGGGAGCCGATGGCGCCTCAGCTGCACGCGTTGCCCCACATCACTCCCACACAAGCTCTCCATGGAGCCCATCGGGGTCGCCTCCACCGAACAAGCAGGCTGGCACCCATCCGACTCAGTCATACACACTGAGCATTCGCTATTAGCAGCACTAATGCTGCCTACCACGCTGCCCTCACCTACGCTTGCCAGCGCGTCAACACAGGTTAGCGAAGCTACCTTCCTAACCTTTTTCATTAACACCGCCGGCCCTTGCTTCCGCCGCACCTTTCCCCCTCAACCACAGCTAATGACTCACCATCATCAGCGGGGTCAACAGCCGGCTTAACCCGTGGCATTTTCTGCCAACCAACCTTACGTGTTCACACAACACAAATTAACAGTGTTGTAACTGTAACACAGCAGGCCTTATCTCTTTTGCACACACAAACACTCACACACGCAAACGCAAGCACACGTGTGCCTTACCGCAGCCAATCAAAAACCGGCACAAACGTACGGTACTTCGCACTTGCAGTAAAATCGTACGATGCGAATATAGCACAAAAGGGAGACGGCGATTGAAAAACTGATATCGCTATCAAAGGCAGTGCGCTATTTTTGCTCATAAGCCACCGTACTTGTTGCAATCTGTGGTTGCACTTTTGCACAGCAGCTTTGAGGTGCGGCCCAAAGGTAAGCCGTTTGTCTAGGGTAATGCCAAGGTATTTGGATTGTGTTGGCTGTTCGAGGGTGACTCCTTCAAGCTGGATTTCCGGAGTTGTTGGTATTAGCGTTTTGAGAGTGAAACAAGGATTAGTAGTTTTAGTTGGATTCACTCTCAAGTTCCATGCTTGCTGGATGTCAATGAAGACTGCGTTGGAGTACTCCTTATCGTCGAAACCCTGCAGGATGTGCTTGACCAGCCTGTGCACTTGCTCAACAGTGCCGTGACCCATTCGGAATCCGAACTGGTGGTCTGGCAGGATGTTGTTTTGTTTGACGATGGCAGTTATGCGATCAGCAAGGAGTCTTTCCCAGAGTTTTGATAAAGACGGTAGCAGGCTTATTGGGCGGTACGACTCGGGATCTTCTTCCGGTTTACCTGGCTTATGTATCATTAGGATCGCTGCCAGCTTCCACTGTCTTGGGAATAGTTGGACACTGATGATGGCATTGAAGATTAGGGCAATATATAAAAGCGCCTTTGTTGGCAAAGCCTTCAGTGTGTTGTGACAGATCATATCAATGCCTGGCGATTTATTTTTAGGTAGCAAATGTACGGCTTCTGCTATTTCGTCAGTCCTTATGGGCCTAATGGGCAATGACATTTGTAGTGGGCTTTGCAGGTTCTGGGTTGTTTCGCTTGTCTATTGAGCCGTGGCGAAGTTAAAAGGAGTAAAGCGTTCCTCTAAGTGAAGCCCAAACGCATTGGCTTGTTCCTCTTCATTTTTAGCAAGTTCGCCTCCAGGGCATCGCACAGGAACTTGTCTAAAGGGTTGACGCTTTAATGAATTAGTGCATTTCCACAGAGAGTAGTTAGTATCTACAGAGTAGTCCATACCAGCCAGTCTTTCTTCGAAGAAGTTGCTTCTTAACTCATTGCGAAGTTTTCTCAGCTGTGATGCAGCCCGGTTCCACATCAAACGGTCCCAGGGATCTTGGGATCGAATTGCTCTTTTACGTAGGCGCCTCTTTGTTCTAATTAGGTCTCTGGCCTCTCTTGTGAGAACAATGCCATACCTTGGTGGGTGTAAGACCGGATTGGGTGGTGTTGAGACAGCAGCAGCTTCATGTATGTTTTCCGTTAGTATATCAACTGCTTGTTCAATATCTTCTCCGGAGTCCAATCTTGAGTCCAGTGGGAGTGAGCGTTCAAGGTACTGTTTGAAGGCATTTAAATCAGTACGGTTAGTGATCAGGCGCAGGCTACGGCTGACATGTATGCCGTCTGTCTGTAGGCTAGCAACAAGGGCTACATTATCAGAGTCTAGGTCCCAGTTTTGAGAGATGTTGACTCTAAACTCTGGGATGACATGGTACACAGCAAAATCAATACAAGAAGAAGAGTGTCTTTGCACATACGGATACCTTCTTGGTGATCCTGTTGCAAGGATGTTTGCCCCGTTGGCTGTAATGGCATCGACTAATTCGTGCCCTCTGGGTGAGTTAGTACTGTCTCCCCAAAGCCAATGCCGTGCGTTCCAATCTCCACCGATCAGATATCTGTGCCCGCATTGTGCAAGTAAGCCGCTGAAATTTCTTTCATCAATTCTATTTCTAGGTGGGCAGTAAATGGCGTTAAATTCAATGTTTCCAAGCTCTGTGTAAACTTTTACTGATGACATTTGAAATAGTTGCGTTTCGACGACTCTCTGTGGGAAATGGCGAAGGGAGTTTTTCACTAATACCGCCGCACCACCAACTCCATAATTGTGTGTAACCTGTTTATATGCTGGGTGTTAATCAGAGTCTTGAAATAAAGAAACTGATGAGTCGAGTTGTTGTACAGAACTGAACTGACTGAACTGACTGACTGCCGGCTCTCCTTTTATTTCATTTTCTGGGTACTTATTGCTATGTACAAATTATGTGCTTAGAACTAGTATATAGGCTAATAGGCATATATAATGTGATCCTCGGACTTATATTTTCTCACATACAATATTTATATAATATTATCTTATATACTGATAGGCCCTCTGCAGTGTCACATAACATTATTTTGGGACTAGGTCGACGAGACCCATGAACCCTATGTCAATCGTACATGTTTTTATTGATCTTTGCGTTGGTACCATGCTTGAACATTCTGCCGAGGGGCAAATATGGCAGTTGTTTCTTAATTTTAATTATATTTTTTAATTTAGTGAAGGCCAAAAAACTGTCAAAGTGTTAGCTGTATCTATTTCTTTTTTAGTGGACTGTATGATTTAAAAAATTTAACAAAAAAAAAAATAAATAAAAATGTTGATTTGCTGCTCCTTTTAGATCCGGTACGTCCTAGTACTTTGCTGGCCGGTTACGATGAGCATTGTTGGATTGTTTTTGGAATCTATTGATCCTCTTCCAACAAGTTGGTGAACCCTCATTTGCTGCTGCGAATTGCCGTGGTATTTGTTGTTGCAGCTCCCACTTCATCCATGCATCTTGCATTTTTTTCACCCGATGTCAGCCTGGGATTCGCTTTTCTTTAGGTCCGATGTAAGCCTCGGACACGCTACACAATGTGATTTTTTTTTTCAGCCTGTTTGTAAGACAGGCTCTAGTTTAACTATTTTTTTATGTTATATTGACAACCTTAAGGTATCATTATAAGGTGCCATTTTATTATAATCCTGCGTTTCTTACCTTTTTCCGGAGAAACGACAGGAATTTATTTTGAAAACCTGTTTGTAAGGCAGGCACTATTTTAATATCTGTGTCTCTTACCTCTGGTGGGGGAGAACAACAGATTTTATATTTATTTTTTTAGCTACCTCTCCGTAAAGTAGGCGCTAATATTAATTTTCTGTGTCTCTTACCTCTGGTGGGGGAAAACAACAGATTTTTATAAAATAATCAGTGAGCACACCATGGCTACACTGATGACTTCAGTCTAATAATTGAACTAAAACTGAACCCAAACCGGATTGAACTGACGACTCTAGGTCGTACTCCGCTCTCCTCAAAATTTTGCAGAGTCGCGGCATTCAGGACTTTTAGATGCTCTTTTGCGAATCCTTGTCCTTTATGCGTTGCTAGTTATTTGAGCACTCTTGGTAGTGCTATCGGATCCTTTTAATCCTCCTTTAACTAGCGGGAGATCCCATATACTTGGCCAGGTTTCTCCGTTCTTTGTTGTAGATGATGGTCGTAACGTCCTGATTGAAGCTTCCAACTGTTTATGTGCAGAAGACACTTCTTAATTTTTGCCTTGCACTTTTTAATAATTTATCCGATGTTAGCCTCGGATACGCTTTTCTTAGTCCGATGTAAGCCCCGGACACGCTACACAATGTGATTTTTTGATTAACCAGACTGTTTGTAAGGCAGCTACTGGTTGTATTTTCTGCGTTTTTATCTAAACGACAGAACTTAGGCAATCTTAAGTTATAACAAAAACTATAAGATGCCATTTTTCACCCCGTCTCTATCCACTGAGAACAAGGTAAATGTTAATCATAATCCTGCGTTTCTTACCTCTGGTGGGGGAAACAACAAGGATTATTTTTAACCACCTATTTGTAAGACAGGCGCATGATTCTTCATCTGTGTCTCTTACCACTGGTGGGGGAAAACAACAGATTGCTCGAAGGACCAAATGTTAATCAGAGTCTTGAAATAAAGAAACTGATGAGTCGAGTTGTTGTACTGAACTGAACTGACTGAACTGACTGACTGCCGATTCAGGATCAGCTATCCTTTTATTTCATTTTCTGGGTACTTACTGCTATGTACAAATTATGTGCTTAGAACTAGTATATAGGCTAATAGGCATATATAATGTGATCCTCGGACTTATATTTTCTCACATACAATATTTATATAATATTATCTTATATACTGATAGGCCCTCTGCAGTGTCACATAACATTATTTTGGGACTAGGTCGACGAGACCCATGAACCCTATGTCAATCGTACATGTTTTTATTGATCTTTACGTTGGTACCAGCGGTCGTAAATAGTACCCTTTGTCAACTCAAGTGGCTTAGGCCTTACATAATTTATGTGAGTTGAGGATACAAGTACTTGACTTGGCTATTGACAGTATATGCTTCTTATCTTATTTAACATGTTACTACTGTCCTAAGATCATACATATTTATTATACAATGCATGTTCATGCTTGAACACTGGGTAAAATGTATAACCAAATATTTTGACTACGGCGCCTCGGCTGAGCCTAGTTTCGCTTAAGAGAAGGATATCAATGATGTTGTTGTGCGCAAAGAGTTCAACTTCTCTAGTTTTTCCTGCAATGCCGTTGACATTCCAGATAAGGACCTTGAGTGAGCTCATTGTTGGTATGCAACGTTGTCATGAAACTGGAGCGCCAAAGCACCACCGTTCATATGCTTCAGTATGTTGGCTATTTCGTTGACCGTGTTTTCAAGCCTTTCTTGACGTTGGCTAATCTGCTTATTTAGTAGCAGTTGTTCGCGTTTCTGCTCTTGCAGCCACATGAGAAATTGCTGTTGCTGCTGTTGTTGGATCTCTTGTTGCCATTTCAAAAATTGCTGTTGTTGTTGTTGTAACAAAGTTTGAATGTCAAGTGAGTTCTGGTGATGCATAGCATTGTTGCTGGAGTTTGTTGTTTGGAGATGGACTTGCAGGTCATGTAGCCTACGCTCAGCAGGTCGATATCCGTTTCTAATTATTGCAGCATAAGACAAGCCTCCAGTATTAACTCTGGGGGTGTTAGGCTGGCAAGATTGTTGAATTGGGTAATGTTGTTGCAGATTCTGATCTGGTTGGTACAATGTTCCTGGGTTATTATCTCTCTTGCTTTGAGAGATAGCCAACCCGCAAGGCATTTGCATTTTAGGAGGGCCCATTGATCTTTTAAGAAAGTCCTGGTACCACTGGCATCCTTTATAACTTGCCATATGATTTCCTCCACAGTGAATGCAGGTGGGTTGTTCGTTTTCGGGGCGTGTGCAGAGTTTGGTGAGATGATTATCTCCACATCGTGCACAGATATGTTGACGTCGGCAGTATTTGGCTGTGTGGCCATATACCTGACAGCGGGTACACTGGCTGATTTCTGATGCTTTACGCATCCTTTCAACAGTCACTTTTTGTCTGCAAAGTGTTTTCATTTTGTAAATATCATTAATATGTGCGCATGGCTTTATATTAATGAAAAATATATTAAGTTTTTCGTCCCTGTTGCGTCTTGATCTTGGGTTATAAACGTGCAGAGCATCAAAGCCATTAATTTTGAAGCTGTGAGTTATGTCAGAGGTTAAAGTGCTGTGATGGAGCCCCTTGACTACGACCCTGAGAGGTTTCTCTTCCTTCATTTGATAGGTGTGGAATTGGATGCCAGAGCAGTCTAAGTGATTGACAATGGCTCTGTAGCTGTCACTGTTTTTGGAAAAGATTCTGGCCGTATTTCCTTGGCTAACTTTAATTGTCACATTATCTAGGCTCGTAATATCCGAGATAATATCAAATAGGTCATTAAGGTTGGTGATATTTACAACTATCTGGGGAGGCTTAGGAGCAGCTTTATTGGCCGCATTCAGTCGTAAGCTCTTATTCACTACACTTGTCTCAGTATGATCACTGGCATTGTTGTTAGTCAGATGAGCAGTTGATGTGTAGCAGACAGGGTCTTCATCAGTGTCTCTGCTATTGAGTTGCTCATCATTATCGTCAGAGGTAATGTCCATGTCTAGCAATGCAAATCGATTGTTAGTCTTGTTGCTAGTTAGTGCTAGCTGCGAGCTCTGTGTTGGCTGATTGTTAGCTCTTTTCGGCCTTAGATGTGGCGAAGAGGATTTTTTCCTCTTGTTTACCAGCTGGTTTTGTTCGTTCGCCAGTCGTGCAGCAGCTGCGCTAATTGTAGGAGTTGCTGTTGCTACGGTTCCATTAGCAGTAAGTGAGACGGTGCTAGATGAGCTTTGGGCATAGAGATCTCTATTTCCAGACCAGACACTACCGGTACTGGTTGTGGCTGTAGCTATGGTGTAAGTGGGAATATTAGCCACCGTGAATGATATGGCTGTTGTTGTTGAGCTATCGTAGTTGTTCGGAGTCTTGAGTAGCTGAGTAGCTTGGCGGCACTCATTACTAATAGATGGTGCTTTGCAATTTATGGAGTACATTTCATTTTCTTTCTCCATTTGGTCAATAGAGCATTTTGGTAAATTCAATTCCTTAACTTCCTTAGGTTTGCTTAACGACAACCAAACAAGATTAGAATTAGAATTCAAGAGGTCCATCCGGGGAATAGGTTTCAGATTGAGATTGAGGAGATGAAAGCTAACTCGAGGGAAAAAGAATCGACAATAATTTGGAAACACTCGCACAACATCTTTTTGCCTTTAAAATAAGTATTGAGAAATTTCTGCGCATGGATAATACATTTATCTCACACACCAATTGTCGGGAGCAGCATAAGGCCCAATGGCTGGAAAACTGTAATGGTCAGGCTGCCGACAGCGACTGCGCTGCTCACTCTCTGTGACTGTTCTGCACCCTCGCAGCTCGGCAGCGGCTTCTTACACATTCTATTGTCTGCATATCAGTCGAACTGTCAACACATGTCAAGACGCTAACGTCCTTCTCGATTTTATAGTTGCACAAATAAGCAATACAAAACCAAAATTTCATACCGTGTATTTTTTTTATTTAATTTATATCATCAACGCAGCTAAAAACCTTAGTGATTTAATATTTGGATGCCCCGGCGAACACTGTGCTCCGAACAGTTAAACGTTGTTGGTGCCAATAGTGTTTGAACGTTTCAACTTATGCACACACACAAGCATACCCGTATACCGAACTTTGACCGTTATCGCGCGCTCTCTTTGTGCTGGGTTCGTTTGCTTCTGTTGTTTAAACAATTATATTTGGATTTAATCACTGACCATATAACATATAGATGGGACATTTCATACAACAAAAACGGCGACTAAATTTCTTAGCGAGATACATCGGCATTACAACACGCTTACAAAAACAAAGTGTCCAAGATGTCCTGGCTTCTGTCTTACAATAATAAACTATCTCTGGCAAACAAAACTAAGATCTATAAGGCTATACTAGCTCCTAGCCTCTTTTACGCTATTCAAGTGTTTGGAATTGCAGCCAGTACACATATAAACAAATTACGTGTACTGCAAGCCAAAACTCTTAGAAAAATTTCAAACGCTCCCTGGTATTTACGAAACAGAGACATTGAGCGAGATCTGAATGTTCCACTGATTGGAGACAGGATTCAAAAGATAACTAGCAAACACCCAATCGCCCTTGCCAGGCTGGATTAAGAGCCAAAAGAAGACTTAATCGATTCCACCCTCAAGATCTTCCACAACGGATCTTGACGTAGTGAACTCCCAGAGCATCGTTCGAATAGATATTATCTGAGACCCCAATTCCTTATCAAGATTGTCTTAATTGTAAATATTGTAAATTTCCAACCATAGTTTATCTAGACATAGTTTTACTTTTAATTATTTTTTTCTCATTAGCTTAAGTTGCCACATAGGTATTAGAATACTATTCAGCTGTAATAAATATTTCTAATAAATACGATTAAAAAGAAAAAAAATAGCTAGCTAAATAAATTTTAAAATTTAAAATGAAAAAAAAGTTAGATTAATTAGCAATAAAAAAATGATTTAATTTAAAACCAGAGGCCATAAAACTGTTCTATTTATGAACAGTAATGCAATAAGTAAACAAACATATTACATATTATTGATAATCATTGTTGTAATATAGTGTGCGAATTGTTTTTACAAATTATATAAGCTGCACAATATATGCATAAAGAGAACAGCACAGCACAAACAACAATAATTATTTAATTAATTAATAGAATAGAAGCTTGATTATTGATATATCAACATAAAGATGTATTAACCAATGAACATTAGTCAGAAACGTCAAGGCTCCTAATAAGAGTGAGAAATAATATCCAAACAGTTAAAGACAAGCACAATTTATATTTAATTTTACCTTGTATTTTGAATACACATAAGGTGGAACTAGGTGAAAACTTTAAAGTTTAGGCTGAGGATAATCACACTGGATTCCAAAGATATTTCATCTGAAATTGATGATAATGCTGATAACAGCGTTATAATGGTTGACACATCCGCAGAGGGCATATATTAGGGAAATTTCCCAGAATTTGACGGAAAGAAACCCCATCTTGAAAAATTCTTATCGGCATTAAAGCTTGTCAACCTAACAAAGGGAACTTATGAGGAAATTGCCATAGAGGTGATTAAATCAAAAATAACAGGCACAACCCTCAATAGAAAAAAAATGAAACCACAATAGATGGAATTATTGCAAAATTAAAAGCCGTAGTTGTCAGTGAAACATCCGCCAACATAAAGGCAAAAAATGGACACGTTAACGCAGAAAGGTAAAAAAGAGCTCAGTTCACAATTGAACTAGGAAATCTGCGACAGCTTCTTGAAGCTGCTTATATTGACCAAGGCATACCATCTGAAAATGCTGACATGCTCAGCACTACGAAAGCCGTTAACACAATGATTAGTAAAACTATTGACGAAAGTGTTAAAACCGTTTTGGAGTATCGTATTTTCAATACCGATGCTACCGTTAGTGCATACATCCGTACTAGTATATGACTTACTGGCAGTGTGACCACAGTGATGTACTCAAAATGAGGGAATAACAACTACCGCGTTAGTAACAATAGTGGTATCTATCGTGGTAGAGGCAATGGTAACTACCGAAACAGAGGAAACAACCAAAGTAATAACAAAAATTACCGTAGAGGCCGAGGCAATCGAAACACTTCCAACCGAGGCCGATAATAATAATAACAATAATACAAACTATGTTAGAGAAGCCCAAAACAATCAGGGAAACTCTGAACAACTCTCCATACCATCAATCTAAGTTTAAATATATTTGTGAACCTTTCAATCTAAAGTCAAATAAAATACTTGTATTTTTAATAGATACCGGTGCAGACATATCTCTGCTAAAGGAAAATTATGATATCTTTCATGATATCTAAGACATAATACATACCAAAGAACTGATTTCAATAGAGATACAAACAGGTAAATACATAATTCCACACGATTTTCACTTAGTAGATTTGCACTTTTCATTAAGAAATTCAATTTCTAGTTAGATTTCAAACCAAATGAAGATTGGCTCATAATGAGACCGAACTGACAGTTCTGGTAATAATTCCATTGTTCTACCAGCAAGATCCCAAGTAGTCAGAAAAATTCACCTATCATCAGATGAGGATAGTGTATTAATTCTAAACGAGGAAATTAAAAAGAGCTTTTATGTTGCAAACACAATTGCAACAACCAAAAATACATTTGTCCGAATACTCAATACGGCCAGTACCGATCAAGTAGTAGATATTAAAAATTTGTCATAAGAACCACTTTCGAACTACGACATAGCTTAAAACAATCCAGAAAACAGAGAAAATACTGTCTTATCTCAATTAGCTAAAAGTTTTCCACCGCAATTCCACCGCTGACATTAACGGAGAAGCCCATCAGCATTCCGGGATATCATGCCGGTCTCTCCAGGGATGTCGCGCAAGTGTGCAGGTGATCAGCACTCATTATTGCTCCTCGAATCGGTAGACTCCCAGCTGCGCCCGCCTAGGCGCAGTCTGCTGCCAAGCTTACTGCTTCCCCTGTACCCCAAAGCAGCAGGACCAAGACGACTGCAACTACACCCATCATCGGCCGCCCTCAATCCAAGAGTGTCAATGTCTGCAAAAGCGTTCCAAGGAGGCCGGGATATTTGCGTCAAATGGCTGCTCCACCATACCTATGTATTCGATAGTCAGGGTATTGACTAGGACCCCAGGAATACAATAGTTGAAACAGAAAAATCGACACTGGCGAGGTTGCACATCGCTTGGATATTTTAGCAAAGACGGGATTCTCATTTATTGTAGAAGGCTGGTAAAATTGGTCCAAACACGCATAACATTGAGTCTCTGACTGCACTGACACCTCCTAGATCGGTTGCAACGTAGCGAGAATTCATAGGACTCGCGTCGTATTGCTGCCAATTTGTTACTGGATTTTCGCAACTAATAAAACCACGATATTTCCTTACGTCAGAGAAGAGTAAATTCGAGTGGAAAAACGAACATGATGCTATCCGTAGAAAAATTATTTACATACATATCAACAAGCCAGATTTAGTTATTTTCGATTGTCAGTATCCAATTGATGCACGATCATTCATGGGTTGCAAGTGCTATTGGATATGGAGCTATACTCTTACATCGAATTGAGAATAAATCACACGTGGTAAAATATTATAGCAAAACAACAACTCCATGTGAATCCAAATACACTTCATATGAGTTGGAAACTCTTGCAGAGGTAAAAATGGGTGGTAAACTCAATTTAAAACTAAGGACAACCATTAGACCGATAGTAAAGAAGTACCGTAAGTGAAAGATGAAAGTCTGAATAGAGAGTTAAAAAACATGATGTTAACATGTTAAGCACGGTGAAAATAAATACCCGTTATGGAAAATTTATAAATAAATTTGTAATATTTTATCAATTTTATAATAATTGTGTTCATTTTTGTCATATAAGGACATTGTTATCTATTATTTTAAATTAAAATGCTTGCGTTATAACACAAAATGAATACTACAAATTTGATAGATTAATATGAGTATAGTGCGATAATTCTTAGAAATTAAATAATAGCATGTATATAGAGGCGAAAGACCAATCGAACCACCTAGTGTCTGGTTCCTTACGAAGTTTCTCTCAAAACATCTAGTGCATTTAAATATTATATAAAATAATCTTAATGGGCCAATTGGACCTCATTTGGTAAGCAGAACTGACGGAGTGGGATGAAACGATCAAAAGGTTACGGCGCCCCAATTTACAACTCATTCACAATCTATGAAAGTAACTCCTTGAAATAATCTAGAACGAAAATAGAGTTGTTGCCTAAGGTCTATTGATGGCAGGAATTTCTTCAGACATTTAATTTCAATATACAGTGTCGGGAAGGCAAACTTATGGCTGACGTTGATTTGTATCAAGAAATCCCTTTCCTCATAATAAGAATTTTTCAATAAAATATTTAATAAAAAATCTAAAATGATTGTATTATTATTATCCAACTATCGATAGTTATATCGGACTACGATAGGGAAGTTCAACGATATTAGGGAGCAAACTTGATATGG
This sequence comes from Drosophila quadrilineata, assembly GCA_018150725.1. NCBI lineage: Eukaryota > Metazoa > Arthropoda > Insecta > Diptera > Drosophilidae > Drosophila > Drosophila quadrilineata. The sequence goes on from JAECWN010000336.1 coordinate 22,009, forward strand.
CACTTGTTAAGGCATTTCATTTAACATTTGTATAAAATAAGATCTTATACATAAGTGATTTAAGAGAAACTAATGAATGTATGCTATACACACTGTTAACCGCTTCTGTACCCACCACTGTTAACACTCATAATGTTAAAGAGAGACAGTGCAGCGTACAGCATCGAAAATCAAACTTACTTACAAATTTACCAACGAAGTGCAGAGACGTGTATTTAATTCGATAAAGTATCCAAGATCGCAAGATCTATCGTGTCCGCTCTTCGAACAAGTTGTCGTGTGCCAATTTTACAAATATTTGACATTAGTCAAACAGCACTAATATGCTCAACAAACGGTACAACGAAAAGTGTAAGCAACAACAATTGATCGGTATGGGCAGATAACGAAAAAAAGTCACCGGTGCAGATGCTGGCTTGCGGAAAAATGTTTGTACATTTACTTATATATGTACAAGTATGTGCGCTTAGCTAACTGCTTACACTTTACAGCGGCTGAGAGTATTTTGACTAAGGGGTTGGTGGGGGGCGACGAAAAGCGAAAAATGGCAATGAAAGTGAAAGCGACAGTAATCAGCGGTAATCACTTTCACAATTAAATATACTAACTAAGCTGTTCACTATGTTGTCTCGCGATAATCAATACTTAGATTATCGCATACATCGGTATTTTGAACCAGTTGTGAGGAGCAGGCTAACAGCTGTCTGGGATTATCATTTGAAGCAAACATCCCGGGCTGCTTACAACGCTGTGGCAAACAATGACTTTGTTGTCGTCTTTGTCCTACTGTCTGGTCCAGGGGAAGCCGTGATGTTCGTAACAGTCTTCATCTGACAGGTCGGCCGGCATCGTGTCGGATTCCGAGGCCTAGGCGGCCACATCTGGGAGTCTACCGACTCGAAGAGCAGTACGGTGTGCTGAACTGCTCTACACTTGCGACATCCTCGGAAAGTTCGGCATGACGTCCCGGGAAGCTGATGGGCAAGACATTTCGAGGAAAAAAGGTCCTTTCTGTCTTTAGGATCAGGCGCTATATGGAGAGTGTTTAAACGCAGACAAACTTTGATTATGCTCTGTAATCCTTTGAGGGCCGCTGCAGTCTCTGAGATAACTGAAAATAAATTGATAAAGTAAATCTTCAGCTGGCTTCTTTCAAACATCTCGAATAGAGCGGCCCACGCTGGACAGCCTTTGTTAGTGAGCGAAGTTTGTGCTACAATTGTCTTGGCCTCGCCACTTGTATTGGCGATCAGGTGGAATAGCATGTATACGGCAGTCAATTGAGGGTTGTTGATATAGATCGCTGTGAAAAGGACTCGGCACGTGGGCCATTTTGGAACACTTTTTGTGGCGCAAGGGGGTAGCCGAATCACTTGATACTTGTTATCCCAGAAGATCTTAGTAGTTTTAAGTAATTTCTGCCTTACCACTGTGTTCTGAAGGAAGACAGCTCAACCACTTAGGTCTGTGTTGCTTTCGACGGATCGGCTGCTACATCATCTGGCCACTTTAAAATGATGTTATGTTGGCAGGAGCTGTTAACATTCTTCTTTGGTTCCGAAATTATCAGGTCTCACTAATTGGAGACATATGTTAAATGTACCGTTGCGTTCGAGTATCTAATTCTGACATATACTAACAGTGCATCTTATAGTGTGATTCACCAGAGCAGGTCTGGCAAGTTTTGATACAGTCACTTATGGAACAAAGGCAGCCTCATTCTTATCTGTACTTGTAATGCATCACTTATCTGTTGATGAAAGGGAATCGTTTTGCGAGTCCTTGGAGACGGCAGTCGAGAAGATGCATCATACAACTAGTATCTTAGCTCAAGGCTGTTTCAAATTGCGGAAATAGTCATCCAGTCACCCAGAGGTTATCGAGGGTATCTTGGATGACATAACCAAGAGTCGTGGTTTAGCCTGGGATCCATCATCTGATCCTTTGCTGTTTTCACTAACTGCCTTTGAAGCTGGACTTAAACCTTGCATACACTCAGTATTGGCCACGATCGCCAGATTTTATGATCCACTTGGACCGACTATCACGAAAGCCCAGATGTTCCTTCAGCATCTCTCTAAGGACAACTTACAGTGTGATTAGGGCACGTCGCTAGCTTATAATACTACTTGGTGTGAGCTTTGTGATTTATTTATTTATTTAATGTAAACTATACACAGTCGACAGAAATTTAAAATTAAATGTAAAATTAAAATTAAATTTAAAAATAATTAAATTATATATATTAAATATTAAAAAATATAAAATTAGAATTAAATTGAAGGAAAATATAAAATAAAAATAATAAATAAATAGTTCTGGGGTGAGTATATGTAAATTGATTCAACATTCGTTGCTAGGATTGGGGAAACCCAGGAAAACCTAATCAAATCAATGACCACCACCAGAGATTAATTGATTAATGTGTGCGTAAATGTTCTAAGATTAAGGCTTTATTGGTAGAAATAGAAGACTCTAATCTAATAACCCCGTAAAGTCTGTTAAACACAGAACATAGTACTCTAAAAGGTTCATGCATAAGGTACCATTGATAAGTTTTAGAATGAAAGTTACACCCAGCATAGTGCGACGGTGTGAAAGGGAAGGAAGATTAATTAATAGTAATCTACTAGGATATGGCGGAAGGTTAAGTTGTGGTGACCAGTTTAAGTTTCTTAGTGCGAAAATTAGAAACTTCTTTTGCACCGATTCGATTTTGTCTTTATAAGTCTGATACTGTGGAGACCACAAACAGGACCCATACTCGAGGATGGGACGTACCAGAGAGACATAAAGCTGTTTAGTCGTTTAAGGGTCATTGAATTCCTTAGACCAACGTTTAATAAAACCTAAGACCTTCATGGCTTTATTTACCATGAACTCAACGTGATCGTTGAGTGAGAGTTTACGATCAAGTAAGATGCCTAGGTCATTAATTTGAGATATATTCTCAAGAAGATGGCCGTCTAACAAATATTGAACATGCACAGGTTGTGTTCTGCAAAAAGTCATGGCTTTGCACTTTGAGCAATTTAGGGCAATTAGATTGGTTTTACACCATAAATTGAAAAAGTTAAGATCATCTTTCAACAAAGAAGCAGAAATAGGATCCTTATAAGAGAGGCATAACTTAAAGTCATCAGCATACATCAAAACAGCACTATTCTTAATAATAGACGGAAGGTCTTTAATAAATAAATTGAAAAGCAATGGTCCGAGGTGGCTACCTTGGGGCACTCCTGAATAAACAAAGATCTGCTTAGAAAGGGCAGAATTGAACATAACTCTTTGAGTTCTATTTTTAAGATAATTGGAAATCCAGTTCATAAGAGTATGAGGAAAACCAAGAAGCGATAACTTGTGCATTAGGAGAGTATGGTTTACAGAATCAAATGCCTTACTGAAGTCAGTGTAGATAACATCCGTTTGCATCGTACTATGAAACCCACTAATGACAATAGAGGAGGGTTCCAATAAGTTTGTGGTAGTAGATTTGGATCTCACAAAGCCATGCTGGGTTGGTGAGATGATTGAGCTACATAAGTGTTGGAGTTGAGAAGTAACGATTTTCTGGAATAATTTAGGAATAGCAGACAACTTAGAAATAGCTCTAATAGGAAATAATCCGGTCGAAACGTACAAACAAAAAAGTTTAAGAATTGGCTTACAGAGCGAATTTGCACAGTATCTGAGAACACAGCCAGGCACCCCATCTGGCCCAGGAGAAAAAGATGGCTTGACCAGACACAGCTCACAACCTAACGAACTTTCCGTAATCTGCGGACCGAAAACAGAGTTAGATGGATAGATTGTATAAGGATAAGGACACTTAGAATCGAAAATCTTAGACGAATAAGTATCCTGGAAAAAATCTGCAAATAAGTCCGAAATATATTGATCGGTACTAGCTGTTTTCTCGTTAAGAGTTAAGGAAGAAGGATATGTAGCAGTTCGCCGTTTTAGATTTACGAAGTTGTAAAACTGCTTAGGGTCTTTAGAAAATTGTAGTCTACAGCGAGTTAAGTATGCATAGTAGCAACGGTGGTTCAAAGTATCAAAGCCAGACTTAGCACCAACATACCTTGAAAAATCAGTAAGCCTACCAGATAATTTAAACTTTTTGTAAAGTTTAGATTTCAAATTTTTAAGTCTACAAAGTTCCCTAGAGAACCAAGGAAGTTTTGTAGACTTAGAATGATACACCCTAGGAACATGTATTTCAAAAATAGAGTTAATAGCTCTATAAAAAATGTCTATCGCACCTTCTAAATTATTAGAAGAGTACAATTCCGACCAATCGTAGTTATTAAATAAAATATTGAGATCACTAAAGTTTACTTTACTAAAGCAGAAGTGTTTAGTGCGTGGAAGTGTTTTATTTTTCTGCCCGGATGGTGACAGCAAAATAGCGAGCTCTAAAGTGGGGTGGAACGCATCTTCAGGTGAAACTAAAGGATCAATTCGTACAACAGTATCGCATACCTGATCTGATACAAAGACAAGATCAAGAATTCGGTTCCTGCAATTTCGAATTGAGTTGACCTGAGATAGATTTAGTTCAAGAAGACCCGACAGAAACTCGTTAGAAGTCATTAAGTCGTTGTTATCCAACCAAATAACAGCGGGCAAGTTAAAGTCTCCAACAACTACCAAACAGTCTTTATCCAAAAGCATGCTGGACAAAGATTGAATTACCGTTAAATGAGCTAGGTATACAGATAAATCAGAGTGGGGAGGAATATATGAACAGGAAATAAATAAGTTAATGTTATGAATTCGCACTTTCACACATACAATTTCTATATTAGTGGGGGAGTTATATACCAATTGCGATATAAGATTAGATTTTATCGCAATAAGGACACCACCACCTTTTCTATCCATTCTATCACATCTATAAATAACATAAAGAGGTGAAAGTATAGATGCATCAAGAATGTCAGGTTTAAGCCAGGTCTCAGTAAATGCCAAAATGTTATGTTCGAAAGAAAAACTATCTACATAAAGGTTAGAAAGTTTTGACTTAAGGCCTCTAACATTCTGATAAGCTAACAGATTTGAAGAATTTATTAGTTTTTTGACGGAACATTAGAAGAAAGAGAAGGGGGAACAGAAGACTTATGTCTCTTTTGCGGACTGTACTCCTTTACAACCATATCATCCAGCCAAAAAGCATTAGTACAAATAGTACTAAATACACTTGTGGGGACAGATATTTTGAAGGAGGAAATTTCTCTGTGATGCTTAAATTTAAATTTCTCAACGGACATGTTGGAGTGTCAGATGCCATGCGAGAAATAAAAATTTGGCGTCTATTAGGTATAGACTTCAGAGGTCTGGCAGTCTCCACTACGCTAGGAAGAACATTTGGAGGCGCGGGAAGCTTAGGAGAATTGAACCCCCGAAGATGATTGACCTCAGATGACACAAGAGGCATATCATTTGAAGGCCCTATCTTTTTGGGTCTATTTGGTTTAGAGCTACGCGGGTTTTAAGTAGCTGCAGAAGGAATTGTTACAGTCATATTATCATTATTCAAAACCGGAGATATAATTACCTCCGGTGGTAAGCTATTAGAAGGAGGCTCAGAGACCGTAGGCGGCTCAGTAAAAATTTTAAAATTATTAAACTTAAATTCCATTGCCTGGAAATCCTTATGAAGAAGGTCAAAGCTTTTTTTCATCGCAAAGAAGTTATTGCGCGTATGCATTGCAAATGATTGCATATTAATCTCCGTCTCACGGCAAGATTCGCAACACCATTTAAGGCCGGTCTTATTGGCGATGTAATCTTTTACACGCACTGTGAAACCTGCACATTTAACATGCGCTAGATTGTCACACAGCCAGCAGCTTATAAAATCTGCCTTAGGATCGGACATTACCTTACAGACTTTGATGCAGCACGAAGTCATGATGTAAGGATATATAAGAAAGCAAAAAAGAGAAATTGGAGAAGTTGATAAGTGAGATTACAATTGAAATGTAACTAACCTTGTGTCGAGTGCTGTAGAAAAACAACCAGCAATAACACAATGCAAACAGAGCAAGAGAGAGACAAAAAGAATACAGTTATTATAAGAGCGGGCGATAAAGAGCGCAAGCTATATAGATGCGCATGCAATGAGAGAGCACAAGTTAGGAGAGTGACGAAAAGACGAGAATAAGCGAAATAGAAAAAAACACAGCTGTTAGCGACGCGCACTGTTTGTAAATATAATTACAAAAAAATGCAATTTTTATAAAACCAAACACACGTAGTTTGACACTAGCACCAGAAATACGCACTACACAATAATATTGTTAAATTTGGTACCTTTAAAAGTATTAAACTACAGTAAGAGATACGGAATTTAAGTGATTTAAGAAGAGCAAAATTAGACACGTCTACTTTGTACAACAGCCAACCAACTTTTTGAAGGATTGCATTCGACATAAATTCGACCATTTCGATCTTCGTTCTTTGACATAATGAAGAGTAAGAACTTCATGGAATCTATGATGCCAGCGAAAATGCTTATGGAGTTTGTATTTACGTGGTTTCTAAAGGAGTTGCTCCAAAGAGCAATTCGTCACAAAGTATTCATTTTGCAAGAGGCGTTCTTCGACAGAATGAAGAGTTAGAGCTTCATGGATTCTATTATGCCAGTATTTAGGTGGTTTCTAAAGGAGTTGCTCCAAAGAGCAATTTCTTGTGCTCAAAATCTTAGTTATCGCCATTAAAAACGCAGTCGATACTAAGGTTGGAGTTAACTGATTACATGGTGGGGCATCAAGCTGATCGTTGCCTCAGAATATTCCTCAATCTGGCTTATTGTTTCATGGACCAACTTATCATGCTAAGGGTAGGCGTCTGTATCCGGAAGAGTCAACCCAGGAGTTGCGCAAAAGGAAATGTTTACTTACTGTAAAAACTTGTATAATATCACTTCCATGCACCGCACATTATCTTTCGTTTACCGTTTTCGTGTCTCCCGGCCAGATTTTATAAGTTGGATTTTGAAATTTGCAATTCAAAGACATTGAAAGACGCTCTTTATGAGTTTGAGATGTTCTTGGAGAGAGTCAGATAAAACTATTATGTCATCTAAATAAACCAAACAAATACTTCCAACCAGATCGCCCAAAATTGTGTCCATTACTGTTCTAAAACTGGAAAAGTAAATACTATCAATAGTTGTACCACGCCACATGTACACACATCAAAACTTACGAAGAGAGAAAGAAACCAAGGAAGATTAACTTAATATGTTACCAGATTATGTAAATTAGATAATACTAAAATAGTGTTGTACAATGTTATTTATGAATAAGAATAGGGATATTTCAACACGACCCTCAAAAATAACATTCGTAATTTAATATAAACATAATATGAATTTAATTTTCAGTTAGATTAATATATCATATTCTAATGTGGCTGGTGTGTATTCTGGATATCTAAGAAATCTTTTTAGATTTTTCCATAGATCAGAAATATTTTTTACTACTATATCTACAAAGAATATTTACTGCGGTAGCTAAAACTGGTCTAGTACAAAGCGTTATATACACCAGAGAGCTGCAACAAGTATGATTAAGTATGAGCGAACACTCACGCCCGAACGGCAATCAAATCAATTCAAACGATTTATTTATTGTTGACCAGAAAGACTATATTCACCGCTATTAATTTTTTTCAAAGACAATTTTATTATTCTCCTACATTATTTGTAATTTATTTATTTATATTTTATTTTTTCAACTTATTATAACTTATAAATATAATATTAATTTCTATATTTTATTATCTAATTTATTTTGATTTTTATAAATTGAATTTAAAAATATTATACTATCAACAGAGCCAGGCGCAAGCCTATTACGTTTCTCTGTTATTATGTGTAGAGGTGGAGAACTATCGATAGTACTATCGCCACTATCGATGGTTTAGCACTATAGGTGGCACCTTCGATAGCCCATCCACTATCGATAGTGATTTCGATAGTGCGCTTCTTACATCCCTAAAAAATTTGTTCGCGCATTTTCTGTGTCGGCGTCAAATGCTGCATTTGCATTTGAAATGCAAAAACGAGGAAACAATTAGTTAAATTAATAATATTGATGGAATCAATCAAGCAACGTCTTTCCGTATATGAGCAGAGAACAGTCTGCAGGATGGCTACGCTTTTGGATCCACGGTTCAAAAAGAGTGGATTTCAACATAGCTCAAACGCTGAACAAGCAGCAACATGTTTTTGAAAATGAGCTGGCCAATTTTCCAGTTAAAGAGACCGCAAGTAATCAACCCGTAGCACCGGATTCAAGTTTACAGAGTACTTTGTTCGATTTTTTGGGTGAGCGTTCCATGAATAAAGTTGTAAACTCAAGGGTCGAAGCAATTTTAACTAAGAGGCAGTATCTGGAAAGGGCAATTGTCGGACAAGATATAGACCCTCTATTATGGATGAAGGTATGCCTTAATTAAAAGTGCCGAGTTATAAATTGCATATAATTAAGTATATTACTTTTTCCAGGTGAATCAAACTGATTTCCCTGCCATTGGGAGCCTTTTCGCCAAATATCTTTGCATTCCGGCTACGTCCGTGGAGTCTGAAAGAACATTCAGCAAGGCGGGCCAAATAATATCAGACAGGCGAACCCGGCTCAAAGAAAAAAATGTTAACATTCTTTTGTTTTTAAATCGCAACTCTTGGCTGAAATAAAGCATATTTTGTTGTATTCGTTTCATTCTTTTTTTTTTAAATCGTAACTTAGTTAAAATAAAGCATAATATTTTTTATATTTTGCTTAAAAAAATTTTTTGTTGGGCTACACTATCGATAGTACTATCGATACTATCGATGGTTTAAAATAAACTATCGTCGAATATCGATGGCGCCCACTATCGATAGTTCTCCACCTCTAATTATGTGTGCACAAATACACCCACCATATGTGTTCTCGACGAGTACTACTCGTTCAGACCTCTTGTGTACAGTCTTCATGAACACAATTTGACCGAACACCGGTTAGCTTACAAATCATACATGTTTGAGTATGATTGAACTTCGGGTATTGGTTGCGTTCGTAAGCAAATCATGTATGGGCCGATTACTCGTGATTGAAACTTGTTCGACCTCATTGAGTTGGAAACGAAAAGTTCAATACGCATACCCGAAGCAAACAGAATAAATCAAACAGAGTATGCATCAGTACTCGAGTATGAGCGAAAAAATTTTACTCGTTGCAGTTCTCTGATATACACCTAGCAGCAGAAGTCTGCGTACACCCTGAAAAAAATGCGGCATCAAACTTTCCACTTAAATTATTCAGCCATTTATTCATATATTTTCAAAATTCTTTTTTGTAAACATAACTATAATCAATTGTCTTTATTAACGTATTTTTTCCAATATTTTTTATTAATGTCTTATAATTTATTTTTAATTTTAAGCTAAACCCTACTAAAAAGTGTACATCTTTTTACAAATAATCATTAATAATAAATAAAATGTATGCCTAAAATATAATATGATCCTATTTCTATTGCTTTAAAATTTTAAGCTTCCTAAAACTGTATGTCAGCCACTTGCAATTTTTCCTTATAAGGATTAAAACGAATCGGTCAAGTAATTCGTTTCTATGTTTGAAACATGGGTGAGATGGTGAAAACCATTCGAAAAATTTTTTGGACAATAATGTGGCTGTTGTACATATTTGAACAATGCGATTTTTGATTTTGGGGAGATGCGGTGATTTTTCAAATATGTTTTGATAATGCGCAAAATGAAATTTAATTAATTCATAATAAAAATCAGATGGCGCCTTAAGCTTCAAATTTTCATTAACATTGCCGAAAGATTTATTGAGTATTAAATACTCAGAGGCATGTTGAACTTCGTCGCTTGTCTTAAGCAGCTCAGGGCATATTTTGCAGTCGTACTTTTGCAATAACTTATGCAATAAGTACCCTGCAAAGTTCTGAAAATTCATCGATTTCTGGAACAAGCTCTTCGTCAGAGGAAATCGAATGAGAATCATCAGTCCTCAGATAACATGCATTTTGCACTTGTGACGATTGACAAATACTGTTAGAAGCTGCTGTAATAATCATTTTCAAATCCTCCAGTTGGCAATTTCCGGATACAAATGATGAACTTAATATTTTCATCGATAGCATTTTCGACATAATCATATTAAATCCAAACATTGTGGGGCTTGTACTTGTAGCTCCTCAACCTCTGATAAGATAAAATAAGTTTTCAAGGGGATCCTGATTTAGTTTCGCAGTTGAAACGAAAAATGTACCAGTGTCGGGACTACAGACTTTTTTGGAGATGCCAAGTATGGAAGATATTGTTAAAAGCATTCACCTTATGCAATGCACTGGAGAATCACACTTTAATTCATTGAAGTAGTAAAGCATTTCTTGCAGAAATTTGTCATTATATTTAATTCCTTTCTCGGAAACTGTATAGCTTAATACATATTTCCAATTTTCGAACAATCCTCTGAGCATAAATACACATACCTGTTGCCCCAATAACCGTTTTCGTGTCACTCAAATCCTTCAATCTCATCTCTAACAGAGTTGTACTGCACTGTCCTCGATTAATTTTGATCTCGTCAAAGAGAAGGACTGCCTCTCTAATTTTAAATTTAAAACATCTCTAAGGTACTTATAAGTGCGCGACAAATAGAAATTAATATTCTGTGCTACTAATTTTTCCGAACTACCGTAAGAGAATTTGTTTCTAATAAGCATTTTGCAGAATGTTCTAGCTTCGATTGAAATATGGGATATTTTGGAAATCTCTTTTAAAACAATAGGAATCCTTCGACTAGGACCTGTTTTAGTGAATTTAAATTTTCTCTGGTAAAGAGAAATTTGTTTTCTGATACTCCCATTCCGTTTACGCTGTTCTCTAATAGTTTTTAAAATGTTGTAATACTTGTCCCTATAAAATTTCTCGTTTTGTTCTCTTTTGTGGCAGTTAGAACAAAACGGCACATTTCCAGATTCAAATATTTCTTCTCTAGCGGTCAAGTCAGCTTCATTGGTTTGGTCCTCAAAAATCATGGTGCTTCGTTTCCTGCTTAAGTAAGGGACAATCTTCTGGGGCACTGCAGTACCTGAATCCGTTTTTAATTTGATTTGGCAGGGATCCCCTAGATCTGAATTCCGTAAAGCCAGATTGGTAAGATACAATGCACGTATACCACCCTTTTGCATCTAAGCGGCAAGGTACTCCTTCTATTGATAAGCCATCGCAGTTGCTGGATCATCATGTTATATTTTTTAACCGCAGACTTAAGATGTGGTCCGAAGGTAAGTCGCTTGTCTAGAGTAATGCCAAGGTATTTCGCTTGCGACGGCTGCTCCAGAGTAATACCCTCAAGCTGGATTTCAGGGGTTGTCATAATCAGTCTCTTCAGTATGAAGCATGGGTTTGTTAATTTTAGCGGATTGACTTTCTTGTTCCACCGTTTGCACCAAGCTGCCAGAGCAACAAGATACTCCTGCAAGCCATGAGCTGCTTCTATTCGACTTCTGTAATTGTAAATTACTGCGATGTCTTCTGCATAGGTCGCAATGAGGGCCTTAGAGGGAGTCTCCAGTATACAGTATACAGTATAGCAGTATACAGCGAATAAAACAAAGGCCCAAGCACACTGTGGTACTCCTGATTTCATTGGATAGCTGTGAGAGTATGTATCCCTAACTTTGACTTTAAACTAATGACCTTACAGAAATGAGTTTAAAAGTCCATAGTACGGAGCTTGCAGGAAGGATTTGATTATACAATGAAGGCCAACATTCCACACCTTATCGAAAGCTTGTTGCCTATCAATAAAGTCCGCGTTGGAGTACTTCAGATCATTAAAGGCTTGTAGGATATGCTTTACCAATCTGTGCACTTGTTCAATAGTATCATCTCCACCTCGAAAGTCCAATTGAAGATCAGGCAAGATGTTATTTTGATTCATTATCACAGTAATTCTCTTGGCAATTCATTTCTCGCATAATTTCGACTGATTGGTCGATATGACTCAGGGTCAGCCTCTGGCTTACCTGGCTTGTGAATCATGAGAATTGCTGCTAATTTCCATTACTTTGGGAATTATTGCACTCGAAGAATAGAATTCTTGGCAAGGCCTTCAGAGTAGAGTATCATAGCATGCTTTATTATTAGGCAACGATTGAATGATTTCAGATATTTCCTCAGTCCTTATGGGCTTAATAGGCAATGACAACTGCAGTCGTGTCTCTAAACTCTGATGAGTTTCACTAGTCCCTTCAGTCGAAGCAAAGTTGTAAGGACTGAAGCGATCCTCCAGATGTATACCGAAATCATTTGACTGCTCCAATTAATTTTTTGCAAGGTTACCGCCAGGACAACTTATTGGAACCTGTCTAAGGGGTTGTTGCTTGAGCGATTTAATGCACTTCCATATAGAGTGGTTTGCATCAACGGTGTAATTCATAGATGATAATTTTTGCTCAAAGAAGTCGCTACGGAGTTCTCTTAATACAGTTCGCAATTCTCTTGATCCGTTCGGTCCTCAAGATCTTGAGAGCGAAATGATCTTCTTCGGAGGCGCCTTTTTCTTTTTATAAGTTCCCTGGCTTCTCTTGTAAGAATAATTCCATAACTTTTAGTTCGAATATCTGGTTCTGCTGGAGTTGAAGCCGCAGCAGCTCTATGAATATTATCAGTTAGAATATCAACTGCGTTCTCGATATCTTCTTTAGAGCATAATTCAGCTGAAACGAGCTGTCAAGATGTTGTTTAAAAATGACTAGATCAGTCCGACTAGTGAACAGCCGAGGACTTGGCCTGACATAAACTCCATTCGTTAGCAGATTGGCTACAAGTGCAATGTGATCGGAATCAAGATCCCAGCTTCCATTAATATTTATTTGCGAATTGAGTATCCCATGATATAATGCAAAATCAATGCACGTAGCAGTATGACTAGATACATATGGGTATCTAGTTGAAGAGCCAGTGGCAAGAATTTTAGCCCCTCTAACTGATATGGATTCAACTAGCTCAAGCCCTCTAGATGAACTAGTGTTGTCGCCCCACATCCAATTAATCTATAAAGATCATATAGTAGTTTTTATCATTTAGGGTAGTTGGTGAAATAGGTCCACAAACATCTGAATGTATGACAAATAAAGGTATTTTAATATAGCTCTTATCTTTGACTTGTTTGAATGGTAATCTAGCTTGTTTTCCTTTTAAACGGGATTTACATATTTCATCTGATAATTCTAAGTTCTTAAGTAGATTATTGACAGTAAATATATAATTTCTCTTTACTTCTAACAATTTACCATTGCTTATATGCCCTAACCCCTCATGCCATAATCGAAAATTATTTTTATAATTTATCGTTAATGCTTGCAACTTAATAATCTTTGTTGTTGACTCCAGTCTTATGAAATTCAGTTGTTATTCCAGCCACTTGTAGTCGTTTGATTGAAATCAGGTTACCTGCAGCTTGCTTGCAATAAAGCACATCTTCCAGAGTGATATCATAATCATTCTGTAGTCGGACTATTCCACGCTTAGCAGCATTGATTAATTCGTCTTGTTTTGCTATAGCAATTTTAAGTGGATGCTCCAATTCCACACTATAGGCAAACAAGGAATCATCGTTTATAAGATGATCGCTTGCACCGGAATCTAAAATGAAGTTGTATTTATTTTTTTGTTGATTAAACTTCGAGTTCATCATGAATGCGACTCTGTGACGTGAAGTTGCAATTTGAGCTTCTTTATTTGTTTCTTTATTTTGATTATCCATTAAGACTTAGACTTGGTCACCCTACCTTTATATATTTTATTTTTATAGGAGTTATTATTATAGACAATAGCTTTTAAAACTTTACTGCTTGTGTCACTACTATCATTTTTTTTTTGAATTTCGTGATTGTAGTATCCGCAGCTGACAAATCACAAACTAACCAGTCGAAACAGTTGAAGTGACTCAATAGAGTTGTCTCACTCGATAGATTGAGCAATAATAAATTTATTCGCTCCGCGTACTGCGCTGCTAAACTTCTTCGCTCATATAAATCATCCATTTCGACTGTAGCGAAATTTAGGAAAGAATCACTCAAGTGTTCTATTATAGTTGATTTTCATAACACTCTTCTTTTTCACAAATATAATCTATTTCATATAGCACATTATTATCTATTTCTTGTAAAACACCTATTTCAGCAAATACTGCCCGAATTCTCAATTTCCATACGGAATATCTATCGCCATCAAACAACTTACACATACCAGATGAATTGGATAATTGGCGCCCAACCGGGTTAAACACCTACAGAATACATTAATTAACATTAATAATTGGAAACATGTAAGTGGGCCGATCTGCCATCTAAAGTTATAGAAATTTTATTTTTTGTGAATTAATAAAGTGCATAAGGTGAAGTTTAAGGGAAAAAAATAATCAATATAAAAAAATATATTACACAAATAATTTGGCTGAATATTCAATGCAATTCGATATCGAGTATGATTAATTGAAAGAAACTTCTGTAAAGAATTCCTATACAGTTTATTAATCGTAGTGCTTATTGCTTGTGGCTTGTGATGAATTGCTAGATGCTGTTAAATGCCTTCAGGCGGTGCAAGCAGCCTACAGTGTTTTTAGACCATACGAGGGTAGCTCCAGGCACTATCAAGCAGTGCTCATCATTAGGAGCAAGATAGAAGATCGCTATAAAGCGTTGCTCTCTAAATTCAATACCGCGTTAAACTTTGATGCTATTGTTAGCACATTAGATGCCACTTACAGCGATAAGTGTGCTTTATATGTTATTGAACAAGAACTTGGTGCCTTGCGACAGGATAGTATAAACATCAGTAGGGTGGAAAGGGGTGTTTTGGCACACTTTTTCATACAAACCTAGGAGTGTTTTACTAGTTGTGTAGAGCAAAATGAGTGTCCGATAAGTGAAAAAATCATTCCTGAGTGCGATCGATAAGTGAAAAATGCAACCTTGTGCTATGAGAGCGGGAGGTTTGAATTTGAGTTTATGAGTAGTGATCGTGATAAGTGAAAAAAAATGCGACCATGTGTTATGATAGCGGGAGGTTTGAATTTGAATTTGAATTTGCGAGTTGTGAAGACTTGCGTTATGAGAGCGCGGGAGGTTTGAATTTGAATTTGAATTTGCGAGTTGTGAAGGTCGGAATCTGGCTTGGATGCTTCAGCCCGTGCTTCAGCCCGTGCTTCGGTCCGCATGCTTGAAGTGTGAGTTATCATGTTTTTTTTACCTTGAGACTCACCATTATAAATATTGAACTAATAATTAGAAGATTAGAAAGAAAAAATAATTGGCACAGCCGAAATGTGTAGTAGTTGATAAGCCTCAAAAAGTCTCAATGTTTCTTGGTTAAGTACACTCATGAGGAAATAGATTTTTTTAGAAAATGTGTGTGTGTGTGTGTGTGTGTGTGTGGTTGCAAGATTTTGGAGTCCAGTATAAGAAAAGGCTTATGAATATTGAACTAATAATTAGAAGATCAGAAAGAAAAAATAATTGTCACAGCCGAATGTGTAGTAGTTGATAAGCCTTAAAAAGTCTCAATGAATTTTTTTGTCAAGCCTATTATTTTCTGCTATATAAGCAGCGAATTATACTTTAAAATTATTTACAAAGCAACCATCTAGCCTTGCAAACCAGATCTTAAGCTATACATCATGACGGACATCAATTCGGATTCTGAGGTTTCAAAGAAGTTGAACTCAATTTGAATTTCATACAAGAGACCAATTGAGAGCATTAAAAATCTCAACTTTAACACGATGATTCCTATTATTTCGGCTGATAAAAGGAATACTCGATTCGGTGAGAGAGTAATGTTAACATTCAAAGACTATGTAGTGTTTTTACCAGAACGCTACAATAGTTTGTCGAAGGAGGACATACTCGCCCTATCACAACAACAACATTATTTAATTAAAGAAAAAGTTGGCGAATATAATTATAATTTAAAATTTGCATCAGATAAAATAAAAACATTTTAAATAAAGTGTACAAATAATTATACTCTAAAATTTTTTACAAAATACAATAAAACGTTTTAAAAAAAAAAAAAATAATGTCTTCTCTATGTGAATTTTGTGGAAAAACTTTTCAGAATAATGTCAATTTGAGACGACACATACGAAATGTGCATACTAATATCAACAATGCAACACGTTATTGCGATTTATGTAAAAAGCATGTATCGAACACTAAATGGATACATCATTTGCGTACAAATTTGCATAAACAGTTGTCTAGCGTGCGAATAAACTTAAACTTAAAACGTGTAAGAAGTGCATTCCGTAATCGCATTGAATCGTATATGATTGAAAATCCCGATAAGCAATGTTTAAATATTACACAATTTTTTCAGATAATCGATGAACAAGTGAAAAATTTAATAAAAGACGCACTAAACAAGCATATAAATATAAAGTTTAATTTTGAACTATTTTGCAATTATGTTTTAATTAAAGAAAGTGAAGACTATTACCAACTCGATCTTAAATCACACCAAACGAAAATGGTAGTATTACAGTTGACAACATGTGGCAACAAAGACAATGAACTAAATGAGATGATTAATAATTTATATAATTATATAAAAAATGAAATGAGTGAATTTCAAGAACGAGACAGCGGTTGGTCATTAACTGAAATAGTGTATTTAGAAGTGAATATAAATAAGTATCAACCGCTAAGGGGTTCAAATTATATTCGCCTTCCAACAAAAATATCAAATAAAAAAGCATGTGTTAATGTGAAAAATAATGACGTTTATTGTTTTAAATGGGCATTAATATCAGCCGTCTTTCATGCTGAGGCTGATGCAATTGTTAGGAATAGCTTTAGAATTTCTTTTATACAAGAGAATGGGAATTTATGACATTAAATCGGATATAATTACTCTAAATAATAAAACATTAAATTTCATGGGATTAGAGTTTCCGACACCGGTCGATAGCCTTAAAACGTTTGAGAATAATAATCCTGAAATTAGTATAACGGTCTTGGGATTGGACACAGATGACAGCACAATAATCGGACCATATTATTTGACCAATAATAAAACTCACAACGTATTACACAAAATATACTTGTTACTGCTCGAAAAAGATGACAAATATCACTATGTTTGGATAAAAAATATTTCACGGTAAGTCGCATTAAGATAATTTAAATATTCCATTATCTTTTCGTATGATTTATTTCGTTTTAGACTTCTTAGCAAGCAATTGAAAAAGAAAAAATCAAAAATGTATTTATGCAACACATGTCTACAACATTTCTATGATAACGACAAGCTGAAACGTCATAGTCTTAGAGTGTAATAAAATTGTAACTGAGATGCCGGAAATGAATACCGATAATTCGATATTAAGATTTAAAAATTATAAAAACAATTAGACGTTCCCTTTGTAGTATATAGTGATTTTGAATGTATATTAGAAGAGATAGATATTAAGAGTTCAGATAATATAAATTTAATTCAAAAACATATACCATATGCATACAGTTATTACATAAATTGTTCATATAATAACAACTTGAATATACATAGAATATATCATGGCAAAGACTGTACATCACATTTCATACAGAGCATATATAACGATTGTTTAATGTTATACAAAAATCATTTAAAACCAATTCAACCTTGTCAATTAACAATTGAACAATTAAATTCCTTTCAACTAGAACAAAATTGTCATATATGCGGAAATTTACTCACTGAAAGCGATAAGGTTTTAGATCATTGTCATTTAACATGTGAATATAGAGGCGCTGCTCATAATGAATGTAACTTAAATTTTAAATTACCGAAATTTTTCCCGATATTTTTCACAATCTCTCTGCATACGATTGTCATTTATTTGTGAAAGAATTATCACAAATCGAAGGTGATATCAATATAATACCGTTAAACAAAGAATTTTATATATCTATATCGAAGAAAATTTATATCGATCATCAAGAATGTATAGAACTAAGATTTTTAGATTCGTTTAGGTTTATGCCATCTAGTCTGGATAGCTTAGCGAAGTTACTTGACCGATTCAAATTTATGCACTATAAAATCATTTTATACAAATATTGAAGAATTTCAATTAGTTAAACGTAAAGGTATATTTCCTATAGCTATTTAAAGTCAATCGAACGATTGAAAGACACTCAATTGCCCGAACGTGAAAATTTTTACAATCAATTAACTGATAGGAATTGCACGCAAGAGAATTATGCGCATGCACAAAACGTATGGAATGTCTTTAAATGTGAGAATTTGTTAGATTATTTATTGTTATACTTAAAGATAGATGTGCTTTTGTTATGCGACATTTTCGAAAATTTTAGAAAAGTATGTAAAAAATCTATAATTTAGATCCGTGTCAATATTATACGACACCTGGTCTTTCATGGGACGCTATGTTGAAAACAACGAAAATAGAATTAGAGTTACTCACCGACATTGATATGTATAATTTTATAATGAACGGGATTAGGGGTGGACTTGTTCAATGCAGTAAACGACATTCAATAGCAAATAATAAATATTTAAAAGACGACTATGATTGTAACAAAGAATCAAATTATATTGTTTATTTAGATGTGAATAATTTATATGGATATGCCATGTCGCAACCTATTCCATATAGAAATTTTAAATGGTTAGAAGGCAGAGATTTGGAAAATTTTGATGTAAACACATACATGAATGATTCATCAATTGGATATATCTTAGAGGTAGACTTGGAGTACAGCGAAAATTTACACAACTCTCATAATGATTTGCCATTTTGTCCGGAAAAACAAAAAAATGAAAACATACGCTTTACGAAATTGATTGCTGATCTAACACGCAAGTATAAATATATAATTCACTATAGGAATTTGCAGCAATGTATTAAGCATGGAATGATTTTAAAAAAAATCCATCGTGTTTACAATTTGATCAATCCGAGTGGCTAAAAGTCTATATAGACTGTAATAATCATTACAGAACGTTAGCTATTAATGAATTTGAGAAAATTTTTTCAAACTTTTTGAACAATGCAGTGTATGGCAAAACTATGGAAAATGTAGATAAGAGAAAAAATATTAAATTGGTTTGTAATTGGGAAAGTAAGGTAGACGATTGGGTGCTAGAGCACTTATCTCAAAATTTAATTTTAGTAGCGCTTTACAATTTAGTGATAAAATGATTGCAATACAAATGAAAAAGGCACACGTTGTCTACAATAAACCGGTTTACATTGGTTTCACCGTCCTCGAATTATCAAAATTAAAAATGTACAGTTTTCACTATGACTATATGAAGCCAAAATATCATGAAAACATCAATTTAATGTATATGGATACAGATTCATTTATCTATGATATCAAGACTATAAATTTTTATGATGATATTCGTTGTGAAATTGATCAACATTTTGACACATCAGAATATGATAAAGATAATGTTTTTAATTTACCATTGCTAAATAAAAAAAAATTAGGTATAATGAAAGATGAATGTAAGGGTAATATAATAAAAGAATTTATTGGTCTCAGATCAAAAATGTATTCGATAAAAATACATAATATAAATAACAATAATGTTAATGCAACAACAGAGATAAATAAAGCTAAAGGTGTAAAAATGAGTGTAACTTCCAAATTGACTTCTGACGATTTTCGTGAATGTCTATACAAAAAGAAAAAAAAATTGAAACAATGTACATGTTTAAGTCTAAATTACATCAAATTTATACTCAAGAGTATACAAAAGTCGCATTAAACTATTTAGATGATAAGCGTTATATTATAGACAATAATATAGACACCCTTGCATGGGGTCATAAAGATATACCTTAAGCTGTATGAGTTTAGAAAGAGAAATAAAAAAACGAAAAGAATCATATAAATGTATATTTACATTTTATTTTTTCTAAATAAAAATTTTAAACATAAATGTCCACAATTAAAAGTGTTGTATTTTTGCTCATTTCTATAGTTATATTCAATAGGTGGTGGCCTTAAATAGTCGACAACTTCAATCGGTGGCTGCAAATCACCAAAACTATCAAAGTATTCCTTATAATTTCCATTTTTTGTAATATGCTACCCAATGTGTGCCCCTACCGCTTTCATTATCCAAATTTATTATACCACACTCCTGCATCCATGGTTTCATCGGTAGACGATCACGCATGAAAACGCCACGAAAGTGTCTCAAATGTTGTCGTCCAAAAGCGCTCAAGTCAATATCGGTAAGTGCTCGTTTGGGTAGCATATCTAGCGGTTTTTACAAGGTATTTTCCAACATATTTATTTTATCCTGTTCATTCGTCTTCATACTCTTTAATTTTTTATTCAACACTAATCTTGTTTGAATCAAATCATTCAATACCTTAGATTTTTTTTTTTGATATTTAATTTCCTCATTGTTGATGTTATTCCTTCAATACTCATTTATTTACTAGATAAAATTATATATTATCCTTTCTCTATATACATATATTTTTTTTGATTTTGGTTTTGTTTTTTTGATAAGCTGATCGAGAGCTGATCGAATGCTAGCCATTAGCTGATCAATAGCTGATCGAGAGCTGATCGTAAGCTGATCGTAAGCTGATCGTAAGCTGATATTCATAAATGTATAAAATTATCAAATCCTTTTCTATATCTATGTGGAAACATAAATACGAATTTGTCGTCATATGCAAAGATAATGATATTGACAAGGGGCGATATAGAAAATTTTCCTTGTTCTTTAAAATTTAAAGCAGGTCTTTACTCAACAATTTTCTTTCTGAACTAATTATTAGTTCAATATTTATAAGCCTTTTTTCTTATACTGGACTCCAAATCTTGCAACCACACACATTTTCTAAAAAATCTATTTCCTCATGAGTGTACTTAACCAAGAAACATTAAGACTTTTTGAGGCTTATCAACTACACATTCGGCTGTGACAATTATTTTTTCTTTTGAGGCTTATCAAAGATATCGATGCAAAATAGGATTAAAGTCATTCACAGAAATGCAACATTTTTTAAAATCGGTTGATATTTGACAAAGTTATGGCATTTCAAAGTTGAGAGAGTTTTCAGAAATATACAAAAAAACCACAGAAGTCAAAAAATTAAATACGACAATATTAATAAACTTTTGATGCATTTTGAAAATTGATTCTATACCGTTAACAAAAATGCATTAATTTAAAAATTTGGTTGATTTTTCGAAAAGTTGTGCGTTTTTAAAGTTATGAAGATTTTAATTTTTTGTACTAAAATCTATATCTTTACTATTTGTTTTTCCTGGTCCATATTTTCTGATTAAAACCAATGATGTTGGATATCGATGCAAAATAGGATTAAAGTCATTCACAGAAATGCAACATTTTTTAAAATCGGTTGATATTTGACAAAGTTATTGCATTTCAAAGTTAAGAGAGTTTTCAGAAATATGCAAAAATGGCCACAAAAGTCAAAAAATTACATACGACAAAATTAAAAAACTTTTGATGCATTTTGGAAATTGATTCTATACCGTTAACAAAAAATGCATGAATTTAAAAATTTGGTTGATTTTTCGAAAAGTTGTACGTTTTTAAAGTTATGAAGATTTTAATTTTTGTACTAATATCTATATCTTTACTATATGTTTTTCCTGGTCCATATTTTCTGATTAAAGCCAATGATGTTAGATATCGATGGCAAATAGGATCAAAGTCATTCACAGAAATGCAACATTTTTTAAAATCGGTTGATATTTGACAAAGTTATGGCATTTCAAAGTTAAGAGAGTATTCAGAAATATGCAATAATGGCCACAAAAAGGCCAAAAATTAAAAATGACAATATTAATAAACTTTTGATGCATTTTGAAAGTGGATTCTATACCGTTAACAAAACTGCATGAATTTAAAAATTTGGTTGATTTTTCGAAAGTTGTGCGTTTTTAAAGTTAAGAAGATTTTCATGTTTGTACTTTTTTGGAAACTTTGTTTATTAAATATAGAACCGGTACAACAAAACGTACCATAACTATACAATTACAACTACTTAACACCTAACCCCTTGCTGAAGACAAGAGGATTGCATGTTTGTACTAAAATCTATATCATTACTATTTGTTTTTCCTGGTCCATATTTTCTGATTAAAGCCAAACACACACACACACACACACACACATTTTCTAAAAAAACTATTTCCTCATGAGTGTACTTAACCAAGAAACATTGAGACTTTTTGAGGCTTATCAACTACTACACATTCGGCTGTGCCAATTATTTTTCTTTCTAATCTTCTAATTATTAGTTCAATATTTATAATGGTGAGTCTCAACGTTAAAAAAAAAAAAACATGATAACTCACACTTCAAGCATGCGCTTGAACTTCAACATGCGGGCCGAAGCACGGGCTGAAGCACGGGCTGAAGCACGGGCTGAAGCACGGGCTGAAGCATCCAAGCCAGATTCCGACCTTCACAACTCGCAAATTCAAATTCAAATTCAAACCTCCCGCGCTCTCATAACGCAAGTCTTCACAACTCGCAAATTCAAATTCAAATTCAAACCTCCCGCTCTCATAACACATGGTCGCATTTTTCACTTATCACGATCACTACTCACAAACTCAAATTCAAACCTCCCACTCACATAGCACAAGGTTGCATTTTTCACTTATCGATCGCACTCAGGAATGATTTTTTCACTTATCGGACACTCATTTTGCTCTACACAACTAGTAAAAACACTCCTACAGGAATGATTTTTTCACTTATCGGACACTCATTTGCTCTACACAACTAGTAAAACACTCCTAGGTTTGTATGAAAAAGTGTGCCAAAACACCCCTTTCTATCCTACTTTCCTCCACGAACTGCTCTGCAATGTCAGCAACAGGCCGGGTGCCGTTTCTCGCTTGTGTTTACAAAGTGTCAACAAACCTCTGTTCGAGGGGGTTTGGTAGGAGGGGTGTTCGGGGAAGCTGTGGTAGTAAATCCACCCCCCGTGGAATAAAGTGACGGCCAGAATGAAGGGAGGTACGGATCGAAATGTTTTCGAGGCTCGCCCGGATTAAAAAGGGAGGAGTATGGTGCTCTTTTTCACCACGCCGTGCCGTGGATGCTGGCATAAGGACCGCACGATGGGTTAGAAAAAAAAACCTGTTTTTAACTAAGCAAAATTTTTTTTTTGTATATGGTAACAATAAATTTTGTGTTTTTCATTATACTTAGAAATTTTCTATGCAAAAGTGAGCCTTGGAGCATATGTCTTTAAAACTTTATAAAAAAATATAATTGCACTGCAAACCATACACCAACAGGCTAAGGGCACACCAAAGCCGCCTTGCAAGAGACCTACTACCTGCCCGACGACTCAGAAGGCTCAAACGACTAGGCTTCGCCAAAACGATCACAGAATCCATACCAACACAACAAACATAATATAATATAATTTATTTAACATTTAACTCCCCATCAAAGGGGTTTGGCCCTCATAATACTTGCAATTATTGTGTGGTTAAGGTACGATGAGAAGTACGGATCCTACACTTAATACAAAAAAAAAAAAAAAAAAAAAACTACAAACCATATGATATAATGGAGAGAATTGCAGAAAAACATACAGAGATCAAAAATAATGTTGATACCTTATGCGAATCGTGATCAGAGAAGCAGCACAACTTTGAGCTGCTGCAGTCCCAGTCACTGACATCCCAAATCATGGCGGGTGGAAATGTTCGAGAGCAGCAAAAGCTAAATGAGCTGATGAAACACCTGAATGAGGAGCTGGCCAATGAGGCCAACAGGCGTCTGCAGGAATGTCACAAGTCACTTGAAGAGATGTGCTCCAATATCAAGAGGATTTCTCAGACTCTGATTAATGTAGGACTCATCAATATGCAGGCAATCGATGAACTCTGCAACAAACGCGATATAACACAGGCTCACTACGAACTCATCTGTCAACAACTGGAACGCTGTGAGGAGCTGCGAAGAACGCATCTTGTCAAACTACTGAGGTATGTGACCAGCGAGATCAGTAAATGGTCCGAGTTGACACTGCAGTACTCAACGTTGCCAAAATTCAAGAAGCAGCAGGCACTGAGGAATATCTCGAGAAACTGGAACAGGATCTGATCAGGCTCCAGTATTACTACAACTGTAATAAACCCATCTTTGTTTTGTCTGCAAAACATAGTAAGTTATGGGCACGCATGCTGGAGATTGAGCAGAAGGCCAATGAGCCCGATCGTCTCAAGAATCGTGGAGGACAATTGCTGCGCGAAGAGCGGGAGCGTAATCACATTGTGGCCGATCTGCCAATGGTCGAGGAGGTGCTCGGACAGCTACTCAAAGAGTTCAAGCTGGAGATGCAGAAACCATTTCTGGTCTTTGGCATGGAAAATCGTTTGGCAGATGATTGGAACGAACGCTTGGCCAAGGTACGACTACAGATTAAAGTGAGTCGGTCTAACAGTGATATGGTGGATGATTTTGTAAACAAGGACAGTTCTGCCAACAGCCCCGTTTACAGACTAACCACACCACGACCACTAACGACTCCTTGGAGTTCTGGGAGGACTCTGAAGCCCAAAGAGAAAATACGGAACAAAAAGTAGTTTTACAAATCAATGTGCAACTAATCAAATTATTTTGCCCATATTTATCAGTATTTGTGCGAACTTTCGGTGTATGCTAATTTACTTTTTTTGATTATATAAATTTATATTGTAACGGACGGGACCGTTGCAGAATTTTTTTTTAAATTTTAGAAATCCAACGGACATTCGCGATAAGAGCTCAAGCGAATACGTATGAAAGAGAATTAGATAAAAATCTTATCGCGAACGAAAAGCTCGTCGCACGCACAATTGAGCTCTCAAGGTCAGGCTTGCACATTGATAAGATCGGTAAAATGCAATGCAGCGCTTAGAAAATCTCATTAACCGCGGCGTACGTCACGCACATCCGTAAGCCCAAAATTTGGGTATATAAGGGCCGCTTCGGAAAAAATGCGTTCCCTCTTTTTTTCTTGCTGCTTTCGTTCGAGTAGTCACCGGGACAAATAACATTTTTCTTCGCAAACCGTACAAAAAATATAATAAAATTAAAAATAAAAATTTATAAAATAAAATAAAATGACCTCATCGTCACAGTTGTGCCGGGCTGTGAAATTTCGGCAAGGCCCGTTGTTAATCAGAGTCTCGAAATAAAGAAACTGATGAGTTGAGTTGTTGTACCGAACTGAACTGACTGACCTGACTGCCGATTCAGGATCGGCTCTCCTTTTATTTCATTTTCTGGGTACTTATTGCTATGTACAAATTATGTGCTTAGAACTAGTATATAGGCTAATAGGCATATATAATGTGATCCTCGGACTTAAATTTTCACATACAATATTTATATAATATTATCTTATATACTGATAGGCACTCTGCAGTGTCACATAACATTATTTTGGGACTAGATCGACGAGACCCATGAACCCTATGTCAATCGTACATGTTTTTATTGATCTTTGCGTTGGTACCAGCGGTCGTAAATAGTACCCTTTGTCAACTCAAGTGGCGTAGGCCTTACATAATTTATGTGAGTTGAGGATACAAGTACTTGACTTGGCTATTGACAGTATATGCTTCTTATCTTATTTAACATGTTCCTACTGTCCTAAGATCATACATATTTATTATACAATGCATGTTCATGCTTGAACACCCGGCCGCACAAGCGCCGCCGCCGCCGCCGCACATAATCTCCACGGGGCCGCCGCCGCCGCGCATGTGCAGCCTCAGTAGCACAAGCGCCGCCGCGCACCGCAGCTTTGCTGCCGCCGCCGCACACGTGCAGCCTCAGCAGCACAAGCGCGCCGCCGCCGCCGCGCACAAGCAGCATCAGCCGTACAAGCGCCGCCGCCGTCGCACCGCATCTTTGCCGCCGCCGCCGCACATAATCTCCACGGGGCCGCCGCCGCCGCGCATGTGCAGCCTCAGTAGCACAAGCGCCGCCGCGCACCGCAGCTTTGCCGCCGCCGCCGTACACGTGCAGCCTCAGCAGCACAATCTCCGCCGCCGCCGCCGCCGCACAAGCGGATATTAATATAGCAGATTTAAAATATGACCGATTTTATTGGTGCTTAAATTAGGATACCGTCAGTCAAAAATTTTATTTAGTTTTTTTTGGTGAAAAATGGAAAATGTGTGTATGAGTGTGGGTGCAAGTGAATGCCCGCGACAGCAAGTGATTTTTTTAATATTTTTTTTTTTTTTGATGCTCACCCTCTTGCGGGTAGTAACAGTGTCATCGTTGAGTGCCGCGCACCCAGGAGAAGGCCTTCGTCCAGGAGTTGCAGGGTAAGTGCATATACACTGTCTCTATTAATTATTCCTCCCACTCTCATTGCGTTCGTCTCGGGAGCCCTGGTCTCGAAGAACTCGATTGAGTTCTCGGTATCGAGTCCGGATAGTCCGACAAGATAGCAAAGTGACTGGTTTGAGTTGCGAACCCACCCGTATTGCCTTCAGCAATATCGCAAAGAAATATTAATAAAATCATATATACTTGTGCTGTTTGGCTTATGCCCATTTAACGCCTGCACTGGCAGGCTGCATTCTATTATTATATTATTCTTCTCTTAGAATATCTATCTCGCGAACACACACACAAATATTTTTACATTCTATACCTAAAGCTTAAATTTTAAATAGCCTGAGTATGACACTAGGTCATACCCTGTAAAAGTGATAATCAAATGATATCCTTTTTTTTCTTTTCTCGAATTATTTTTCGGTCACGAACTAAGTAAAATATAAATAAATCGAAATTGATAATGTTTATAAAGAAAGTTTATGATAAGGAAAAGTTCTGTTGTAGATTAAATCTATTCTTTCGCGAATTACCTCAAATGTTAAAATATCGAAATACATCCCCTACTGGAAATAAATTACGAAAACAAAATTTGCTATGTTTAAGTTTGCTTGTAAGATTATCATTCGGTAAATAAATTGCGACTATAGAAATCTCGTCTATAATACCAATGAAAGCAATTGCCTAAGTTTATTTTGTTCCCCTGAAGGGTTTGATACTGTCGTTTACAAATTGAGCTCCATTAATTTTATTGACCTAGTATCTTTTCGCCGTCTCGTTGTTTTGTTTTTAGATCGTTTTACGATGTTGTTAATTGATTTAATAAACGTCTTTGGGTACTCTCTGAAGAAGGAGACGTTTAGCCATTCGCGAATACCGCCTGATTAAGCATTTGTAGTTTCAGTTAGGGATCCTATCCTTTATGGAAAATTAAAGTTATCTGTAACAGGGAGTTGTCCGAATTAGCAAACCCACACCCATCCCGAAAGAGCTAAGGGGCAAGAGGATCCCATTCCGCTAATTTTGGACGACCCAGGATGGTCGGAGTATTTGAAGTATACACTGACTCTCCATGTTCGGCTGAGCATCGTTATTATCCTGTGGCTACCCTAGAGGCCGGAAGCCTATAACGTTTGTTCTGTCCCAATTGTTATGTAATATGCACATATGTTGCAAGTAGCGATGATCCACTGTACCCAACACTTTGTTTGCAGCAACACATTGTTGCAGTATAAACAAAGAATTGAATCAATTCAAAGTGAGCGCGAAATATGATCGCCCACTTATGAATTGGTCTAAGTCAGCATTCCCACGCTGACCGCTAGTGCCAAGCACATATGTACGTAAGCCTCTCTCAGCGTGTATGCCCATGTGACATACTCGCTCTCTTTTAACATAGCACGTAAGCATAAATATTTAAGAGAAGAGAATGCAGCTGCTCCGCAGCCGACAGAACTGGCAGCGTAGCGCGCATCAAAAATGTAATGCGAACAAATAAGAAATGATTAATAAAAGATATGTCAACCAAATAACTGGTCTTTGTCAATCGAAACAATAAGAGGAATATCTCTACATGGCGACCGTGACAGGACTCTAACCTGCAATCTTCGGATAAGCTTTTTGGCGCCCAACGTGGGGCACGAAGTTAGTGACCAATACTAATATCGCGTCTCCAAACCCGAAGGTGTAACAAGACAGGCATGCACCCGACACTCAGGAAGGGCGTGAACAGTTCACTGAGGGTATCTGGAATCTGGATGCTTGCTGGTGCGAGTATCTTGCCGATAGCCTGTCTCAGCGTTCTACTCATGTAACCCTGTATGGTTGTGGGACATGGTTATCAGTCTCTATCTGGAAAATGGATTATGGTACGAATACCGTTATCTTGCCGATAGGGGATGAAGGATGTTATGTCCAGGTAGTCGAGGCAGTCAGCGCTTGTAGCATCTACTGCTCAGTTGTTTTCAACTCTAAGCCAGGAAGAGATTCTGTCAGGGAGTATTTGAGGGGTGTAGCTGAGGGGTATCTGGAATCTGGATATTTGCTGGGAGCGAGTATCTTGCCGATAGCCTGACTCAGTGACCAGCTCAAGTAATCCGGGATGGTTTCTGGAACTGGTCTTAGGAGGTTCCTGTTCAAGGATCTGCGTACGGGTGTTGGAAAAGGGAACATATCCTCTGGAATAGCCGTGGCAGTGAAACTGGCCGTGATCTACCGAGGAAGGCTGCAACATTTCCTTAAAACGCTCTGCGCAGAATAGTAGAATAAAT
This sequence comes from Drosophila quadrilineata, assembly GCA_018150725.1. Lineage (NCBI taxonomy): Eukaryota > Metazoa > Arthropoda > Insecta > Diptera > Drosophilidae > Drosophila > Drosophila quadrilineata. Next base: position 50,674 of record JAECWN010000336.1, read on the forward strand.
AGAACTTAACCGACGTTTCGACCGACTAGCAGGAGAAGAGGCATTGAGAACCCCTCCTCTAAAAGTAGCATGATCCCCAAACTAAAATCGAAAAAGTAAATTAAATTGAAAAAAAAATAAGTCGTTATAGTGAATATATTTTTGATAGGATAATTAGAAAATCAGCAGGCCTATGCAGCATAGTCCGCCAGAACGAGCAAGCGACGCGGCTCTCGGGGAAGCTCGGCTAGGTATTTGTCTCGTATCTGAGGAACAGGTGACTGACACACAATCATGTTGGCTCACACTCTGCAAGCACAACTTTCACAAGAGGTGCCTAGAGGCGTGGATGGAGAAACATGGACAGTATCCCACTTGCTTAGAACCGATTAACCCGGGGGAGAATAAACTCGTAATAGGCAACTGTTGGCCACCGGTCAAGACCACGTCGAGTCAAAAAACTCTGCCATCTCCTTCGAGAATGGTCACTAGAAAAGCGGCTAAGAAATTAGTGTCCGACCCACCCGGAGGAGTTAGCGCTGCAGTCCCGGAAAGGGAAGAGAGATATAGCACCAATCCTTCAGACCGGGCCGTTCCAAGGCGTAGGGGTGGTCGGACGAAGAGCAAGACTTCCTCAGCCTTAGATTATTCCGCGATTCGAAATATGATCGAGCAGACCATGGCTCGATTACTGTCAAATATGGCCGTAACGGCAAAGCCATCGCCAGTGGTACTTACGCCTCCACCTTTGACCGTCCCTCGTGCCGGCCTCACCTCCTTGGAGGGAAGCGGCTTACGAGCCGACCAAGTTGCGAACATTATGCAAAAATGGAGTGTGCAATTTGATGGCACGGAGTCTGGGTTAACCGTAGACGCGTTCTTATATAGAATCAAGGTTTTAACTAGCGAGACATTAGAAGGAAATTTCACCGCGGCCTGTAAACATTTACATATTTTATTTGAAGGCAAGGCCAAAGACTGGTACTGAGATACCACAAGCAAGTACAGCAGGTAGATTGGTATGATTTCTGTCAGGCCTTTCGAAGGCAGTACCAGGACTTTCGATCAGAATTTCGCTGTAAGGAGCAAATTCGGTCTCGAAATCAACTACCTGGCGAATCATTTGCTGTCTTCTACGATGCTGTTGCTGGGTTATTAGATAATTTTGCGATATGTCACAATCTACTACCTAATACACGACAGCAGTTGCTGTATCAGCCTGTGCATTCAATTAGTCAGTTGCGCCGCTTGGTGCAAATACAAGAAGCGTTTTGTAATGACCTTCGTAGTCGACCAGACAACCCCAGGGACTTTGCGTACTCCATATGTGCGTCAGGTCTGTGCAGTGTCAGATAGTCGTGACGTAGATGACCAGAAAGACGTTTCGTTGCCAGAGGTAGCAGCGATTCGAGCGCTGATCTGCTGGAATTGCAGAACCGAGGGGCACGTATGGGAGAATTGTTTGGCTGAGAGACAAATATTCTGTTATGGGTGCGGAGCGAGTGGGGTGTATAAGCCCCAATGCTCTAACTGTCTTCTACACTTTCAGACCGTCCCAGGCCCTAGCGGTAAGCAGATCGCCATCTCCGGCTTCACACCAGTCTCCGGTGACTCCACCGACGACCTCTTCGCGAATGTAGCTTCTAAAACCTCCCTGATTGACATGAGCTCTCCAGAGCAGAATCACATAAGGCGTCACGAGCTGTAGTACAAGCTCCCTTATGACGTCCGCTTAGTGAACTATAATCATTGGAGAAACCAAGTTTTTGCTAATAACTCTAGTGACCGCAATGCGATCCGAATTAAAAATTATTATAGCGATTATATATTCGAAATAAACAACAAGCGTTAGTCTCTTCTATAATCTGCAGTCCCCATGATGTTCGTCCATATGCAGAAGTTAAATTTTTAGGGCACGTTGAGTTAGGGCTCTTAGATTCAGGCGCAAATATTAGCTGTGTGGCGGCATCCTTAGCCGAAGAATTAAGACCCGTTGTTACTATAAAACCAATCAACTCGTCGGTACAAACTGCAGGTGGTAATGTCCAGGAAGTGACAGGAGTGTTTACGCTTAAGATACAGTACGAGAAACAGATACACCCTCTGACGTTGTACGTAATACCGTCCTTAAGTCAGCGATTAATATTAGGATTTGGCGTATCTTTGCGCTGGCTCCCAATATTATCCATGCCATAGGGGTGACCTCAATTCCTGAGGTATCTGATGGGGAATCCTATTTTTCCCTGACGGCAGAAGAACAGCATCAACTAAACGACGTCAAGAAGTTATTTACAAGTTGCGTAAAAAGGGTTTGGAAGAACTCCGCTAATCGAGCATCATATTGAAATAGTTACTGCAAAGCCAGTGAAACAACGATTTTATCCAGTCAGTCCCGCTGTTGAGAAGCTGCTATACGGGGAAATAGATAGGATGTTAGCGTTAGACGTAATCGAGGTATCCAATAGCGCCTGGAGTTCTCCCATGCGACTGATAGTGAAGCCCAACAAGGTTCGCTTGTGTTTAGATGCAAGAAAGTTGAACGACGTCACTAAAAAGGACGCCTATCCTCTTTCCAAGCATTAATGGAATTTTTTCTCGCCTGCCAAAGGCTAACATAATTACGAAACTAGACCTGAAAGTCGCGTACTGACAGATCGGATTATCGGAGGAGGCTAAACCGTTGACAGCTTTCACGGTACCGGGGAGACCGTTATACCAGTTTAAAGTAATGCCGTTTGGCTTGTGTAACGCTCCCTCTACCATGTGTCGGCTGATGGATAGTCTCATTCCGCCCGACCTGAGGCACTGTGTTTTCGGATATCTGGATGATTTATGCATCGTGTCAGAAGAATTCCAGTCACATTTAGCTGTGCTAGCTATATTTTAGAAAAGCCAATCTTACTTTGAATCTTAGCAAGAGTAAATTTTGCGTAACGTCGGTAAACTATTTGGGATATATCATAGGAAGCGGAGGCATTCGAACCGATCCGGAAAAGATTTCTTGTATTCGGAATTGTCCGCCACCCAAAAATCTTAGGCAGGTCAGGGGATTTTTAGGAGTTTGTGGATGGAATCGTAGATTTATACCCAACTTTGCTGAACTCGCGTTCCACATAACGGAGACAGTTTCGATCAAACGCAAGTTCGTTTGGACTGCCGAAGCGCAAGAGTCCATGGCAAAATTAAACGAGGCATTAACCGGTATTGAAAAACCAAAACTTCGAACAGAAGTTTTTCTCCATTATGACGCCAGTGATTATGGTATAAGGGCGGTGCTGGTACAGAAGTCCGAAGAGCAAGTTGAGCAACCAATTGCTTACATGTCAAAAAAGCTAAATAGTGCTTAGCGTAACTACAGTGTCACCGATCGAGAATGCTTGGCCGTGATATTGGCTATAGAAAAGTTTCGGTGCTACCTTGAACTTCAAGAGTTTGAGGTGGTGACGGATCATTCCAGCCTAGTTTGGTTAATGCGCCAGCAAAATGTCTCTGGACGATTGGCTCGGTGGGTATTTCGGCTTCAGCAGTTTAAATTCTCCATATCTCATCGAAAAGGGAAGGAACATGTTGTACCGGACGCTCTATCCCGGCTTCATGAGGGAGAGTTGGCCGAAATCATTGGAGGACCTTTAGTGAATTTAGAATCCGAAGCTTTTTATGAAGGCGATTATAAAGACTTGTTAACAACTTTTCAACAAAAGCCTGCAAAGTTTCCCGACATCAAACTCGATCCTCCATACATCTATATTAGAACCGAGCATGCTTCTAGAGAGACCTCACAAGAGCTAGGAAATTGTGGGTACCGAAAGGCCTACGAATTGAGGTTCTAAAGCAGGCGCATGATAGTCTCTCAGCCACTCATGGGGGCATAGCAAAGACATTAGAAAGAGTAAGGCGTTGTTTATTTTGGCCCAAGCTGATTACGGAAGTTCGCGAATTTGTTGGGTCCGTATCCCCGTAGCAAGAACGGGAATATTGGGCTCCTAATTGTACTTGACCATATTAGCAAGTACCACTGGTTGGCCCCACTAAAAATTTACTTCCTCAGCGCACGGTTATCCACGGTTTTGTGTACCGGAAATCCTGGTAAGCGACAACGGTGTACAATTTAAATCCAATGAGTTCAATGCTTGGCTTACTGGATTAGGGATCAAACATATGTATACCGCTCTCTACTCCCTCAAAGTAATGCTGCGGAGCGGGTAAATCGATCATTGTTATCGGCCGTAAGAGCATATTTGGAGAGTGACCAAACCGAGTGGGACAAACACATCTCTGCCATATCTTGTTCTCTGCGATCAGCGGTTCATCAGTCGTTGGGAAAGTCTCCTTATCGAGTTCTTTTTGGTATCGATATGATTACCCATGGTAGTGATTATAAATTGCTGCACAAACTAGACCTGCTAGAAGAGGGAGCCTGTCCATTGGCAAGGGAGGACCAGTTATATGGTATTCGAGAAGAAACGCGGAAGAACATACATCAAGCTTTCGAACGAAATGCGACTCAATACAACTTACGGGCTAAGCCGACACAATTCCGGGAAGGCCAAGAGGTATTTAGGCGTAACTTTCTGCTAAGCAAATTCGCGCATAATATCAATGCGAAACTGGCACCTCAGTTCAGTAAGTGCCGAGTGCGGAAAGCTACTATCTTTTGGAAGATTTGTCGGGTAAAGAACTGGGAACTTACCATGCGAAAGACATACGGGTCTAGATTCCCGCTAATCGTTACTACGCAAGGGTGTAAGATTATCGGGGGTTGTAACGGACGGGACCGTTGCAGAATTTTTTTTTAAATTTTTGAAATCCAACGGACATTCGCGATAAGAGCTCAAGCGAATACTTATGAAAGAGAATTAGATAAAAATCTTATCGCGATGGTTTGAGTTGCGATCCCACCCGTATTGCCTTCAGCAATATGCTTGCACATTGATAAGATCGGTAAAATGCAATGCAGCGCTTAGAAAATCTCATTAACCGCGGCGTACGTCACGCACATCCGTAAGCCCAAAATTTGGGTATATAAAGGGCCGCTTCGGAAAAAATGCGTTCCCTCTTTTTTCTTGCTGCTTTCGTTCGAGTAGTCACCGGGACAAATAACATTTTTCTTCGCAAACCGTACAAAAAATATAATAAAATTAAAAATAAAAATTTATAAAATAAAATAAAATGACCTCATCGTCACAGTTGTGCCGGGCTGTGAAATTTCGGCAAGGCCCGTTGTTAATCAGAGTCTCGAAATAAAGAAACTGATGAGTTGAGTTGTTGTACCGAACTGAACTGACTGACCTGACTGCCGATTCAGGATCGGCTCTCCTTTTATTTCATTTTCTGGGTACTTATTGCTATGTACAAATTATGTGCTTAGAACTAGTATATAGGCTAATAGGCATATATAATGTGATCCTCGGACTTAAATTTTCTCACATACAATATTTATATAATATTATCTTATATACTGATAGGCACTCTGCAGTGTCACATAACATTATTTTGGGACTAGATCGACGAGACCCATGAACCCTATGTCAATCGTACATGTTTTTATTGATCTTTGCGTTGGTACCAGCGGTCGTAAATAGTACCCTTTGTCAACTCAAGTGGCTTAGGCCTTACATAATTTATGTGAGTTGAGGATACAAGTACTTGACTTGGCTAATGACAGTATATGCTTCTTATCTTATTTAACATGTTCCTACTGTCCTAAGATCATACATATTTATTATACAATGCATGTTCATGCTTGAACACCCGTGATTGTTAAACCTCCACGGAGCCGCCGCCACCGCGCACAAGCAGCATCAGCCGCACAAGCGCCGCCGCCGCCGCCGCACATAATCTCCACGGGGCCGCCGCCGCCGCGCATGTGCAGCCTCAGTAGCACAAGCGCCGCCGCGCACCGCAGCTTTGCCGCCGCCGCCGCACACGTGCAGCCTCAGCAGCACAAGCGCCGCCGCCGCCGCCGCGCACAAGCAGCATCAGCCGTACAAGCGCCGCCGCCGTAGCACCGCATCTTTGCCGCCGCCGCCGCGCACGTGCAGCCTCAGCAGCACAATCTCCGCCGCCGCCGCCGCCGCACAAGCGGATATTAATATAGCAGATTTAAAATATGACCGATTTTATTGGTGCTTAAATTAGGATACCGTCAGTCAAAAATTTTATTTAGTTTTTTTTTGGTGAAAAATGGAAAAATGTGTGTATGAGTGTGGGTGCAAGTGAATGCCCGCGACAGCAAGTGATTTTTTTAATATTTTTTTCTTTTGATGCTCACCCTCTTGCGGGTAGTAACAGTGTCATCGTTGAGTGCCGCGCACCCAGGAGAAGGCCTTCGTCCAGGAGTTGCAGGGTAAGTGCACATACACTGTCTCTATTAATTATTCCTCCCACTCTCATTGCGTTCGTCTCGGGAGCCCTGGTCTCGAAGAACTCGATTGAGTTCTCGGTATCGAGTCCGGATAGTCCGACAAGATAGCAAAGTGACTGGTTTGAGTTGCGATCCCACCCGTATTGCCTTCAGCAATATCGCAAAGAAATATTAATAAAATCATATATACTTGTGCTGTTTGGCTTATGCCCATTTAACGCCTGCACTGGCAGGCTGCATTCTATTATTATATTATTCTTCTCTTAGAATATCTATCTCGCGAACACACACACAAATATTTTTACATTCTATACCTAAAGCTTAAATTTTAAATAGCCTGAGTATGACACTAGGTCATACCCTGTAAAAGTGATAATCAAATGATATCCTTTTTTTTCTTTTCTCGAATTATTTTTCGGTCACGAACTAAGTAAAATATAAATAAATCGAAATTGATAATGTTTATAAAGAAAGTTTATGATAAGGAAAAGTTCTGTTGTAGATTAAATCTATTCTTTCGCGAATTACCTCAAATGTTAAAATATCGAAATACATCCCCTACTGGAAATAAATTACGAAAACAAAATTTGCTATGTTTAAGTTTGCTTGTAAGATTATCATTCGGTAAATAAATTGCGACTATAGAAATCTCGTCTATAATACATTGGTAATGAAAGCAATTGCCTAAGTTTATTTTGTTGCCCTGAAGGGTTTGATACTGTCGTTTACAAATTGAGCTCCATTAATTTTATTGACCTAGTATCTTTTTCGCCGTCTCGTTGTTTTGTTTTTAGATCGTTTTACGATGTTGTTAATTGATTTAATAAACGTCTTTGGGTACTCTCGAAGAAGGGAGACGTTTAGCCATTCGCGAATACCGCCTGATTAAGCATTTGTAGTTTCAGTTAGGGATCCTATCCTTTATGGAAAATTAAAGTTATCTGTAACAGGGAGTTGTCCGAATTAGCAAACCCACACCCATCCCGAAAGAGCTAAGGGGCAAGAGGATCCCATTCCGCTAATTTTGGACGACCCAGGATGGTCGGAGTATTTGAAGTATACACTGACTCTCCATGTTCGGCCGAGCATCGTTATTATCCTGTGGCTACCCTAGAGGCCGGAAGCCTATAACGTTTGTTCTGTCCCAATTGTTATGTAATATGCACATATGTTGCAAGTAGCGAGGATCCACTGTACCCAACACTTTGTTTGCAGCAACACATTGTTGCAGTATAAACAAAGAATTGAATCAATTCAAAGTGAGCGCGAAATATGATCGCCCACTTATGAATTGGTCTAAGTCAGCATTCCCACGCTGACCGCTAGTGCCAAGCACATATGTACGTAAGCCTCTCTCAGCGTGTATGCCCATGTGACATACTCGCTCTCTTTTAACATAGCACGTAAGCATAAATATTTAAGAGAAGAGAATGCAGCTGCTCCGCAGCCGACAGAACTGGCAGCGTAGCGCGCATCAAAAATGTAATGCGAACAAATAAGAAATGATTAATAAAAGATATGTCAACCAAATAACTGGTCTTTGTCAATCGAAACAATAAGAGGAATATCTCTACATGGCGACCGTGACAGGACTCTAACCTGCAATCTTCGGATAAGCTTTTGGCGCCCAACGTGGGGCACGAAGTTAGTGACCAATACTAATATCGCGTCTCCAAACCCGAAGGTGTAACAAGACAGGCATGCACTCGACATTCAGGAAGGGCGTGAACAGTTCACTGAGGGTATCTGGAATCTGGATGCTTGCTGGTGCGAGTATCTTGCCGATAGCCTGTCTCAGCGTTCTACTCATGTAACCCTGTATGGTTGTGGGACATGGTTATCAGTCTCTATCTGGAAAATGGATTATGGTAATCATTGGAGAAACCAAGTTTTTGCTAATAACTCTAGTGACCGCAATGCGATCCGAATTAAAAATTATTATAGCGATTATATATTCGAAATAAACAACAAGCGTTAGTCTCTTCTATAATCTGCAGTCCCCATGATGTTCGTCCATATGCAGAAGTTAAATTTTTAGGGCACGTTGAGTTAGGGCTCTTAGATTCAGGCGCAAATATTAGCTGTGTGGCGGCATCCTTAGCCGAAGAATTAAGACCCGTTGTTACTATAAAACCAATCAACTCGTCGGTACAAACTGCAGGTGGTAATGTCCAGGAAGTGACAGGAGTGTTTACGCTTAAGATACAGTACGAGAAACAGATACACCCTCTGACGTTGTACGTAATACCGTCCTTAAGTCAGCGATTAATATTAGGATTTGGCGTATCTTTGCGCTGGCTCCCAATATTATCCATGCCATAGGGTGACCTCAATTCCTGAGGTATCTGATGGGAATCCTATTTTTCCCTGACGGCAGAAGAACAGCATCAACTAAACGACGTCAAGAAGTTATTTACAAGTTGCGTAAAAGGGTTTGGAAGAACTCCGCTAATCGAGCATCATATTGAAATAGTTACTGCAAAGCCAGTGAAACAACGATTTTATCCAGTCAGTCCCGCTGTTGAGAAGCTGCTATACGGGGAAATAGATAGGATGTTAGCGTTAGACGTAATCGAGGTATCCAATAGCGCCTGGAGTTCTCCCATGCGACTGATAGTGAAGCCCAACAAGGTTCGCTTGTGTTTAGATGCAAGAAAGTTGAACGACGTCACTAAAAAGGACGCCTATCCTCTTTCCAAGCATTAATGGAATTTTTTCTCGCCTGCCAAAGGCTAACATAATTACGAAACTAGACCTGAAAGACGCGTACTGACAGATCGGATTATCGGAGGAGGCTAAACCGTTGACAGCTTTCACGGTACCGGGGAGACCGTTATACCAGTTTAAAGTAATGCCGTTTGGCTTGTGTAACGCTCCCTCTACCATGTGTCGGCTGATGGATAGTCTCATTCCGCCCGACCTGAGGCACTGTGTTTTCAGATATCTGGATGATTTATGCATCGTGTCAGAAGAATTCCAGTCACATTTAGCTGTGCTAGCTATATTTTAGAAAAGCCAATCTTACTTTGAATCTTAGCAAGAGTAAATTTTGCGTAACGTCGGTAAACTATTTGGGATATATCATAGGAAGCGGAGGCATTCGAACCGATCCGGAAAAGATTTCTTGTATTCGGAATTGGCCGCCACCCAAAAATCTTAGGCAGGTCAGGGGATTTTTAGGAGTTTGTGGATGGAATCGTAGATTTATACCCAACTTTGCTGAACTCGCGTTCCACATAACGGAGACAGTTTCGATCAAACGCAAGTTCGTTTGGACTGCCGAAGCGCAAGAGTCCATGGCAAAATTAAACGAGGCATTAACCGGTATTGAAAAACCAAAACTTCGAACAGAAGTTTTTCTCCATTGTGACGCCAGTGATTATGGTATAAGGGCGGTGCTGGTACAGAAGTCCGAAGAGCAAGTTGAGCAACCAATTGCTTACATGTCAAAAAAGCTAAATAGTGCTTAGCGTAACTACAGTGTCACCGATCGAGAATGCTTGGTCGTGATATTGGCTATAGAAAAGTTTCGGTGCTACCTTGAACTTCAAGAGTTTGAGGTGGTGACGGATCATTCCAGCCTAGTTTGGTTAATGCGCCAGCAAAATGTCTCTGGACGATTGGCTCGGTGGGTATTTCGGCTTCAGCAGTTTAAATTCTCCATATCTCATCGAAAAGGAAGGAACATGTTGTACCGGACGCTCTATCCCGGCTTCATGAGGGAGAGTTGGCCGAAATCATTGGAGGACCTTTAGTGAATTTAGAATCCGAAGCTTTTTATGAAGGCGATTATAAAGACTTGTTAACAACTTTTCAACAAAAGCCTGCAAAGTTTCCCGACATCAAACTCGATCCTCCATACATCTATATTAGAACCGAGCATGCTTCTAGAGAGACCTCACAAGAGCTAGGAAATTGTGGGTACCGAAAGGCCTACGAATTGAGGTTCTAAAGCAGGCGCATGATAGTCTCTCAGCCACTCATGGGGGCATAGCAAAGACATTAGAAAGAGTAAGGCATTGTTTATTTTGGCCCAAGCTGATTACGGAAGTTCGCGAATACGTGAGAAGCTGTGAAGTCTGTTAAATGACAAAAGCTTAGAATTATACTCTTCGCCCCTATGGGGATACATCAACCTACTACTCGACCATTTCAAAAGTTGTATGTGGATTTGTTGGGTCCGTATCCCCGTAGCAAGAACGGGAATATTGGGCTCCTAATTGTACTTGACCATATTAGCAAGTACCACTGGTTGGCCCCACTAAAAAATTTACTTCCTCAGCGCACGGTTTACCACGGTTTTGGTGTACCGGAAATCCTGGTAAGCGACAACGGTGTACAATTTAAATCCAATGAGTTCAATGCTTGGCTTACTGGATTAGGGATCAAACATATGTATACCGCTCTCTACTCCCTCAAAGTAATGCTGCGGAGCGGGTAAATCGATCATTGTTATCGGCCGTAAGAGCATATTTGGAGAGTGACCAAACCGAGTGGGACAAACACATCTCTGCCATATCTTGTTCTCTGCGATCAGCGGTTCATCAGTCGTTGGGAAAGTCTCCTTATCGAGTTCTTTTTGGTATCGATATGATTACCCATGGTAGTGATTATAAATTGCTGCACAAACTAGACCTGCTAGAAGAGGGAGCCTGTCCATTGGCAAGGGAGGACCAGTTATATGGTATTCGAGAAGAAACGCGGAAGAACATACATCAAGCTTTCGAACGAAATGCGACTCAATACAACTTACGGGCTAAGCCGACACAATTCCGGGAAGGCCAAGAGGTATTTAGGCGTAACTTTCTGCTAAGCAAATTCGCGCATAATATCAATGCGAAACTGGCACGTCAGTTCAGTAAGTGCCGAGTGCGGAAAGCTACTATCTTTTGGAAGATTTGTCGGGTAAAGAACTGGGAACTTACCATGCGAAAGACATACGGGTCTAGATTCCCGCTAATCGTTACTACGCAAGGGTGTAAGATTATCGGGGGTTGTAACGGACGGGACCGTTGCAGAATTTTTTTAAATTTTTGAAATCCAACGGACATTCGCGATAAGAGCTCAAGCGAATACTTATGAAAGAGAATTAGATAAAAATCTTATCGCGATGGTTTGAGTTGCGATCCCACCCGTATTGCCTTCAGCAATATCGCAAAGAAATATTAATAAAATCATATATACTTTTGCTGTTTCGCTTATGCCCATTTAACGCCTGCACTGGCAGGCTGCATTCTATTATTATAAATAAATTGCGACTATAGAAATCTCGTCTATAATACCAATGAAAGCAATTGCCTAAGATTATTTTGTTGCCCTGAAGGGTTTGATACTGCCGTTTACAAATTGAGCTCAGGAAATGATTCGTGACTAGAGAATTCCTAAGTTAGGGATCATGCTAATCTAAAAGGAGGAGTGGGGGAAGGTTTAGGGGATCCATTGATGTGATTATCATTGGGTCATAGGTAGGGTAGGGTATAGACCGCTGGAGTCCCTCACCATCTAGGACTCTAGCCCATGCCGTTTCGTTTTCTCCATTAATTTTATTGACCTAGTATCTTTTTCGCCGTCTCGTTGTTTTGTTTTTAGATCGTTTTACGATGTTGTTAATTGATTTAATAAACGTCTTTGTGTACTCTCGAAGAAGAGAGACGTTTAGCCATTCGCGAATACCGCCTGATTAAGCATTTGTAGTTTCAGTTAGGGATCCTATCCTTTATAGGAAATTAAAGCTATCTGTAACAGGGAGTTGTCCGAATTAGCAAACCCACACTCATCCCGAAAGAGCTAAGGGGCCAGAGGATCCCATTCCGCTAATTTTGGACCACCCAGGATAGTCGGAGTATTTGAAGTATACACTGACTCTCCATGTTCGGCCGAGCATCGTTATTATCCTGTGGCTACCCTAGAGGCCGGAAGCCTATTACGTTTGTTCTGTCCCAATTGTTACAATATAAATTGCATAATTATACAAATTTGCTTTGATGAACTCTATTTAATTTAATTTATTTATTTTTCTTAATGTTGTAGTGGGCGGGAATGTATTCCTGGGGTCCTAGGGTGTGTGATTCCTGTGATAGTGAGCGGCGAAGAATCCATTGCTCGTCGCTGTTGAGCTGAGTGGTCAGCTGTTGTTATATGTCCGCTGCTGTTGTATGTACGTACGATGATGATCTGCGGAGTGAGGGGGTAGTGTAGTTGGTAAAACAATACGCGGGGTTGCACTTGTTTTAAATTACCTATTGCTTTATTTGGCAACTCGGGGCACAAGAGTATGAGCTGAATTAAAAAACTATTTACAAAAAAATAGGAGGTTAAATTGCTTAGTCAGCGGTGACTTGCGAGATTCTTTTTACTTGTGTGTATTAATTAGCGAAGGTCAACTCCACGATAGCCGATCGTCGGCCATCTGAGGTAAACACTTAATATCTTTACAAGTTAGTTTATAAGTAATTCTTATGAAGACAAGATGTGTTGAGTAAAGATATATAAATCTCATAACTCAATGCTTCTGAGACGACAGCTGGAAACGGGTCTTACGCATACCAAAGTAATTGAGCAATATAAATATAATAACTCAATTCTTCGGAATTGACGACTACAGGAAAACGGGTCTCTCATATACCAGAAGAATTGGATAATTTGTATAACCACGCGAAACTGAATTTCACTACTATGTATATATGTATATGCGATTTTGCAATTATTTGGCTTTTCTAACAAAAAACTTTTCTTTAAACGCTAGGAATAGACTGGACCCTGTTGTAAAACTGAAAAAGTAAATACTATCAAGTTGAAAAGATAAGTACACGCTTCAAGAACTTACGAAGAAGAAAAGGAAACCAAGGAAGATAAACTTTATGTGTGACCAGTTTTTGTAAATTAGATAATACTTAAATCGTGTTGTACCAAAGACATTAGAACACTAAGATGCGTAACGTCCATACAAAAATTTGCACTTTGGCGCGGATTTTTCGATTTTCGCGAGAGAGAGCGTAAAAATCTAAAAATAAACCCGGATCTTTTATCGTGAAGGCTATATTTCGACAACGCGCTGTAGAAAAATAATACATGCAAAAAAATTTACATTGCTTTCGAATACATGTGTACACTGACTAGTGTTGCCCGCGCAACAAGGAAGATGATAAAAAAAACTGACAAAAAAAGTACATACATTTTATTTTGAGGACCAAAAACATGACAAACATAGTTTTCTTATTTTTCATTTATTTTAAATAAAATTTCGTCTATTTCTTTATTAATTTCAATTTTGTCCGTTGCAATTGAATGTCTTTGGCGCCAAAATGCGAACTGCACAGTTGACTAAGGTGCCCAACCGGATTAATTGCAGAATGTTGACAACAAAAATTGCAAGGGCCGCCTCCTGCCGGCAAGATTCCGATGATGCGACTAGCTTAAACGGAATTTTATTTTCCTGCGCGAACGGCAATGCACTTTGTAAATGTTATTTTGTTTTTCAGTGTGCACGCACCATGTCAATTTTTGGATTTAATGTACACTTGCAGTATTTGCACTATGCATTGTTAGAATCTGTGGCATCTCGGCACAACCAATTCATCAGCGCCGGTTCTTGCAACCACGATGCACGAAATTTTTGTTTATATGTTTTCTTTGGCATGTTGAAACTTTATGCACAATTAACCGATGCTCAATACATTTGACGTCGATTAGACAAAAACACAAAACAGGGTTGCATTGATTTTAAATATGCTTATCGATTGCAGAAATTCGATATAAAAGCGATACCACACAGTTTTAAATACATATACATATTTCATGAACATTTAAATAATGAAAAATTGTTGAAAAAAGGATTGTTGTTTTTCGGATATAGGATGTTTTACAGTTTGTTGGAAGCAGAATGCTCCAAATCTTAAGTGTTGGACCTGCTGCCTTATGTTAAGTCCAATGTTAATGTAAAGCTAGCATAAGTGAGAGTGAAGTCTGCTTATTATGTTATCAGCAGCTCTCTCTCTCTCTCTCTTTTTATTCTGTGACCTACCACTGCAGCTCCGATCGGACACACATTGTTAAGAAGCGATTGAGTTCGGACGAAAAATAAAGCGATTTAAAACAAGTAAAGTGAAGTGCTGTGAATTACTTAGACAGTAGCGAAATTGTGCGAAAAGGTGTCTTTAAAGTAAAAGACCTCCTCAAAACATTGGTGACCCCGACGTGATATTATAATTCACAAATCGTAATAATTCGAAATTTTTTCGTCGCGTGATATATCGGTTGTGATACTGTGCTTGGTGACACTGGCAATAAAGGGAAAGTTTTATGTCATATTATACAAAAGTCAGCTATAATATACATATCAACTAGCTGTTTAGCACGACTAAAGCTAACACATCTTCCCCGCCGAATTGAGCATCCCCTGCTGTGCTGTGCATTTCTTTCGCCACACACACATACTCACAAACTCACTCTCACGCACGCGCACACACACTCGCGCACTTGTCTAATAAGAACGGTAATCAGCTTACAGTTAGACTGCTTAGCTCGCATCTGCACTTGACGCCAGACAACTTTCACGGTCACTCGGTCATTGCCCTTCTTCTCATTAACATGCTGGTGACGCGTCGGCAACGATCAGCTGTGTTGAGCCATCGAATGATATGGCTTTCTTTAAAGCGAAGGCCGAATCTGTTCATAGGCAGTTGGTTGCAATGAACAAATTTTGCGATTCCGAGGAGTTTGCGCGATTTGACGAATCGGAATTATCGGTTCGCGTTGATACTGTAGAGCTACTGATGTCTCATTTCGAAAGTGCGCAGACCAGCTTAGAGCGCATTAACCTTCTCGAAATGAACTCATTAGCAAGGACGGAATTTCTGGTGACCTATATGAATTTGAAAGCAAAGTTGATGCGAGGCCTTTCCGGACGGCAGAAGCCCCTTGGAGCCAATTCAACGATGATTGCCCGAGATCTTGGATCATCAAAGGCGACGTCGCGATCAACGCGTTTACCCGAGTTGAGGCTGCCGACGGTCTCAGGATCCTACGTTGACTGGCCGGACTTCATCGCGCTTTATAATACAGTCATTGGCAATAATGAGGAGCTGTCGAACGTGGAAAATTCCAGCATCTTCGCTCATGCTTGACTGGTTCGGCGCTGGACACCATCAGGTCATTGGATCCATCCGAAGAAAATTATCAAACAGCCATAGAATTACTTATGCGGCGTTTTGATAATAAGCTGCTTCATTTCCAGGCACATGTTCGAGCAATCTTCGGGCTTCGATGTGTGGAAAAGGGTGTTGCAAGCAGCTTACGGGAATTAAGCGACAAGATCAATTCTCACTTACGCGCACTCCGATCTATGGCCAGCAGCGAGCAAATTGCGCAGGGTTTGCTAGTGCATTTGGTGACGTCAAAGCTGGACGTTCAAGCGCAGGAGAAATGGGAGGAAAAATTACAGAGTGATCAGTTGCCTAGCTGGAGTGACATGGCCTCATTTCTGGAGAAACGCAGCCGTATGCTGGAAAATCTGGAGATTTCCAAGGGGGTGAAGACCAACAGCAGTCAATTTGCGCCTCAAGTCAGCAAGCGAGGAGCGTATGTATCCTCAACGCCAAGTGCTCCTGCTGCTTCTTTGGCTTGCGGGACATGCCATGCAACGGATCATTCGCTGACAAGGTGTCCGGCATTTTTAGCATTACCTCCCGCATCTAGGCAGAAGGAAGCGATCAGACTGAAGCTCTGTACCAACTGTCTTCGTCCAAGCACAGTGCAAGTCATCGCATTGCAGGCTCTGCTCTAGAAAGCACCACACCTTCCTGCATCTGGACACTGGCACTGCTCCAGCTCCAGCTCCAGCAACAATTTCCTCAGAGACAGCATGCTTGTCAACTGCCCTTCCCACATCTTCATATCATCCCCGTGGATTGTCTCGCAACGATTATGTGCTTCTGGCCACCGCGATTGTGCAAGCTACAGGCCGATCTGGAGAGTTGATACCCTGCCGTGCGCTGCTAGACTCCGCATCGCAGCTGAACTTCATTTCTTCGCGCCTCTCAAAGCAGCTGCGACTCAAAACATGGCACTCCAATTGTGTCATTTCTGGAATTGGAAAGGCACCCCTAGCTGCTGATAAAGCTTTGGAGTTGCGAATCCAATCCTGTGATGGCAGCTTTGCTACTTCCATGACATGCATCGTCACTAACTCCATCACCGATCAGCAGCCGCACTTTGACATTAACAGGGACAACTGGAACATTCCGCAAAATTTGGACCTGGCTGATCCTCACTTTAACAGGAGCCAGCGAGTGGATTTACTCATCGGCGCGGAGTTATTCTTCGATCTGCTGTGTGTAGGACAAGTACGCATGGGGTGTCAGCTACCTATTCTTCAGAAAACGCGTCTTGGCTGGATTGCTTCTGGAGGCCTCTCTTCAGATACATGCAAGCGCACTGCATTGGCGGTTCAGGCGCCGCTCTGCATTGACGAGGAGAAGCAGGACGGATTGTCTGTGGCTCTCAAACGTTTTTGGGAGATGGATAGCTGCCTTGGATCGGATGCGTCGCAATCACAGGGGACATCGCTTGTGAGAAGCTGTTTAAGGAAAATTATTTACGACTTCCGTCGGGTCAATATTCCGTAAGATTGCCCATAAGTACGAGCGTCAAGGAGCTTGGTGATTCCTATGGTCGTGCTCTACGCCGTTTTAAGTCCCTGGAGCTAAAATTGTCAAGAAACCCGGAGCTAAGAGCGGAATATACCAAATTTCTCCAAGAATATCTGGACTTGGGGCACATGACTCCTACCGTCAGGCAAGATCAGCTGCCGCAATTCTTCTTGCCTCATCACTGTGTTCTGAAATCTGACAGCACGACGACAAAATTACGTGTCGTTTTCGACGGCTCCGCCAAATCCACTTCTGGAGTCTCGCTGAACGACGTGTTATTTGCGGGACCGTTCATACAACCAAGGCTATTTCAAACATTAATACGGTTTCGCTTTTTCAGAGTTGCGCTGTGCGGCGATATTTGCAAAATGTATCGCTGTGTTCGAATGGCCCATCCCGACCATCTACTGCAGTGCATTCTCTGGCGTAGCAGCCCTAATGAGGAGATACAGGTATATACTTTAAATACTGTGACCTATGGGACAAAACCAGCAGCCTTCCTATCAATTCGCACCATGCACCAATTGTCATATGATGAAGAAGATGACCTGCCACTCGCGGCTAAGATTGTGCGCCGTGATTTTTATGTGGACGACCTAATATCTGGTGGTAACACAATAGAGGAAGCGCGTCAAATCAGGCTTGAGGTGAAGGAGCTTTTGCGAAGATGCCATTTTCCATTGCGAAAATGGTGCTCTAACGAGCCGGCGGTTCTAGATGGAGAATCATCAGAAGATCAAGAGAAGCTCGTGAAGTTCACCGATGGCACTGACATCACCAAGGCGTTATGATTGGTTTGGGACACCACCTCGGACAACTTGCTGTTTCGGCTAACTCAGGCATTCAGTGAGAGGCTATCAACCAAGAGAGCCATTTTGTCTGCTATCTCCAAGCTCTATGATCCGCTTGGGCTGATTGGACCAATTGTAACCCGGCTCGAGATTTGTATGCAAGCCTTGTGGAAGGACTGCTTGGATTGGGACGAGAGTCTGCCGCAATCCCCTACATTCTTCATGGCTCGAGCATATATCTCAAATGTCAGCGGTCCCTCTCCTGAAGTTTCCGCGATATACTCTAGAGCCCGACGCATCATACCAGATGCATGCTTTTTGCGACGCTAGTATGGCAGCCTATGGAGCGTGCATTTATATCAGATCGGAAAGGAAGGACTGTTATTCGTCGCATCTGATATGCTCCAAATCGCGCGTCGCACCTGTGAAGACCATCACTATTCCGAAGCTGGAGTTGTCTGCAGCGCACTTGCTCTCAGAATTGCTCTGCAATATAGCGGAAATATTTCCATTTAAATGCACGATATACTGCTGGACCGACTCAACTATTGTATTGGCCTGGATACGAGATAGCCCTTCTAATTACAATGTTTTTGTCTCCAACAGAATCTCCCAAATACAGGAGCTTACTAAGGGAATGATCTGGCGACATATTCCGACATCCCAAAACCCGGCTGATATTCTCTCCAGAGGCTGCACACCTATGGAGTTAATTCAGTCCCCGCTATGGCTTCATGGTCCTAGTTTTTTGGCAGATAAGGAGGAGAACTGGCCTGCTTCCGCCCCGAATCTCCCGGAAGTCCCTGAGCGGCGCCGTGCTGTATTGGCTGCCTGTCACGAATTGGACATCTCGTACAGCTGCAAGTTCCAAAACGCATTCAACCGGTTGCAGCGGGTGTTTGCATACGTCTGGCAGCTCCGACCGCTCCGTTCATCAGGATCGCTGACTGTGGAGGACATTAAAGCTGGAACATATATACTCCTCAAAGGAATCCAGAGGGTCAGATTTCATAGTGAATACCACGAACTACAAGCCCATGGAGTCCTTAAATCTAAAAGCGATCTAGCATCTTTGGACCCGTTTCTGTGCCCGGCCGGGCTGATTCAGTTGGTGGCAGGCTGCAAAACTCTCAGCTGGACTATGACGCAAGGCATCCTATCATCTTGCCAAAGGCTCACCCGGTCAGTGCCGCTATCATTATATGGTTCCATTTGAAATTTCTACACGCTGGGCCACAAAGCCTGCTGGCTGCTCTTCGGCAGAAGTTCTGGCCAATTGGAGGACGCAAATATGTATCATCAGTTATTGGGAAGTGCGTACGATGTATACGACTGAGGCCAAGGATCATCGAGCACATCATGGCGCCTTTACCTGCGGATCGTGTTCAGCCAAGTCGACCATTCGCAGTAACTGGGGTGGATTTCTGCGGCCCTTTCTACTGCAAGCCTGAAGTGCGAAACAGAGCTCTGGTCAAAACATACATCGCTGTGTTCGTCTGCTTTGCCACTAAAGCATGCCACATGGAGGTGGTCGAGGACCTATCAGCTGCGGCATTCATCGCGGCATTTAAGAGATTCATCAGCACCAGAGGCACCCCGCGCACCATTTGGACTGATAATGCCACCAACTTCGTCGGAGCTAAAAACGAATTGGCGGAGCTAAGGAACCTATTCCTCAATGAGCCAGGATGCAGTGCCATATCACAGGCATGCTGAACCACAAGGCCAGCAATACAGGGGAGAAGCATCCCCCAACATATAAGGAAGATTACATCGAAATGAGGACTTCTTCCAAGAAGCATCTGAAAGAAGAATCTCTAATTGATATAATTCTGAATTTAAAAAAAAATTTAAAAATAAACAAGCAATAGCAAATCAAGCTACACTTGAATAAGTAGCAGCAAAGGGAAGGGAGGGAATTAGCATAGGAATCACGTCAAGCATTGTTAATCAACATGTAAATGGTCCCCTTTTGTCAATACTGTTTTCAATTTGCATGAAAAATTAATAAAGAAAATAGAAGTTTGTCAAAAGTTATTTATATTATTTACATAATTAAATTTGGTTGACAATTAGCCAACGACAGAAAAATGGTACATTAAATTTATATTTAAGTCAATTATTAATAGGCAGCGTAAGCACGGGATCAAATTGCTCGCAGAGGCGCATGAACTTTTTAGTTTTGTTTTTGCATTTTGTTTTCATTTCATTCGTTTTACAGCGCTCGCGGACAGCATTTGCAACAATAATACCACTAGAGCTAGTTTAATCAGAACTGGACTTAAATTAATGACAAAAATGCCTTATATCTACTTATAAGTCATGCTTTGGTCGGTTCGTTGGTGTAGGCGGTGTATATCGCTGATCCAGCAATATTCGATGTTCGATTGGTTCGTTGGTAGGCGGTGCATTCCTCCACGAACTGCTCTGCAATGTCAGCAACAGGCCGGATGCCGTTTCTCGCTTGTGTTTACAAAGTGTCAACAAACCTCCGTTCGAGGGGGTTTGGTAGGAGGGGTGTTCGGGGAAGCTGTGGTAGTAACTCCTCCCCCCCTAGAATAAAGTGATGGTCAGAATGAAGGGACGGACGGATCGAAATGTTTTCGAGACTCGCCCGGAGTACAAAGGGAGGAGTATGGTGCTCTTTTTCACCACGCCGTGCCGTGGATGCTGGCATAAGGACCGCACGATGGGTTAGAAAAAATCCTGTTTTTAACTAAGCAATATTTTTTTTTTGTATATGGTAACAATAAATTTTGTGTTTTTCATTATACTTAGAAATTTTCTATGCAAAAGTGAGCCTTGGAGAATATGTCTTTAAAACTTTATAAAAAAATAATATTGCACTACAAACCATATGAGATAATGGAGAGAATTCCAGAAAAACATACAGAGATCAAAAATCATGTTGATACCTTATACGAATCGTGATCAGAGAAGCAGCACAACTTTGAGCTGGATATCAGACTGCAGTCCCAGTCACTGACATCCCAAATCATGGCGGGTGGAAATGTTCGAGAGCAGCAAAAGCTAAATGAGCTGATGAAACACCTGAATGAGGAGCTGGAGTGGCGTCATAATGAGGCCAACAGGCGTCTGCAGGAATGTCACAAGTCACTTGAAGAGATGTGCTCCAATATAAAGAGGATTTCTCAGACTCTGATTAATGTAGGACTCATCAATATGCAGGCAATCGATGAACTCTGCAACAAACGCGATATAACACAGGCTCACTACGAACTCATCTGTCATCAACTGGAACGCTGTGAGGAGCTGCGAAGAACGCATCTTGTTAATCTACTGAGATATGTGACCAGCGAGATCAGTAAGTGGTCCGAGTTGACACTGCAGTACTCAACGTTGCCAAAACTCAAGAAGCAGCAGTGCACTGAGGAATATCTCGAGAAACTGGAACAGGATCTGATCGAGCTCCAGTATTACTACAACTGTAATAAACCCATCTTTGTTTTGTCTGCAAAACATAGTAAGTTATGGGCACGCATGCTAGAGATTGAGAAGAAGGCTAATGAGCCCGATCGTCTCAAGAATCGTGGAGGACAATTGCTGCGCGAAGAGCGGGAGCGTAATCACATTGTGGCCGATCTGCCAATGGTCGAGGAGGTGCTCGGACAGCTACTCAAAGAGTTCAAGCTGGAGATGCAGAAACCATTTCTGGTCTTTGGCATGGAAATGCGCTCCCGTTTGGCAGATGATTGGAACGAACGCTTGCCCAAGGTACGACTACAGATTCCAGTGCGTCGGTCTAACAGTGATATGGCGGGTGATTCTGTAAACAATGACAGTTCTGCCAACAGCCCCGTTTACAGACTAACCACACCACGACCACTAACGACTCCTCGGAGTTCTGGGAGGATTCTGAAGCCCAAAGAGAAAATACGGAACAAAAAGTAGTTTTACAAATCAATGTGCAACTAATCAAATTATTTTGCCCATATTTTTTCAGTATTTGTGCGAACTTTCGGTGTATGCTAATTTACTATTTTTGATTATATAAATTCATATAAATTGCATAATTATACAAATTTGCTTTGATGAACTCTATTTAATTTAATTTATTTATTTTTCTTAATGTTGTAGTGGGCGGGAATGTATTCCTGGGGTCCTAGGGTGTGTGATTCCTGTGATAGTGAGCGGCGAAGAATCCGCTGCTCGTCGCTGTTGATCTGAGTGGTCAGCTGTTGTTATATGTCCGCTGCTGTTGTATGTACGAACGATGATGATCTGCGGAGTGAGGGGGTAGTGGAGTTGGTAAAACAATACGCGGGGTTGCACTTGTTTTAAATTGCTTTATTTATCAACTTGGGGCACAAGAGTATGTGCTGAATTAAAAAACTATTTATAAAAAATTGGCGGTTGAATGGCTTAGTCGGCGGTGACTTGCGAGATTCTTTTTACTTGTGTGTATTAATTAGCGAAGGTCAACTCCACGATAGCCGATCGTCGGCCATCTGACGTAAAAACTTAATATCTTTATAAGTTAGTTTAAAAGTAATGATTACTTACACTGTGTCGATCTTTTTGCACATTCTTTTTATCTTCTCTGCATCATTTACTCTTGTGCTTGAAGAAGTAAAGATATTTAAAATAAACAGAAACAAATTGCATATTCGTGTTGTTACAAACATACAACGCGCGGGGTCCCATGGTTACTGGTTAACTGCTCCCCCTCCCAGGCCGCTGCCGTCCTCGGCTATGGCAATGCTCGTAATTACCTGGGTTAGCTCTTGCGCATCTCTAACTATATGAAGATGATAGTGGTCTGAGTCCAAAGAATGGCAATCATGGAATTCGAGCTTCCTGCGGCATTGTTCTTGAGCTGCTGGATGTAGGCTAAGTTCTCAGAACTCACTCGGTGTAGGAACGACATGCTCAGTATGCCGTCGTGTCCGGTGATGTTGGTGACTTGGCTGTGTCCTGCAATGGGCCAATTCTGCCGTACTCTTCTAGCTCACAGTATGTTGTTGTGGTTGTGGGTAGGTGATTTGCCTTGACCTTCTTTGCCATTGCTAATGCCGATGGTAGATCAGGCGATCTCATATCAGGTTTATTTTCAACATTGATATGAATATCCTGTGGGCATCAGTCCTAAACTATTCTTACATACCCAAGGCCAGTACCGAATCGTAAGACATTGTGTTGTAGTGGGCGGGAAAGTACTCCTGGGGTCCTACGGTGTGTGGTTCCTGTGGTAATATGCGGCGAAAGAATCCGCTGCTGTTGAGCTGAGTGGTCAGCTGCTGTTACATGTCCGCTGCTGTTGTATGTGTGTATGTACATACGTTGATGAGCTGCGGAGTCGGGGGGTAGTGGAGTTGGTAAAACAATACGCGGGGTTGCACTTGTTTTAATAACTGTTGCCTTATTTTACCAACTTGGGGCACAAGAGAATGTGCTGCTTTAAAAAACTATTTACAAAAAATAGGCGGTTGAATTGCTTAGTCGGGGGTGACTTGCGAGATTATTTATACTTGAGTGAATTAATTAGCGAAGGTCAACTCCACGATAGCCGATCGTATCGTATCGAT
The DNA here is from genome assembly GCA_018150725.1 of Drosophila quadrilineata. NCBI lineage: Eukaryota > Metazoa > Arthropoda > Insecta > Diptera > Drosophilidae > Drosophila > Drosophila quadrilineata. The sequence continues at coordinate 74,003 of JAECWN010000336.1, forward strand.
AATATCGATGAGTATCGTGTGGAGCAGCCGGATCAGCTGCTCGGCGTTGCCATCTGACGCAAACATTCCGGCCCCCTTGCAACGTTGTTGCAAAGAATGACCCTCCTGGATTGGGGGCGACCGATGTTGGGTGTAGTTGCCGTTTTCTTAGTCCTGCTGCTTTGTCCTTGCAAACGCTATCCTGGCGACGACAGCGCCGATTCCTTTGGGTCGTAGAGGTTGTCTGTGGCACTCTTGGAATCGCTGGATAGGCTGTTGCATCAATGCGCACGTTGTGGTTAAGTGAAGACCCAATCTGAAAGCCACACACTTTGTGTGATTGGGCCTCAGTCCTCTGACTCAGGCCGGACACTTGAGCCAGAATTGGCTGGAACGGCAACTGGATTGAGTTGCTGAGTCGCTCGGAAATAAAAGTGGCTTCGGATCTAGAGTCGAGCAACGCGCGAGCGGGGTATGTCACACCTGCGTGACATATGTGGACAATGGCAGTGCCCAAGAGGACTCCTCGCGTGTTGGTAGCAAAAAAGCTTTGCACAGTGTTGGAAGGAGTGGACTGTATGTTGGACAGAGGATGATCCGGAGCGCTTGAGGCAGCGAGAACGGTTGAAGTGGAAGGGGCGTCGCGACTCGGAGCTGAGACGTCGCGATGGAGGAAGGGTATTGTGTCGCCGTGTACAGACATAGCAGCTATGCTGACTAGGACAGTCACGGACTTGGTGACTGTGGGCGAAACAATTACTACATAACCCACTTCGAGTTATGTATGTCGACCTCTGTTGGACCGACATCTGCAGGAACTTGGTGCAGACACGCATGGGGTGATTCTCTTTGGAGCAGAGATCACATTTTGGAGCCGCTAACCTGATGATGGATCTGTAGGAGTGAATCCGATCCGGTCCTGAGCTTCTTGGAGTGGCCTTGGAATGGCTGGCTCGTAGGGGCTGACTGTTCGAGACGGGCGATATGAAATCCTCGATGGCTTCAAGAGTGAGATATCGTTCTGCGAGGAATCTGTCCATCTCTTGCCAGGTGGGGATGTCATATTTCTTCAATAAGCTGTGCTCCCAAAGGGCAAGGGTCGCCTTAGGAAGCTTGGAGGAGCAAAGAAAGATAAGGAGACAATCCCAGTTGTCTGTGGAGACGTTAGAGTGTTCTAACGCTGTCAGGCAACCGTGGATTGTGCTCTGTAATCCTTTGAGGGCCTCTGCAGTCTCTGAGGTAACTGGCGATAAGTTAAAAATGATCTTAAGCTGACTATTAACCAATAGTCGCTTGATTTCAAACCTTTCAGAGAGAGCGGCCCACGCTGAACAGAAGCCGTCGTTAGTCAGCGGAGATAGTGCTACAATTGCCTTGGCCTCGCCACTTGTTTTGGCGTTCAAATGGAACAGCTGTTCTACGGCAGTCAACTGAGGGTTGTTGATGTAGATCGCCGTGAAAAGGTCTCGGATCGTGGGCCATTTGGTGTAATCCCCGTGGAACACCTCAATGTCGTAGGGGGGTAGTCGACAGCCAGTGGAAAAGGCAACTGTAGGAGAGGGAGGAGCTGCATGACGGAGCAGAGTAGATGCATCGTCAATCTGCTGGCTTAGTAGCGCATCAGCGGGATGGGTCTTGTCGTTAAGACGAGAAAACGACGGGATTGGGACAGGTAATTTGAGGCCTGCTGGAATGGGCGATATGGAAAATCGCCTGACACTGTGTGGTGCTGCAACAGATGAAGTTCGTCGGTGTGAGGATTTGTCACCGATGGGCATCTGATGCTAGCACGATCGAAAAAACAGTGTATTACCGATTCACAGTACACAGGTGGATCTAATTAGATATCCACAGGTGTAGAATAACACAGTTGGATAAAGATAAAGTACCCAAAAAACACAAACAAATGCTTGCTTATCTTTAAAGTTGGACGATAGTGCGTGAATGTAAGTGAACAGCGCAAAGAAGACAAGCTGTTAACGGACGGCGGTCAGCAACTGCACATACAAAACCACACACACACGTATTGAGACGTATGCTTGTATATATGTGTGTATGTAGAGCTGTAACTCGGCTCAGCTGTAACTTCTTGCCGAGGACGTTCAAATTTGCGTATCGTTTTGTTTTTATGGATTTAAAACAAACGCGAGACAGTTGAAGTTTTAGAAGAAATCACACTTGTACTTATCTGGATATAAGCTTTGAGATTCCCGCGGTGCGAGCCGGTGAAGACGAAAGAATATTCGTCCCGAAAGGGAATTCTATCGAAAGGATATTCGCTCCGGCTCGAACGACCAAATGTTATAGTGGGCCGGAATGTACTCCTGGGGTCCTAGGGTGTGTGGTTCCTGTGGTAATGTGCGGCGAAGAATCCGCTGCTCGTCGCTGTTGAGCTGAGTGGTCAGCTGCTGTTATATGTCCGCTGCTGTTGTATGTACGTATGTACATACGTTGATGAGCTGCGGAGTGAGGGGGAAGTGGAGTTGGTAAAACAATACGCGGGGTTGCACTTGTTTTAATAACTGTTGCTTTATTTTGCCAACTTGGGGCACAAGAGTATGTGCTGCATTAAAAACTATTTACAAAAAAATAGGCGGTTGAATTGCATAGTCGGGGGTGACTTGCGAGATTATTTATACTTAAGTGAATTAATTAGCGAAGGTCAACTCCACGATAGCCGATCGTTGGGTATCGATACTATCCATGGGGAGTATCGTGTGGACCAGCCGGATCAGCTGCTCGGCGTTGCCATCTGACGCAAACACAGTGTGACCTTATTTGTCAGCAAATTCATTTAATTTCTACCTCATCGTAATACTCTTGGATGTTCATACTACCCTGTCGCAAGGTACCAAGTGCTTGTTCAATAACATATAAAGCACACTTATCGCTGTAAGTGGCATCTAATCTGCTTACAATTGCATCAAAGTTTAACGCGGTATTGAATTTAGAGAGCATCGCTTTATAGCGATCTTCTATCTTGCTCCTAATGATGAGCACTGCTTTATAGTGCCTGGAGCTACCCTCGTAAGGTCTAAAAACACTGTAGGCTGCTTGCACCTCCTGAAAGCATTTAACAGCATCTAGCATTTCATCACAAGCCACAAGCAACAAGCACTACGATTAATAAACTGTATAGGTATTCTTTACAGATGTTTCTTTCGATTAATCATACTCGATATCGAATTGCATTGAATATTCAGCCAAATTATTTGTGTAATATATTTTTTTATATTGAATATTTTTTTTCCTTAAACTTCACCTTATGCACTTTATTAATTCACAAAAATAAAATTTCTATAACATCGTTGGCAGATCGGCCCCCTTACATGTTTCCAATTATTAATGTTAATATATTCTGTAGGTGTTTAACCCGGTTGGGCGCCAATTATCCAATTCATCTGTTATGTGAGACCCGTTTCCAGTAGTCGTCAAATCCGAAAAATTTGAGCTATGATATTTATATTCCTCAATTACTTTGGTATGCGTGCGACCCGTTTCCAGTTGTCGTCAAATCCGAAGAAGTAGCGCAGCGTAGTAGCGCAGCGAGTTTCGGCTTTACGCACTCAAGTTCTATACGCAACTGCCTGCGTTGTCCCTTCTACTTTCTGTGCTTACCACCGAACCACACTCGGCGACAGCGCCACAATGCTGTCGCCGCGCTAAAACGTTTCTTCTTCTTCTGCTACAACTTGCAAAACAACCAATCACAACACAATTAGAAGCTGATGCAATATTACAATAGTTGTGAAATTAGTCTTCTGATGAAATTCTCAAGACTGTATACCCATACCATCATACCAACATCCACACATTAACCATTCATTCATTAACCATTCAGGTTTCATATTATATAATCTAATGCACCACACGCCATGATCAAAACAATTGTTTTGCACTTGTGCTCACATTATTCTTAAAAATTTCATTACTAGCCCTTAGGGCAACTGTACTGTCTCTTTCAACAGTTTCAACTTTTTCACCACTGTCTCTTTCAACAGTTTCAACTTTTTCACCACTGTCTCTTTCGACAGTTTCAACTTTTTCACCACTGTCTCTTTCAACAGTTTCAACTTTTTCACCACTGTCTCTTTCAACACTTTCAACTTATTCATCACTGTCTCTTTCAACAGTTTCAACTATTTCATCACTGTCTCTTTCAACAGTTTCAACTTTTTCATCACTGTCTCTTTCAACAGTTACAACTTTTTCATCTCTGTCTCTTTCAACAGTTTCAGCTTTTTCATCACTGTCTCTTTCAATAGTTTCAACTTCAATTACATTATTTATCCTCATCACAATTTTTAAATTGCTCTGGTATTTGTCCATCTGGCATTTTTCTTATGTCATCATCAGCATATTTATATTTTCTATTATTTGTCAAAGACCTGACCATGTATCTATCCCCTCTAACAATTCAATTATTTGAAACGGCCCCCTAAACTTTGGACTTAACTTTGTCTGATGTCTCACTTCATTTCTTAACAATACGAAATCTACAACCTTGAATCTAACAACTTTAGCCTTGTTTTTATCAATTTGGTCCTTGTTATATGCTGCTGCAGCTGAAATATTTTGACCTGCTCGTGTCTCTCACTTCTGCTAAGTCGACATCTTCTACAATATCGCAGGTGGAAGCAACCCCAACGGGCGGGCAACTTTTCCGATAAACAATTCTAAGGGGCTTGCCTTTGTCACTCGACTAACCATACAGTTCAAAGCTAATTGAACTTCTCCTAATGCATCTTGCCAAGATCGATTGCTAGTTTCAACGGCAGTTAATAACTTCTTTAAGGTGCTCATAATGCGTTCAACTTGACCATTTGAATGATATAGGAGAGGCAAGAGAATTTTCTTTCAATTTATTTACAATATTAACTATTTCAGAATCTTGACGCTGTTCGGCCAAAAGCCAATTGTCAGATATTTCTGCCAAATTAACTCGATTTTCAGGGACTTTACAAATCAACTCTGCGGAAGGCAGATTTCTTGAAAAGAAATTAACATGAGACATTCGTTTACATTCTTTATATTGTATGTCAAATTTAAAAGACTGTAAATACGCCCATCATCTTTGCACCCTGGGGCACAAATCCTGTTTAGTTCTTGATGCTTTAAGTGAGTTACAGTCAGTGAAAACAACAAAATTTCTACCCAATAAATAATGGCGAAAATCTTTTATCGACAAAACAACAGCACGAGTTTCTAATTCATAAGAATGATACCGTGATTCAGCAGGAGAAGCAGCCCTACTAAAATATTCAATGACATGAGACTTGTTGTTAATTTTGTGTAACAAGATGGCACCGTAACCCCGAGAACTTGCATCTTTATGCAACTCAATAGGATGGTTCGGATCAAAATTACTAAAACTGGCTTTTGTGTAAGAATAGAAATAACTTTTGTCTAATTTCTTCATGTTCCGATTTCCAGACAAATTCATTCTTCTCCGATGTCAACAGGTACAACGGTTTCATAAAACAGGAAAATCCTTGCATAAATTGCCTGAAATAAGACGCTAATCCAATAAATTGGTGTAAGCAGAGACTGACTGAGGAAGTGGCAAGGTAGTTAACGCTGTAACTTTAAGCGAATTCGGACGTATTTCACCTGCACTCACTTCATATCCCAAATATTGAACTGTTGACTTGAGAAAAGAACATCTTTTTATATTGAATGAGAATCCAGCATTCGTGAGATTATAACATTAAATCCAGGGGACAGTACTTCTCGACCAATAATAAAATCATTCTTCAAATAGTCATTATCCAGAACATGGAACAAAACTTCAATACAATGTTTGTTAAATATTACATTACTACGTACTTGCAATGTGCTGCATATGCCGCCACTGCCAATACCCTTCAACATCACTACATTGTTAATTCTTTTACCAACTAATTTGACACTTATCTTTTGTTTTATTACTGAACATTCCGCTCCAGAGTCGAACGTTGCATGAAAAGTTCTTTAAATTCGTCCCAAGTTATGTCGGGATAACATGTTTGTGAAGCCACTGCGACGCACTACCTTCCAACGATGCACTCAAGGCCATCACTAACGCGCTGCCTTTTATGGTATTTTCTGCGAAAATTATATTTACAGTTGAACACCACGCTGAAGCGTCGGCGCTTTCGACGTCTGCTTTGAATTTTGGTAACACAATTGTTTTTTCCTTTTTTATTTGTTGCCTCAGGTGTCGTCGATTGTACAGCTTTGATAAGCTCGATCAAATTTTTATTTTTCATTTCCATTTAAACTCGCCATGGTCCATCTAATTCATTAGGTAGCGAGCCGAATCCCACTTTTGATGACGCAACGAGTTTGTTAGTGTTTTTCATCGTAGTAGCGCATCGAGTTTCGGCTTTACGCACTCAAGTTCTATACGCAACTGCCTGCGTTGTCCCTTCTACTTTCTGTGCTTACCACCGAACCACACTCGGCGACAGCGCCACAATGCTGTCGCCGCGCTAAAACGTTTCTTCTTCTTCTGCTACAACTTGCAGAACAACCAATCACAACACAATTAGAAGCTGATGCAATATTATAATAGTTGTGAAATTAGTCTTCTGATGAAATTCTCAAGACTGTATACCCATACCATCATACCAACATCCACACACTCTTATTACGCGCCGACATACACAATAAAATTAGAAATGCATAGTTTGATGATAGATCGTATGAGAGTATTTTTGTAGGTTATGAACCAAATGGATTTAAACTATGGGATACTGTTAATGGTAAATACATTGTTGCAAGAAATGTTGTTATGGATGAAACCAATATGGTTAATTTAAGAGCTGGAAGTTTTCCGAATAATTGGAAAAGAGAGGGAAATGACCGCCTAGAAGAAAGTAACGGTAATCCCTGTTTCCTGAATGAAAGTGACGAAACAGAATCGAAAAGTTAAGGTTCTGGTGATAAAAATTGTTTGAATGATAGTTGGAAAATGAAGGAAAATGAAATGACCTCCTGAATGAAAGTAAGGATGATCCCTTTTTCCTGAATGAGAGAACGGATTGTAAAATGAATAATAACAGCAGAGTTATAAAGAGAAGAAGTGAGAGATTAAGAACAAAGCCTCAAATATCGTATAATGAAAACGATGATAGTTTGCATAATTTTATGTAAGTTGCTCACACTATTTTAATGATGCCCCAAATAATTTTGATGAAATCAAAAGTATAAATGATTGAATTTATTGGGAAGAAGCAATCAAAACAAAATTGGAAGCTCACGAAACAAACAATACTTGGACGATTACAAAGAAGCCTCCAAATAATAATATTGTTGATAGTAAATGCGTATTTTCTATAAAACATAATAAACTTGGTAATCCCACAAAATATAAAGCTAGATTAGTTGCTCGGAGGTTCACTCAGCAGTACCAAGTTGACTATGATGAAACATTTGCCCCAGTTGCCAGAATTTCAAGCTTCCGTTTCCTAATGTCTTTAGCAGTTCAATATTATTTTAAAGTTCGTCAAATGAATGTTAAAACAGCTTTCTTAAATGGCATGTTAAATGAAATTTATATGAAAATTCCTCAAGGTATGCCGATCGATAAAGGAATTGTATGCAAATTAAACAAGGCAATTCAAACAAGCAGCTAGATGCTGGTTTGATGTATTTGAGCAAACTCTAAACGAGTTTGATTTCTTAAACTCTCCAGTTGATCCTTGTATCTATATTCTTGACAAAGGTGACATAAAGAAAACGTATATGTATTATTGTACGTTGATGATGTGGTCATAGCTACTGCTAATATGACAAGTATGAATAATTTTAATAAATATTTAAATGAAAAGTTTAGAATGACTGATTTGGAAGAAGTACGGCATTTTATAAGCATAAGAATAGTGGTGAATGATAATAAAATATGTCTAAGTCAGACAGCATATATTGAAAGAGTTTTAAATAAATTTAATATGAATGATTGCAATGCAGTCAGTACACCTTTACCAAACAGATTAAATTATGAAACTTTTAATTCAGATGAAGACTGTGGTGCGCCATGTCGTAACCTCATTGGCTGTTTGTATGTATATAACGCTTGTACTAGACCAGTTTTAGCTACCGCAGTAAATATTCTTAGTAGATATAGTAGTAAAAAATAATTCTGAACTATGGAAAAATCTAAAAAGATTTCTTAGATACCCAGAATACACACCAGCCACATTAGAAGTGTTGTTTGGTATATTTAGATGACATAATAGTTTTATCTGATTCTATCCAAGAACATCTCAAACTCATAAAGAGCGTCTTTCAATGTCTATGCCGAAAACGGTAGACGAAAGATAATGTGCGGTGCATGGAAGTGAAATTATACAAGTTTTAACAGTAAGTAAACAGATCCTTTTGCGCAACTCCTGGGTTGACTCTTCCGGATACAGACGCCTACCCTCAGCATGATAAGTTGGTCTATGAAACAATAAGCCAGATTGAGCAATGTTCTGAGGTAACGATCAGCTTGATGCCCCACCATGTAATCAGTTAATTCCAACCTTAGTATCGACTGCGTTTTCAATGGCGATAACTAAGATTTTGAGCACGACAAATTGCTCTTTGGTGCAACTCTTTTAGAAACCACGTAAATACTAGCATAATAGAATCCATGAAGCTCTAACTCTTCATTCTGTCGAAGAACGAAGAACGAAAAGGAATACTTTATGTCGAATGGAATCCATCACACAGCTCACGCCAAGTTGTTTTGTAAGCTACCGACGAGCCCTAATCCTAGTGTAGTGTCCATACAGAGATGCTGAAGGAACATCTCGGCTTTCGTGATAGTCGGTCCCAGTGGATCATAAATTTTGGCGATCGTGGCAAATACTGAGTGTATGCAAGGTTTAATCCTGCTTCCAAGGCAGTTAGTGAAAACAGCGAAAGATCAGATGCTGGATCCCAGGCCAAACCACGACTCTAGGTTATGTCATCCAAGATACCCTCGATAACCTATGGGTGACTGGATGTCAATTTCCCCAACTTGAAACAGCCTTGAGCTAAGATACTAGTTGTATGATGCATCTTCTAGACTGCCGTCTCCAAAGACTCGTAAAACGATTCCCTTTCGTCAACCGATAAGTGATGCATTGCAAGTACAGATAAGAATGAGGCTGCCTTTGTTCCTAGTAGATTACTATTAATTAATCTTCCTTCCCTTTCACACCGTCGCACTATGCTGGGTGTAACTTTCATTCTAAAACTTATCAATGGTGATATTAACTCGCCTTTCTTGATTAACAAATTAAACTTTTCAATTCCTATTAGATCAACCCGTTTCTTTTCCTTATTAACAATTAGCACTTGCCCTACTAATTACCTTATGCATGAACCTTTTAGAGTACTATGTTCTTTGTTTAACAAACTTTACGGGGTTATTAGATTAGAGTCTTCTATTTCTACCAATAAAGCCTTAATCTTAGAACATTTACGCACACATTAATCAATTAATCTCTGGTGGTGGTCATTGATTTGATTGGGTTTTCCTGGGTTTCCCCAATCCTAGCAACGAATGTTGAATCAATTTACATTTACTCACCCCAGAACTATTTATTTATTATTTTTATTTTATATTTTCCTTCAATTTAATTCTAATTATATATTTTTAAATATTTAATATATATAATTTAATTATTTTTAAATTTAATTTTAATTTTACATTTAATTTTAAATTTCTGTCGACTGTGTATAGTTTACATTAAATAAATAAATAAATCACAAAGCTCACACCAAGTAGTATTATAAGCTAGCGACGTGCCCTAATCACACTGTAAGTTGTCCTTAGAGAGATGCTGAAGGAACATCTGGGCTTTCGTGATAGTCGGTCCAAGTGGATCATAAAATCTGGCGATCGTGGCAAATACTGAGTGTATGCAAGGTTTAAGTCCAGCTTCAAAGGCAGTTAGTGAAAACAGCAAAGGATCAGATGATGGATCCCAGGCTAAACCACGACTCTTGGTTATGTCATCCAAGATACCCTCGATAACCTCTGGGTGACTGGATGACTATTTCCGCAATTTGAAACAGCCTTGAGCTAAGATACTAGTTGTATGATGCATCTTCTCGACTGCCGTCTCCAAGGACTCGCAAAACGATTCCCTTTCATCAACAGATAAGTGATGCATTACAAGTACAGATAAGAATGAGGCTGCCTTTGTTCCATAAGTGACTGTATCAAAACTTGCCAGACCTGCTCTGGTGAATCACACTATAAGATGCACTGTTAGTATATGTCAGAATTAGATACTCGAACGCAACGGTACATATAACATATGTCTCCAATTAGTGAGACCTGATAATTTCGGAACCAAAGAAGAATGTTAACAGGTCCTGCCAACATAACATCATTTTAAAGTGGCCAGATGATGTAGCAGCCGATCCGGCGAAAGCAACACAGACCTAAGTGGTTGAGCTGTCTTCCTTCAGAACACAGTGGTAAGGCAGAAATTACTTAAAACTACTAAGATCTTCTGGGATAACAAGTATCAAGTGATTCGGCTACCCCCTTGCGCCACAAATGTGTTCCAAAATGGCCCACGTGCCGAGTCCTTTTCACAGCGATCTAAGTCAACAACCCTCAGTTGACTCCCGTAGACATGCTATTCCACCTGATCGCCAATACAAGTGGCGAGGCCAAGACAATTATAGCACAAACTTCGCTCACTAACAAAGGCTGTCCAGCGAGGGACGCTCTCTTCGAGATGTTTGAAAACAAGCCAGCTGAAGATTTACTTTATCAATTTATTTTCAGTTACCTCAGAGACTGCAGCGGCGCTCAAAGGATTGCAGAGCACAATCTAAGTTTGTCTGCGTTTAAACACTCTAACGTTTGGGGTTCTCTCCTAGTTTTCCTTTGCTCCTCCAACCTTCCTTGCCCTTTGGGAGCAAAGTTAATCCAACAAATATAGCAGACCGGCCTGGCAAGATGGAGAAGTTCCTCAGTGAACGATCTCTTACTTTTACTATTTTAAACCATCGAGGATGTCCCTAACAGCCCTTACTAGCCAGTCATTCCATGGCCAGTCTAAGAAGCTTAGGTCCGGATTGGATTCAGATCTCAGCCTCAGGGTTACGGCTCAAAAATGTGATCTCTTCTCCAAAAAAGAATCACCGCGTGTGGGTCTGCCCTAAGTTCATGCAAATGACGGTCTAACAAAGGTCGACATATATCTCTCAAAGAGGGTTATGTACGAATTGATTCGGCGCTGACGTCTCTGGAAAGGCGATTTCAAGGACAACCGCTACACAGCCCTAGCGCAGTAGCCTTTGAAAAATGATTCATAAGACTCTCTGACCCATCAGCCATCAGCGTCCACTGTTGATGAAAGCTCATCTGTATGTCTCCCATTTCAGAATATGGCGCCTGATCCTAAAGACAGAGAGGACCAGACCAGCTGACTGCGGAGAAGCGGCTTCCGGTAGTACTAGCCAACCGGTTCTGCTCGAACTGTCTTGCCCATCAGCTTTCCGGGACGTCATGCCGAACTTTCTGATGATGTCGAAAGTGTAGATCAGTTCAGAACACCGTACTGCTCTTCGAGTCGGTAGACTCCCAGCTTTGGCCGCCTAGGCCTCGGAATCCGACACGATGCCGGCCGACCTGTCAGATGAAGACTGTTACGAACATCACGGCTTCCCCTGGACCAGGCAGTAGGACAAAGACGACAACAAAGTCATTGTTTGCCACAGCGTTGTAAGCGGCCCGGGATGTTTGCTTCAAATGACAATCCCAGACAGCTGTTAGCCTGCTCCTCACAACTGGTTCAAAATACCGATGTATGCGATAATCTAAGTATTGATTATCGCGAGACAACATAGTGAACAGCCTAGTTAGTATATTTAATTGTGAAAGTGATTACCGCTGATTACTGTCGCTTTCACTTTCATTGCCATTTTTCGCTTTTCGTCGCCCCCCACCAACCCCTTAGTCAAAATACTCTCAGCCGCTGTAAAGTGTAAGCAGTTAGCTAAGCGCACATACTTGTACATATATAAGTAAATGTACAAACATTTTTCCGCAAGCCAGCATCTTGGTTGACCAATGTCAAATATTTGTAAAATAGGGCCTCAATTGGCACACGAGAACTTGTTCGAAGAGCGGACACGATAGATCCTGGGATCTTGGATACTTAATCGACTTAATTACACGTCTCTGCACTTCGTTGGTAAATTTGTAAGTAAGATTTAATTTCTATGCTGCACGCTGCACTGTCTCTCTTTAACATTATGAGTGGTAGTGGCGGGTACAGAAGCGGTTAACAGTGTGTATATCATACATTCATTAGTTTCTCTTAAATATTATCTCTTATGTATAAGAACTTATTTTATACAAATGTTAAATAAAATGCCTTAACATCGGCCGCGTTGAAGCACTGCAGGTCTTCAAAACAAAGATTTAAATAATTATCAAATACAAGCTATGATAATGTTAAAGGTGCCAACTTGTGAACCACTCGCATATATGTTCCATTTTTAGTTTTACATGAGCTACGCGAACCTAGCCGTCCGCCCCTCAGTCCACTGCCTCGATTACTCCTAGAAGCCACCGCTGGGGAGGTGCGTTGTCCTCGTGAACGAGTACAACTTGTCCGACCTTCACGTTCTCCGATTCGGTGGTACATTTTCCGCGCTGTTGCAAGCTCAGCAGGTAGTCCCTTAACCAATCGTCCAACCGTTGCTTGTCGCCGCAAATTAATTGCCAACGCTTTAAGAACGAGAGATCCTCTCCTTTGGTTGGCGGTATGCATCCGAATGGCAGCGCAACGAGTGTTTTTCCGACCAGTAGGTGAGCCGGAGTTACGGCTTCCCCATCGTTTGGATTGCTGCTGTCCACGACGATTGGCCGCCAAATGCGGCGCCCTGGGAGGGATGAATTTGAAATCGATTCCTCTCACTGCAGCAAACTCCAAAATTTGGTTCTTGGACGCTTGGTACTTGTACGTTAACTCCGCTAAACTGCGCGCAGCACCGACAAAATTTTCGGCATTGTCGCAGTACATCGTGCTGGCAAGTCCCCGACGACCAACATATCTGGAAAGCAGGGTGACCGTTTATGGTATTTTTAATACTTTTTGGTATTTTATCAGCTCAAATTTAGCTCAAAAGTATTTTAATGGTATATAGGTATTTAGTAGTATTTTTAATAGATTTTATGGTATTAAATGGTATTTTCGGTTTGGCCACACTTTAACAATGTCATGCTCTCTTTTTATTGAATAAAATTCGAGGATAGTCATAATTTTGTGATAATATATTAAAATAAAGAATAAAATAGTGAAAATGAGTAATAAACAAAAATATAGAGCTGAGTGGGAGAGTATGCAGGATAATCAAAAATGGCTATGCAGGAGCGAAATATGCAAAGCGTGCAAAACGGACATTTTGAGTAGGCTGGCGTCAATTAAGCAGCACGCTGCTACGCAAAAACATAAAGATAATATGAAATACTTCTGTGGAAAATCAAAGGTGAGTTTTTATATGCTTTTAAATTATATGTAAATAATAACTTCTCTTTTTACAGATTGAATCGTTTTTAAAAGAGTCGAACAACACTTCAGTAGCCTCTATCAAAAAGGCAGAAATGATTTTCGCTGCAGTGATGGCTGAACACAACATACCAATGAGAGTAATGGATCATATTAGCGATGCGGTTAAGAATGCGTTCCCCGATATATATTTGAATATGGAATTGAATACGACTGCATATTGATGGTTTTAGTTCTATTTGGACTGAAATATTATTAATCTTGTAATATGAAATAAAAACAAACATTTTTTGCAATGGGAAAACCTTTTTTTTTCTATATATTCAATATATTTGTTATGGTATTTTATGTGGTATTTTGTAAAACATGAAAAAGTATTTTTTGGTATATTTCTGACCCCAAATTGGTATTTTCCGTTTGGCCCGGCGCGGTCACCCTGCTGGAAAGGCACACTAAAAACGCTTTAGATATGAGGTCTGTAACTATTTCCAAATAAACTTCCTTGGATGTGAAGCACACAAATATCGCAATATACATATTTATCGCGGGCTTGCCCCTAATACCAAAAGTTATGGAGACGGGTCCGCAAAAATCAACTCCACTAATTTCAAAAGGCCTATTGGATGTCAGCCGATCAACTGGTATCGTCAGTTGTCAGCCGATCGGTTTGTATCGAAAATAATGCAAGCAATTTCGGACGATTGAGTTGTATTCACGGCGTGCATTGACAACCCAAAGTTGTTGACGCACTAGACACTAAAATGCGAACTCCAGCGTGACAATTAGAACTATGCAAATGTTCTAGGATCCGTGCAACGAATTTGCATCCTTTAGGCATTAGCTGTGGGAATTTCGCACTATGAGGCAAAGGTGCATTCAACAGACGCCCACCTACTCTTATAATCCACCACAATCTATCTCAATCTTTCTGTTAACACAAAGATGGGTTCTTTGTAATTTCAAATAGTCGCCTCTGAAAGATGCCTGTTAAACGAAGTGTATAATAATAAATGCGAGTTCCATTTCAGAAGCAGAAATTGTACAAGATGAATAGTGAAGTCTCTTTACGAACCTGAATATATATGCGACAACGCGAAGAATTTTTGTATAAGACGATACATTACTTAGCAAATCGATAAAAGGATTGGACTCTACTTTCGGAGTTAACAGAATGGTAGCTGTTTTTCGTTTCTCTAAGGACAGCTGCTCGTCTGTTAACGTAAAGTGTGGAGCCGGCCAATGAATTTTAACTGCCTTCAAAAAGTCTGGACCAGAAAACCACATTGAGTCTTTTAGCTCTAATGCCGAACAGCCACGGGACACCAGATATGGAGGGTTTTTCTTAGTAGAAACGTGGCGCCAGGATACATCGTGGGTCAGTTCCTGTATGTCTGATACACGATTTGCTACAAAAGTATTCAGACTGGATGGATGTGTCTTCAGCCAATGAAGGATGACCTCAGAGTAAGACCAGAATATGACGGTTAATGGGAATGTCGTGTAGTGGTTTAACCTTGCCCCACAAACTTAATAATAATTGAGCTGCGCACAGCTCCAATCGAGGTACTGACTTCGTTTTTAATGGAGCTTCTTTCGACTTTGCAGTCAATAGTCGAAATAATATCAATCCCTTGTGCTCAACTCTAACGTAGATGCAACAACTATAAGCGCGCGAGTTAACATGCCCCTCTCCACGACCACAGGAAGAGAACACAGACCCGGCAACTGCAAGCCTAGCGCCGATGGACAACAACAAAAATCGCCAATGCAAGAACTCTGATGAATACACACATTCTTGTACACTCATACACATACTCGTACAGACTTCAGTGTAATAAAGGCTCAGTCTTATTTTCTACTCTAAGCAACACGGTCGTTTTCTTTGCAAGCCTTTCTTCCAGCATTTAATAAAGCGATACTCGCATACGAGATCTCCTCTACTCCCTCGGTCATAAGACTGTAACTACGAACAAGGGATTAACCATGCTTATTGTTCTAATTTCTTTGTAGGCTGCGGTGAGTGAACAGGTGACAGCGGTGGTTGTGGAAAAGAGAGAACAGCTGCAAAAAAAAGAGTTCGGGTATGCTTTTTGAGTATTTTATAAGAACAGTTTGAGAGTAACCGTTCTGTCGCGACGTCATACACAGTGCTACTGTTCCCTTCGGCAAATTTCAAGTAAACATGTATGTATTTGTGCTGTACAGTGGCCGCTAAGAGATGACGACGCGCCAGAGTAGGGGAGCGACACTTGATTCCGCGATGGCTGCACACTGCTGAATTCTTTTTATACACTACGCACTACGAAAATAGAACCATATTAGAAAAATAAAATCAATATGAATTAAAGAAAAATGTTATAAGTTATATTATATATGAAATAAAAAAATAATAATTATATTGAATATTTACTAAATCACATACATTACAATTGAAGTCGATAACATCCACAAAAACAAAAAAAAACAGCAAAGGTGGAAGGAAACACAACAGTATTACACGAATGGCATACAACTTACACTAAACACAGGGAAGCAAGGAAAGAGGGAAACTGCGTAAGCGAATACACACTACAGGTTTTCTTTTACTTTGTAAAGAATACATACAAATTTTCCTGCACCCAAACATAGATATAGCAAATATACAAACCCAAAATTTATACTACACAAAAAAAAAACACAAACATATAATTAATACACATATACTTAATTACTACCTTACATTATTACTATTTTATATCCACTATATACATACCATTTCTTCTCAATACACGTAAATGTTAAAAAAAATACTAGGTGTTCAAGCATGAACATGGATTAAGGAAGAAATGCACCGCAGTGCACCAAAAATATTGTTATATTGTCACACGAAGTTCAAGAGCGAACAAAATTAGATTTTACGACCATGCGCTGAGAATGAGTACGATAAGAGTTCAATTCTGTCAATGCACTAAGGAAAACCATTTTCACTTGACGCTGAAGAAAGAGATCAACGGAAATTATGGGTTAAAATAGATCATGATAGAATACTCGCATATGTTCAACAACAGCATAGGCCTAGCTTATATACTAGTTTTATAAATAAATTTTGTATATAGAAAATAAGATAACAAAATCCAAATAAAAGGGAGACCGACCCAGAGTCGGTAGTTCAGTTCAGTTCAGTTCAACAACTCAACTCATCAGTTTCTTTATTTCGAGACTCTGATTAACACTAGGCCTAAGGAGCGAGGCCAGTCTATCTGAGACAAGAAAAGCAATAGAAACAAAAGAGAAAGACCAGCTAGTTCAATTCCAAAGCAATAGTCCCACCAACTCTATGGATTCCGGTAACGCATCAGGGCCACTAAATCCCACCCTTAGCAATTCATCAACTCCCGCAAACACAAGCCTGAATCTACCACAACTACTAGCCCTTGTTCATTAACTACCAACCTACGAAGGCCCACCTGACAATCTTGATAGATTCATAGGTAGAGTAGAATAACTACTTTTGTTAGCCAGATCAGTAGACCAAGCAACTTGCAGACAGTACTTTCTGGGAACTATCCGTGACAAAATTAAAGGCAGGGCGGACGAAGCGCTGAGTGTCTGCGATGTACTCCTCAGTTGGGATGACATCAAAGCAAACCTCAAGCGACTATACTCCAGCAAAAAAACGGAAGAAATGCTTGTTAGAGAGCTACATAATCTTCCGGACGGACTCAGTATGGGAAATTATATTACACAGCCAATAAAATAGGAAGTGAATTAATGTCACTGGCCAGAGAAACAGACCCTAGTGAACACTCACTCACAACCAAACGTGACCAATATGACAGATTCTGCGTTAATACATTCCTAGTTGGATTAAGGGACCCACTTAGGTCAGCCATTAGGAACCAAAGACCAGAGACAATCGAGAGAGCGTATGAGTACGGACAGATCGAATTGAATTTTTCTAGAAACCTGAATAAACGCCAAGAAAACCAACAACGCGACAGCTCGACATAGAGGAATCACCCATATGCGAAAGGACAATCAACCAATAATGACTACAATAGACGCTGCATACCAGGACACGACATGATAACACCAACAACGACAATAATAGTAGCTTTGCACAGCGACATCAAAATTTTAACAACAATAATAATAGACGCTTCAGACGTCAACATAATTCCAATAACGATAGTAATGGTCGACACGGTAAACAAACTTTGGGCAGCAACCCCTTCCACAATAACGACAAACCAGATCAGTCCCTAAACCACCAAGACAAGAACAACCATAATCCAAGCGCTTCCCTATGTAACATCAACGATGATGCAAATTTTTTAATATATGCCTTCGGGAAGCCAGTCGGTTACATAAGCAAGAAGAGACACGGATCTTCTTTACCATTTGTTTTCCTATCACCAAACTCCATGGTCCCGAAACCTCTCAAATTCCTAATAGACACTGGATCTACCTACTCATTTATAAACCCAGCACTTATTAACGAAGGCCACATAAAAAAACTAACTTCCGTACTGTACTTAGTACATTCAAAATTCGGGAATATACAGATGAAATAAATTTCAAACAATTCAAAGAAATTCCCAATTTCAAGTTCCTACTATTTAATTTCCACCCCCACTTCAATGGTCTCCTAGGTATGGATTTCCTATCCTACAAGAGCAAACCCTGTAGATACATTACATACCCTACCACAAAATACTAAAATACGTCTTCCGCTCCCAGTAAACTACATGCATGGAGACTTTATATATGAAACTACGAATTTGGATAATCTAATAGTCATAACAGATGGGCTTATACACCGCAATATCAGGATCCGCCTATTTCGAAGTCTGTAATAACTCAGACCAGATCCAAACACTTTATCTTGAAGAAACGTTATAGGCAGAAGAGTTCTCTCCACTAACCTACCAATACTTAAACTGCATGTTCGCGGCAACTAATACAGAATTACCGGACGATCAACAATTAAAGATTCAAACGATACACCTTAACAGCGAGACAAAGCAACATATTATCAAACTATGCAAATCATTCATAAGAAAAGACCCTGTATTTCACAACAATAGACTTAGAAAGTGGCTTTGACCAAATTCAATTGAACCCACGCGACGCAAGCAAGACGGCATTCACCGTCGAAAATGGGCATTACGATAGAGAATGAAATGCTAGCTATCATCTGGTCTGTAGGTCATTTCAAACCATATCTCTTCGGGCGTAGATCTAAAATAGTCACGGACCATAAGCCATTAATCTGGCTAGATAATCTGAAAGGCCAAAATCCTAAACTACTTGATATGGAAAACTATCCTGGACGCTTACGACTACGAAGTCGTATACAAAAAAGGGTCGCAAAACGTAGTCGCTGAATCACTCAGCAGAATTGAACCAAATTTAAACATAAACGAAGACCCACAAAGTATACCAATTGCTTCACAACCACTAAATCACTTCAATAGTCAAATAATATTCCGTACCGAATCAATAAATGCAAGACAAGTAGAAACACCATTTGCCCAAAAATAAGACACATAATCACAGAACCCGTGCATACTTTCGACTCCGTTTCAAACACCCTTCAAACAATACTGAAGCCGAATAAAACATTCGCAATATTTGCACCAGACGATATTTTCAAAGTAATAGAGGAATCCTATAATAACTATTTCTTCGTAAACGACTTATACAAAATTTCCCGCTGCAAAATATGGCTAACCGAAATCACTAATCCCCACGACCAGGAAAACAAAACACCAATCATAGGGGTATAGATGAAACATATAACCATTTAAAAAGGGACATTTATTTTCCGCATTTAAAAGATATTATCACAAAAATTATAAAAAATTTTGATACTTGACTAACTCTCAAGTACGATAGACACCCCCATAGATCACTGATGCAAACCCCAACCCCCACAGAGGGTCGTGCATATAGACATATATTTCATTTATAATGCTTGCAACCTCACCATTATAGACAAATTCACCAAGCTAGCGCAAGCCTACACCCTTAGCAATAGGAATTCAATAAAAGTCGCCGATGCCGTATTACATTTTATAAGTCACTACGGCGCACCAAAAGAAAAAAATTTCCGACAAGGGTGCGGAATTTTCGGGCAGTCTATTCAACGACCTCTTAACACAATTCCAAATAACAGCCCATACAACTTCATTCCAACAATCAACGGGCAACGCTTCGGTCGAAAGACTGCATTCCACCTTAACCGAACTATACAGAATAATCATGAACAAAAGAAAGGAAGCACGCCTAGAATGAGGACATGACTAAATACTCGCAGAAGCAGTTGCAACATATAACAATGCAATGCACTCCAGCACTTCCTATACCCCTTTCAATCTTTTTCACGTTCGTTTTGTTTGCAAGCCTTCCATCCAGCAATTAGTAAAACGATACTCGCATACGAGATCTCCTCTACTCCCTCGGTCACAAGACTGTAACTCGCGTCGACGCATCGGCAAAGCTGTGGATTGGACATTTGGCATGAACCATATAGCCAATATGCCGAGGAATACGAATAGATTGGAGACCCTCAAACTGCGCAATTAGAGACTCCCATTCGGAGCGCAGGGATTCTGGCAACTCTTCATCCCCCTCCAATTGATGAAGCCAAATTTTCTGGATCAGCATTTTTGCACGAGTCACGATTGGGCATAACAGACCAAGGGAATCATAAAGACGCGACACGAGCGACAACATTGACCGTTTGGTTAACCGAATTCCCGCTGAAAGAGACTTCATAGAAAATTTAAAAATGTCGCATTCAGTATTCCATATGAGTCGGAGTACGCTGGTATCGTCTTGAGTTGCGATAGCGATGTCTTCTTCAGTCCTAAATTCTGCACAATTGGAGGAGTATTTCGTTAGAGTAGTACCTTTAACAAAGACATAAGATGCATAAAGACCTGGTTGTATGGTCGGACCAATAAATAGAATATCATTTAGAGACATTTGTGATGACGTTTTGGCACTTCCATCGAAGACCACTCTTAACTTTGTGGATGAGGTTTGAGGCCTCAAAACACATTGATAAGGTACAAAATAATGAGGCACTTCGGGCACTTTGTTGTCAACTATACTCATATGACCTAGCGATATGTATTGCTTCATGAAGTCAGTAAACATTGGCTGCATATCAGGTTGCCTTAACATTCTTCGCTGTAACGCGAGTGTTTTGAGGAGGTCTTTTACTTTAAAGACACCTTTTCGCACAATTTCGCTACTGTCTAAGTAATTCACAGCACTTCACTTTACTTGTTTTAAATCGCTTTATTCTTCGTCCGAACTCATTCGCTTCTTAACAATGTCCGAACGGAGCTGCAGTATTAGGTCACAGAATAAAAAGGGAGAGAGAGAGAGAGCGAGCTGCTGATAACATAATAAGCAGACTTCACTCTCACTTATGCTAGCTTTACATTAACATTGGACTTAACATAAGGCAGCAGGTCCAATACTTAAAATTTAGCATTCTGCTTCCAACATGTTCCCCCCGTTGGGAGGCGAGGCTGAATCAACAGTTGCTTCACTTGGAAACAGAATTGCAATCTTGCTGCATGCGCGCTTGACCAATCCATTGGCTGTGCGAATCATGGCTACGCGCACAGTACCGTCAGAGCCGGGAATGGTGCTTTCAACTCGACCAAGGCGCCATTGTAACGGAAGCAAGTTGTCATCCTTCAGGAGCACTATGGTGTTGATCGCCAGATTGGAATGGCATATTGCCATTTGCCTCTCTCCTGTAACAGAGACAAATAGCTCATGCTCCATTTTCGCCAGAAAGTTTGTCGCATGTGAGAGACCCGCTGCCAGCGGTTCAGGCTGCCCATGTTCAGCTGAGTTAGACATGGCTCAGCAGCTCGTGGAAGGAGAGTGTACGATTTCCGACCACTCGATGAAAGTGGTACTTAGCTGCCTTTACAGCGGCTTCCCATAATCCACCGAAGTGCGGGGAACGCGGTGGAATGAATTTCCAATCTACACCAATTGACAAGCATGCCTGTGATATGTCACTGCATCCTGGCTCATTGAGGAATAGGTTCCTTAGCTCCGCCAATTCGTTTTTAGGTCCGACGAAGTTGGTGGCATTATCAGTCCAAACGGTGCGCGGGGTGCCCCTGGTGCTGGTAAATCTCTTAAATGCCGCGATGAATGCCGCAGCTGATAGGTCCTCGACCACCTCCATGTGGCATGCTTTAGTGGCAAAGCAGACGAACACAGCGATGTATGTTTTGACCAGAGCTCTGTTTCGCGTTTCAAGCTTGCAGTAGAAAGGGCCGCATAAATCCACCCCAGCTACTCCGAATGGTCGACTTGCCTGAACACGATCCGCAGGTAAAGGCGGCATGATGTGCTCGACGATCCTTGGCCTCAGTCGTATGCATCGTACGCACTTCCCAATAACTGATGATACATATTTGCCTCCTCCAATCGGCCAGAACTTCTGCCGAAGTGCAGCCAGCAGGCTTTGTGGCCCAGCGTGTGGAAATTTCAGATGGAACCATATAATGATAGTGGCACTGACCGGGTGAGCCTTTGGCAAGATGATAGGATGCTTTGCGTCATAGTCCAGCTGAGAGTTTTGCAGCCTGCCACCAATTCGAATCAGCCCGGCTGGGCACAGAAACGGGTCCAAAGATGATAGCTCGCTTTTAGATTTAAGGACTCCATGGGCTTGTAGTTCGTGGTATTCACTATGAAATCTGACCCTCTGGATTCCTTTGAGGAGTATATATGTTCCAGCTTTAATGTCCTCCACAGTCAGCGATTCTGATGAACGGAGCGATCGAAGCTGCAAGAACCGCCAAACGTATGCAAACACCCGCTGCAACCGGTTGAATGCGTTTTGGAACTTGTAACTGTACGAGATGTCCAATTCGTGACAGGCAGCCAATACAGCACGGCGCCGCTCAGGGACTTCCGGAAGATTCGGGGCGGAAGCAGGCCAGTTCTCCTCCTTATCTGCCAAAAAACTAGGACCATGAAGCAATAGCGGGGACTGAATTAACTCCATAGGTGTGCAGCCTCTGCAGAGAATATCAGCCGGGTTCTGGGATGTCGGAATATGTCGCCAGATCATTCCATTAGTACGCTCCTGTATTTGGGAGATTCTGTTGGAGACAGAAACATTGTAATTAGAAGGGCTATCTCGTATCCAGGCCAATACAATAGTTGAGTCGGTCCAGCAGTACATCGTGCATTTAAATGGAAATATTTCCGCTATATTGCAGAGCAATTCTGAGAGCAAGTGCGCTGCTGACAACTCCAGCTTCGGAATAGTGATGGTCTTCACAGGCGCGTCGCGCGATTTGGAGCATACCAGGTGCTCTAGAGTATGTCGCGGAAACTTCAGGAGAGGGACCGCTGACATTTGAGATATATGCTCGAGCCATGAAGAATGTAGGGATTGCGGCAGACGCTCGTCCCAATCCAAGCAGTCCTTCCACAAGGCTGGCATAAAAATCTAGAGTTACAATTGGTCTAATCAGCCCAAGCGGATCATAGAGCTTGGAGATAGCAGACAAAATGGCTCTCTTGGTTGATGGCCTCTCACTGAATGCCTGAGTTAGCCGAAACAGCAAGTTGTCCGAGGTGGTGTCCCAAACCAATCCTAACGCCTTGGTGATGTCAGTGCCATCGGTGAACTTCACGAGCTTCTCTTGATCCTCTAATGATTCTCCATCTAGAACCGCCGGCTCGTTAGAGCACCATTTTCGCAATGGAAAATGGCCTCTACGCAAAAGCTCCTTCACCTCAAGCCTGATTTGACGCGCTTCCTCTATTGTGTTACCACCAGATATTAGGTCGTCCACATAGAAATCACGGCGCACAATCTTAGCCGTGAGTGGCAGGTCATCTTCTTCATCATATGACAATCGGTGCATGGTGCGAATTGATAGGGCTCCTCATTAGGGCTGCTACGCCAGAGAATGCACTGCAGTAGATGGTCGGGATGGGCCATTCGAACACAGCGATACAATTTGCAAATATCGCCGCACAGCGCAACTCTGAAAATGCG
This sequence comes from Drosophila quadrilineata, assembly GCA_018150725.1. Lineage (NCBI taxonomy): Eukaryota > Metazoa > Arthropoda > Insecta > Diptera > Drosophilidae > Drosophila > Drosophila quadrilineata. Next base: position 97,505 of record JAECWN010000336.1, read on the forward strand.
AAACCGCATAAATATTTGGAATAGCCTTGGTTGTATGGACGGTCCCGCAAATAACACGTCGTTCAGCGAGACTCCAGAAGTGGATTTGGCGGAGCCGTCGAAAAGGACACGTAATTTTGTCGTCGTGCTGTCAGATTTCAGAGCACAGTGATGAGGCAAGAAGAATTGCGGCAGCTGATCTTGCCTGACAGTAGGAGTCATGTGCCCCAAGTCCAAATATTCTTGGAGAAATTTCGTATATTCCGCTCTTAGCTCCGGGTTTCTTGACAATTTTAACTCCAGGGACTTAAAACGGCGTAGAGCACGACCATAGGAATCACCAAGCTCCTTGACGCTCGTACTTATGGGCAATCTTACGGAATATTGACCCGATGGAAGCCGTAAATAATTTTCCTTAAACAGCTTCTCACAAGCGATGTCCCCGTGTGATTGCGGCGCATCCGATCCAAGGCAGCTATCCATCTCCCAAAAACGTTTGAGAGCCACAGACAATCCGTCCTGCTTCTCCTCGTCAATGCAGAGCGGCGCCTGAACCGCCAATGCAGTGCGCTTGCAAGTATCTGAAGAGAGGCCTCGAGAAGCTATCCAGCCAAGACGCGTTTTTTGAAGAATAGGTAGCTGACACCCCATGCGTACTTGTCCTACATATAGCAGATCGAAGAATAACTCCGCGCCGATGAGTAAATCCACTCGCTGGCTCCTGTTAAAGTGAGGATCAGCCAGGTCCAAATTTCGCGGAATGTTCCAGTTGTCCCTGTTAATGTCAAAGTGAGGCTGCTGATCGGTGATGGAGTTAGTGACGATGCATGTCATGGAAGTAGCAAAGCTGCCATCACAGGATTGGATTCGCAACTCCAAAGCTTTATCAGCAGCTAGGGGTGCCTTTCCAATTACAGAAATGACAGCATTGGAGTGCCATGTTCTGAGTCGCAGCTGCTTTGCGAGCCGTAGCTTGCACAATCGCGGTGGCCAGAAGCACATAATCGTTGCGAGACAATCCACGGGGATGATATGAAGATGTGGGAAGGGCAGTTGACAAGCATGCTGTCTCTGAGGAAATTGTTGCTGGAGCTGGAGCTGGAGCAGTGCCAGTGTCCAGATGCAGGAAGGTGTGGTGCTTTCTAGAGCAGAGCCTGCAATGCGATGACTTGCACTGTGCTTGGACGAAGACAGTTGGTACAGAGCTTCAGTCTGATCGCTTCCTTCTGCCTAGATGCGAGAGGTAATGCTAAAAATGCCGGACACCTTGTCAGCGAATGATCCGTTGCATGGCATGTCCCGCAAGCCAAAGAAGCAGCAGGAGCACTTAGCGTTGAGGATACATACGCTCCTCGCTTGCTGACTTGAGGCGCAAATTGACTGCTGTTGGTCTTCACCCCCTTGGAAATCTCCAGATTTTCCAGCATACGGCAGCGTTTCTCCAGAAATGAGGCCATGTCACTCCAGCTAGGCAACTGATCACTCTGTAATTTTTCCTCCCATTTCTCCTGCGCTTGAACGTCCAGCTTTGACGTCACCAAATGCACTAGCAAACCCTTCGCAATTTGCTCGCTGCTGGCCATAGATCGGAGTGCGCGTAAGTGCGAATTGAGCTTGTCGCTTAATTCCCGTAAGCTGCTTGCAAAACCCTTTTCCACACATCGAAGCCCGAAGATTGCTCGAACATGTGCCTGGAAATGAAGAAGCTTATTATCAAAACGCCTCATAAGTAATTCTATGGCTGTTTTATAATTTTCTTTGGATGTATCCAACGAGCTGATGGTGTCCAGCGCCGAACCTGTCAAGCATGAGCGAAGATGCTGGAATTTTTCCACGTTCGGTAGCTCCTCATTATTGCCAATGACTGTATTAAACAGCGCGATGAAGTCCGGCCAGTCAACATAGGATCCTGAAAACGTCGGCAGACTCAACTCGGGTAAACGCGTTGACCGCGAAGTCGCCTTTGATGATCCAAGATCTCGGGCAATCACCGTTGAATTGGCTCCAAGGGGCTTCTGCCGTCCGGAAAGGCCTCGCATCAACTTTGCCTTTAAATCCATATAGGTCACCAGAAATTCCGTCCTTGCTAATGAGTTAATTTCGAGAAGGTTAATGCGCTCTAAGCTGGTCTGCGCACTTTTGAAATGAGACATCAGTAACTCTACAGTATCAACGCGAACCGATAATTCCGATTCGTCAAATCGCGCAAACTCCTCGGAATCGCAAAATTTATTCATTGCAACCAATTGCCTATGAACAGATTCGGCCTTCGCTTTAAAGAAAGTCATGTCATTAGATGGCTCAACACAGCTGATCGTTGCCGGCGCGTCACCAGCACTAGTTGGTGGACAAGAAAATTTTGTCTCGACGAGCGGCTCGGCCAACATGTTCGCCTGTGGATGGGCCACTTTAGGTGGCCATCTCTCAGCAAATCGAAGAACGCACCTGCTCCTAGAAGCAGGTCTATTCGCTGAGGTTTATAGAACAATGGGTCAGCCAATTCAAACTCTTCTGGATTTTCTGCATTTTCTATGAGATGTAGTGTATGAATCCATTCGAGATTCTACAGTCGTTGGAACAGTTAAACTGACGTTATATTAAGCCTTTCATCTGCCTTGCAGAACATACATTTATTATCGCCATATTAGGATGCAGTTAACGACATTTTAACATAATGTGTCCTAGTAGATTTATTAGACCTTCTGGATCCCGAGGAAGCTTCTCCAGCCGTCATGTGATGACATCTATTTTCTAGGACTGTCTCGCAGTCGGACTACGCTGGAATATTAGAATAGTATAGGGCTTCCTCCCATTTAGAACGAGTGACGGGGTCTACCTTGCTCATTATAAGGTGTATCAATACGGCAAATATCAGCTGTTTACTGTCGCTTAAAGAAGATAACGATACGTAGATTCCACTAACATTATTAATTACCTTTCTCAATTCTTGAAAGATCAAAACGCCAAGCAATATTGTCAAACACAATTAGGCATTTATTGGTTTCTAAAGCCTTTGTATAATTTTCGGACGTAACTTGATAAGCCTTTACTGAACTTTTCAATCTTCGAAACTTTGGATCACTGTCAACTAAAGTTTCAAATAAACTAATGAAATTCGTGTAATCAGAAACTCATTAGAGGCAACTTAGTTTTCCTGACAGGGGTAATCATAGTAGAGTTCGCGTGACCTTCTCTATGAAACTTATTAGTAGAGCCTTTGCAGCAATGCACAAGGCTTCCAAATCAGGACGGGTTGTTAGCTCAACATTTATTTTATCTATATCGGACTGGACTTGAAAGGCTTTGTCAATATACTGGTTCAGGATTTCTAATTGACATTCAATATAAGTCGAATCTAGATCGATCATCTCACTGTATTAATTCTTTGAATGTCCCGAGTTGTCGACATCTGACTCATTAAAGGATTTATGACTCCTAGTCTTCTTTCCAGTCATGATTATTATATTAGCTCCCACGAATCTCAGGATAAATGCAATTTACATTGATTTATTCAATGTTGATTAAAATCTATTTTATTAATTCTTTATTTATTTTAACGACGATCGAATCTGATTGCTTTGTTACTAACGACTTCAATAGCGCATAACCATATAACAATCAATGGGAGCACAGCAAGAATTTGCACTGCTTGATTTAATCACTGGCGGCTCCAATAACAGAAGCCATAGAACAACTATATTGCAATGAAAACACAGCACGAAGTTTGCACTGCTTGATTCAATCCCTGGCGGCTCCAATAGCGCAAGCCAGAGAACAACTATATTGCGATGAAAGACAGGAAAAGTTTGCCCTGCTTGAGTTAATCACTGGCGGCTTCAATAGAGTAAGCCAGAATACAAGAATATAGTGCAAAGACAACAAGAAAATTGCGAATGTTAAGTTTGACCAACGAGGTCAACGATTTAGATACAACAACTATTACAATGCAATTGACTGCTACTGCTTAAACGATAGCGCGTTTTGCAAGCGACACATGCAATTCACTTAATCAGAATTTCTTTTAATCAATATTCGAGTGCAAATAAGTTAAATGCGGCACTCTGAATGTGTAAGTATGTCACTTTATCAAATGTGTATGTCACCAACGATGTCATATACAAGCACATAAAGTTACATACATACTTGCGCGCAATAATTATTTGACACTCGTTACCTGGTTACTTCCCCTGATATGGTTGCAATGCATCACAGAAATCCGTAAATGTGAAGTGCGAAGAGAATCGACTATCCAGTTCCAATCCGTCCAATGAGAGGTTCCAGATCCAAAGTCCAAGAACCCCTCTTATGTATAAGAACGTACTTTATACAAATGTTAAATGAAATGCCTTAACAAATGCCATATCAAGTTTGCTCCCTAATATCGTTGGACTCCCCTATCATACTCAGATATAATTATCGATAGTTGGATAATAATAATACAATCATTTTAGATTTTTATTAAATATTTTCTTGAAAAATAAATAAAAAAAAAATAAAAAATTCAGTGTTCTTATTGTGAGGAACAGGATTTCTTGATAAAAAATCAACGTCGGTCATAAGTTTGCTTTCTCGATACTGTAGATTGAAATCAAATGTCTGAAGAAATTCCTGCCATCGATAGATCTTAGTCAACAACTCTATTTTCGTTCTAGATTATTTCAAGGAGTTACTTTCATGGATTGTGAATGAGTTGTAAATTGGGGCACCGTAACCTTTTGATTGTTTCGTTTGGCCTAGACGAGCGCAGCTGGGAGTCTACCGACTCGAGGTGCAATAATGAGTGCTGATCACCTGCACACTTGCGCGACATCCCTGGACATCCCGGAATGTGATGGGCTTCTCCGCAATGTAGCGATTACTCCATCCCGGAATTTGATGATAGTCGGTTACTACCTTTTTTCTTGTTAGAACCTGGAAGAGATTTCTTCGCAACTAACAAAAGTGGAAACTTTGATAGTTTCCATAATTTTTGATGTAGACTGGTTCATCGTCCTTCAATATAAGCTTTGGTTTGTGGAAGTTATTGGTAGTGATCGATTCGGTTTCGAGTCCGAATACCTCACTAAGCCGGGTGCATAAATTAGTCAATTCGTTTTTGAATTGTGGTGGAAAATTTTTAGCTAATTGAGAGAAGACAGTTTTTTCTCTGTTTTCTGGATTGTTATGAACTATGTCGTAGTTCGAAGTGGCTCTTATGACAAATTTTTTATATCTACTGTGTACTTTTGGTTGTTGCAATTGTGTTTGCAACATAAAATCCCTTTTTAATTTCCTCGATTAGAATTAATACACTATCCTCATCTGATGATATGTGAATTTTTCTGACTACTTTTGATCTTTGCTGGTAGAACAATGAAATTATTACCAGAACTGTCAGTTCGGTCTCATTATGAGCCAATCTTCACTTGGTTTGAAATCTACCTAGCAATTGAATTTCTTAATGGAAAGTGCAAATCTACTAAGTCAAAATCGTGTTGAATTATCCTAAGGCAGATTTTATAAGATGCTGATTGTGTGACAATCTAGCTCATATTAAATGTGCAGGTTTCCCCGTGCGTGTGAAAGATTACATTGCCAATAAGATGGCTCTTAAATGGTTTTGTGAAGCTTGCCGTGAGTCGGAAATTAATATGCAATCATTTGCAATGCATACGCGCAATAATTTCTGTGCTTTCAAAAAAAACTTTGACCTTCTTCACAAGGAATTCCAAGCAATGGAATTTAAGTTTAATAATTTTAAAATTTTTCCTGAGCCGTCTATTGTGGGTGTGCCTTCTTCTAGTAGCTCACCACCGGAGATTATTATTATTCCGGTTTTGACTACTGAAAATATTCCTCAAACAATTCCATCTGCAGCTATTTCAAACCCGCGTAGCTCTAAATCCAATAGACCCAAGAAAGATAGGCCTTCCAAGCATATGCCTCTTGTATCATCAGAGGTAAATCATCTTCGGGTGTTTAATTCCCCTAAGCATCCCGCGCCAGCAAATGTTCTTCCTAGCGTAGTGGAGACTGACAGACCTCTTAAGTCTGTACCTAATAGACGGCAAATTTTTATTTCTCGCCTCACATCTGACACTTCAACTGAAGATGTTAAGGCGTATATTTTAAACAAACTTAATAAAAATTGTCCCAACATGACCGTTGAGAAATTCAAATTTAAGCATCGTAGAGAAATTTCCTCCTTCAAGATATCTGTCCCCGCAAGTGCATTTAGTAATGCTTTTTGGCTGGATGATAGTAGATAGTTTATCCTTCGAACATAATATTTTGGCATTTACTGAGACCTGGCTTAAACCTGATATTCTTGATGCATCTATACTTTCACCTCTTTATGTTACTTATAGATGTGATAGAATTGATAGAAAAGGTGGTGGTGTCCTTATTGCGATAAAATCTAATCTTATATCGCAATTAATAAATAACTCCCCCACTAATATAGAAATTTTATGTGTGAAAGTGCGAATTCATAACATTAACTTATATATTTCCTGTTCATATATACCTTCCCAGTCTGTTTATCTGTATACCTAGCTCAGTTAACGGTAATTCAATCTTTGTCCAGCATGCTTTTGGATAAAGACTGTTTTTTAGTTGTTGGTGACTTTAGCTTGCCCGATGTTATTTGGTCGGATAACAACAACTTAATGACTTCTAACGAGTTTCTGTCGGGACTTCTTGAACTTAATCTATCTCAGGTCAATTCAATTCGAAATAGCAGGAACCGAATACTTGATCTGGTCTTTGTCTCAGATCAGGTATCGCATACTGTTGTAAGAATTGAACCTTTAGTTTCACCTGAAGATACGTTTCACCCCACTTTAGAGCTCGCTATTTTGCTGTCACCATCCGGGCAGCAAAATAAAACACTTCCAACCACTAAACACTACTGTTTTCGTAAAGTAAACTTATTGATCTAAATATTTTATTTAATAACTACTATTAGTCGGAATTGTACTCTGATAATAATTTAGATGGAGCGATTAATATTTTTTATAGAGCTATTAACTCTATTTTTGAAATGCATGTTCCTAGGGTGTATCATTCTAAGTCTACAAAACTACCATGATTCTCTAGGCAACTTTGTAGACTTCAAAATTTAAAATCTAAACTTTGCAAAAAGTTCAAACTATCTGGTAGGCTTACTGATTTTTCAAGGTATGTTAGCGCTAAGTCTGGCTTTGATACTTTGAACCACCATTGCTATAGTGCATACTTAACTCGCTGTAGATTACAATTTGCAAAAGACCCTAAGCAGTTTTACAACTTCGTAAATCTAAAACGGCGAACTGCTACATATCCTTCTTCCTTAACTCAAAACGAGAAAACAGCTAGTACAGATCAATATATTTCGGACTTATTTACAGATTTTTTCCAGAATACTTATTCGTCTAAGATTTACGATTTTAAGTGTCCTTAGCCTTATAGAATTTATCCATCTAACTCTGTTTTCGGTCCGCAGATTACGGAAAGTTCGTTAGGTTGTGAGCTGAGTTTTGTTAAGCCATCTTTTTCTCCTGGGCCAGATGGGGTGCCTGGCTGTGTTCTCAGATACTGTGCTAATTCGCTCTGTAAGCCAATTCTTAAACTTTTTTGTTTGTCCGTTTCGACCGGATTATTTCCTGAGATATGGAAAGAATCTTATGTTATTCCCTTACATAAAAATGGCTCTAAATCTGATGTCAAGAACTAAAGAGCTATTTCTAAGATGTCTGCTATGCCTAAGTTATTCGAGAAAATCATTACTTCTCAACTCCAACACTTATGTAGCTCAATCATATCACCAACCCAGCATGGCTTTGTGAAATCCAAATCTACTACCACAAACTTATTGCAACTCTCCTCTATTGTCATTAGTGGGTTTCATAGTACGATGCAAACGGACGTTATCTACACTGACTTCAGTAAAGCATTTGATTCTGTAATCCATACTCTCCTAATGTACAAGTTATCGCATCTTGGTTTTCCTCATACTCTTTATGAACTGGATTTCCAATTATAGAACTCAGAGAGTTATGTTCAATTCTGCCCTTTCTAAGCAGATCTTTGTTTATTCAGGTAGCCACCTCGAATCATTGCTTTTCAATTTATTTATTAATGACCTTCCGTCTATTATTAAGAATAGTGCTGTTTTGATGTATGCAGATGACGTTAAATTATGCCTCTCTTATAAGGATCCTATTTCTGCTTCTGCTTGCAAGCTGATCTTACCATTTTCAATTCATGGTGCAAAGCCAATCTTATTGCCCTCAATTACTCAGAGTGCAAAGCTATGACTTTTTACAGAACACAACCTGTGCACGATGAATACTTATTAGACGGCCATCTTCTTGAGAATATATCTCAAATCAATGTCCTAGGCATCTTACTTGATCGTAAACTCTCCTTCAATGATCACATTGAGTTCATGGTAAATAAAGCCATGAAGGTCTTAGGTTTCATTAAGCGTTGGTCTAAGGAATTCAATGACCCTTATACGACTAAACAGCTTTACGTCTCGCTGGTACGTTCCATTCTCGAGTATGGGTCCTGTTTGTGGTCACCACAGTATCAGACTTACAAAGACAAAATCGAGTCGGTGTTAAAGAAGTTTCTAATTTTCGCACTAAGAAACTTAAAATGGTCACCACAGCTTAACCTACCGCCATAGTCTAGTAGATTACTATTAATTAAACTTCCTTCTCTTTCTCACCGTCGCACTATGCTGGGTGTAACTTTCATTCTTAAACTTATCAATGGTGATGTTAACTCTCCTTTCTTGCTTAACAAATTAAACTTTTCAATTCCTATCAGATCTACCCGTTTCTTTTCCTTATTAACAATTAGAACTTGCCTTACTAATTACCTTATGCATGAACCTTTTAGAGTACTATGTTCTGAGTTTAACAGTCTTTATGGGGTTATTAGATTGGAATCGTCTGTTTCTACTAATAAAGCCTTAATCTTAGAACATTTACTCACACATTAATCACATAATCTCTGTAGGTGGTCATTGATTTGATTGAGTATTTCTTGGTTTCCACAACCTAGCAACAAATGTTGAATCAATTTACATCTTCTCACCCCAGAACTATTTATTTATTATTTTTATTTCTTTAAATCTTATTCTAATTTTTAATTTTTAAAAATAAATATATATATATTTAATTTAATTATTTTTAAATTTTATTTTAATGTTACGTTTTACTTAATTTCTATCGACTGTTTATAGTTGACATTAAATAAATAAATAAATAAATTATGTATTTACCTGTCTGTATCTCTATTGCAATCAGTCCTTTGGACTGTATTATGGCTTGGATATCATGAAAGATATCATAATTTTCCTTTAGCAGAGATTTGTCTGCACCGGTATCTATTAAAAATACAAGTTTCTTTTGTCTTTAGATCGAAAAGTCCACAAATATATTTAAACTTAGATTGATGGTATGGACCGCATAATTTCCTACTGCTGTATATCTGAGGGTTGTTCAGAGTTTCCCTGAATGTTTTGGGCTTCTCTAACATAGTTTGTACTATTGTTATTATTATTGTATCGGCCTCGGTTGGAATTGTTTCGACTACTTCGGCCTCTATGGTAATTGTTTTGATAATTTGGTTATTTCCTCTGTTTTGGTAGTTACCATTGCCTCTACCACGATAGTTACGACGATTTTTACTACCGCGGTAGTTGTTATTTCCTCTTTTTGAGTACATCACTGTATTCACATTGCCAGTAAGTCATATGCTAGTACGGATGTATGCACTAACGGTAGCATCCATGATATTGAAAATTATTGATTAGTTTTACCTAATCATTGGGTTAACTGCTTCCGTAGTGCTGGGCATGTCAGCACTTTCAGATGTTATGCCTTGGTCAATATAACCAGCTTCAAGAAGCTGTCGTAGATTTCCTAGTTCAATTGTGAACTGAGCCCTTATTTGCCTCTCTGCGTTGACGTGTCCATTTTTGGCTTTATGTTGTCGGATGTTTCACTGACATCTACGGCTTTTAATTTTGCAATAATTCCATCTATTGTGGTTTCATTTTTAATTCTATTGAGGGTTGTGCCTGATATTTTTGATTTACTCACCTCTATGGCAATTTCCTCATAAGTTCCCTTTGTTAGAAGAATTTTTCAAGATGGTTTCTCTTTCCGTCAAATTCTGGGACTGCTTGTGCAATTAATATATGCCCACACATTATAACAACAATGATTATCAGTAATATGTTTGTTAATTCTATATCTATATTGTTTGATTCAACTTTACTTATAACGTTAGCAGTGAAATCCACTGACTTAACGTTTACTAATCCCATTTTCGAATTCTGTTCAGAATTATGATTTAATTCAATTAGAAAATCTTCTGAAGATTTACTTATTCCATTACTATCCATAAATAGAACAGTTTGAATACTTTTTTTTCATTTTAAATTTTAAAATGTATTCAGCTAGCTATTCAGGTAGCCATGGGTAATTGCTACTGGGTAATTTACCCCGTGCCTGAAACGGGTAATAAAATAAATATTTATTTTTACATAGCAATCTGCCTAAGTTTATAGTTTGGCTTTATTGGCTTCACTTTGATTGGGCATAAAATATTATGCTCAATATTACATGATAATTTTAAATTTATAAAAAAAATATGAAACGCATTGCAATGAAAAAAAATGTTACTCTCTTCGTAGCGCTGTCGGATCCTGCACTCTTAAATTTATATAAAAAAATATGCAACGCAGTGCAATGAATAAAAAATGTTACTCTCTTTGTAGCGCTGTCGGATCCTGCACTCTTAGTAGAGCGGCCGGCATCTGCACCCTTAGTGGTGCTATCGGCTCTTTGGCCAGCAAGCTGTACTGGCGGCGGCGGTGCTGGCAAAGCACAGGGTGTGCAGTGTGGGCTGTACAGAGGTCCATGGCAATCTGCTGGGCAAGGTACTGAGGCAGTCTGCTCTTGGAAGGAGGTGTGATTATAGTTTTTTCATTAACAACTTTTATATTCACTGAGTGTGGTGTAGGGTTTTCTTTTATAATTTTTAGGTGTTGCTGATAAAAATCAAGCATGGCTTGTAGCCTTTCTTTTGCTTCCACGGTGTGTTGACCTCGGGTGAATATAATTGCCACTTAATGTGCTCACATTTCCTTATTCAATTTTATAACCCGGCCATTTTGACCCATAACACTCACTACACTCTACTCACTCATCTTTGTTAGTTTTTGTTACAGTGCGACTGTGCCATTTAACTTGTCTTTATTTAATGAATTCTCTTAGCTTAAAATTATAATCATGACGCGCACTGCGCTGCCAGTTCAGCCGGCAGCGGACCAGCTGATTTGTATTCTTCTTTGTATATATGATTAAGCCCTATGCTAAGAGAGAGCTAGTATGTCACATGGGCAATGTGTTGCTTCTAACAAAGTGTTGGGTACAGTGTTGCTATGTGCAACCACTGACCAAATAACATATAGATACTCCACTTCATATACACGTTTTGTTCACAAAAATTTCTTGCGAGCGGTCCCAGCAGAGGCTCAGCGTCGTACGCGAGCGGTCCCAGCAAAGGCTGAGCGTCGTTACGAAGTGTCTCAGCAGAGCCGAAGGCAGCCGAACGTTTTCGCTAAGCAGCAATCATTCTCATTCGGTCTGCTGCCGAGAGCACATGAATTGCGCATGAATGTACGTCTCTTTTGAGCGTAAACAACAACAGCATAATAACATGAGCATGAAAGAGAAGGCTAACCGCCGCTTTCACGAACCCATGCAATGATGTTGAGAGATCTTGCTTCTTGTGTGTCTATCCATGGACGCTGCGTTGCCAGTTCTCGTTGCTACCAAAACAAGCACACACACTGACAACATCGTGTACGTACAAATTAAAGTTTCTTCCTTGGATCCTATGTCCAGTGTGGTGTCCTCGTCCTGCTGCTGCTGCCAGTAGGATGATTACGGTGGAAAGTGACTGTACTTTCTATTGCTGGCCTTGGGCTCAGACAATAATAAGAAAATATAATATTTGACGGCAAGTGCCGGAGCAATGATATTTATTAAGCGACTTATTGGTGGAGCGCTGTATTCAAAACTAACTTACAAAGTTCTTCTTAAGCTAAATCAAAACTCGCATCACGCCACAATATCATAGTCGGCAAGCCGACTCAGCATAATCACAGGCAATAACGGAAAACTCTTGCGACATAACAAAAGTGTCCGGTTACCGCCGCTGACCATTGCAGCTACGGTGCGCTGATACAAAGTGCCTAGCGCAGCAATTGCGAGGGTTAATAAACTTATGAAATATAGTTCAGCGAGGGTTATTCATAAGCTTCTGGCCAATAATTACTTATGTGTTATCTTATAACTACTCCCCTCTCAAGTCCGTTGCCGTCCTCGGTCACGTTAAACTTTCTGATGGCTTCTTGCATTTCTCGTGAGTCTCGACTTCTCCTTAACATTTGGAAAAGGAAAAGTGAATGACGCTGAATCCTATTCCAGCTGCGAACCAATACTTGGGCGGCCATGTTGACGTCATCTCGTCTTTGAATCCTTGTATGGTCATTATATTTTGAGTATTCAGCCTATGAAGGAGTGGCATGCTCAAAACCGGGTCGTGACCTACAATGTTCAGTAGTGGAGACCCCGCAACGCCTGGCATTTTGTTCAGAACTTCTCGTATGTTAACATATTTAGTCCCGTTGACGATTGCCTGATGCTCAAAAGTGATGAGATGCGTGCCGTTTGTTGGAATTTCTGGTCCGCCGTCTGTGCTAACCTTTGCTGCACTTTCGTTGATAATTATCACGCCATCGTCTACCTGAGTGACCAGTTCCAGGTGGCTGGGCTGCGTATGGCACATAGCTGTGCCTCCAGCGTGAAGTGCCCGCGCACAGGTGTCGTGCGTCGCTGCTTTGCAAAAGGTGGAGTAGGTCGTCGCAATGCACTCGGTTACTGCCAGGATGTCTCCATCGCATTCAGCTACTATGTCATCTTGAAGTTTTAATATTGTGTGTTGGTGTGACACGGGGAAAACGGTGATTTTCTTGTAGATGGACTTAACTCTAGGGTATGCAATTAGGATATGAATAATATTTTCGTACTGGAGGACCTTAATAGTCGATGCTTCCATCAGACTAACTATTGGTGTGTTTATTGTATGTTCTACCAAAAACTTCAAATCATTGTTGTCGAAAATTGTTGGGTTCACTATGTTTGACTTGGCCAAGGTAATTGTTAACATTAAATTTTGAATTTCTGTTATTAGCATTCTGTTTCTGGCCTCGAATAGGTGAGGAGTGTCAACGAAGTTTTGTTGTTTGCTTTTAATAATTTGATTGATAGTATCGGTTAGGTTGTTAATTTGTTTTTGGGTTTCTGAGTTTATTAAAACTTGTCTATTATTTGAGTCGATCAGTTGAGATTCTGTTATTTTAATTTTTTTCGAGGTCCGAGGCATCAGGGGGTGCCTGCGACCACTTTGAGTGCTGTACCCAGGAAATCTAAGCTTCTAGCTATCCTATGGTGTATTTTCAAAACGGATAAAAGATTTTTAATGTGGTCTGTGTCGACCTCTAGCAGTTTTCGCATATGTGACTGCGGGAAATGTTCGGACAATTTTTCGGTGCTCTCTGTAATTGCTACAAAATCGGACAAGTTACTTGTGTGTTTTAAATAATCCCTCTGCTCCCATACCAACGCGTCCCCATCTATTATGGGAATATAGTTAGAATGCGAGTAGTCGGTAATCCGAGCGTTCACTGATATTATCATAAGTAGGATCGTGCTAATCATCCTGTAAGACAAGGGAAACATTATAAGAAAAAATATTGTGCTACTTACTCTATACTAATCTAATCTTTATGATTGAGGTTATACAATATTGTCCTTATGGACCACCCTCCCCTTTACAAGAACAGACGTTCCTAGGTCTGCTTGTATTTTTCCTTCTGAACATAAAGGGGACAACTTGTTTCCAAGCCTTTTGTTGTTTTTCAGGTATATTTTCTCACCCACCTCGAATACCCTATTCTGCCTATTAGGATTGCATCTCTCGATATTGTTTTCCTGGGCTTTCTTTATTTTTTCTTTTACGATGCGCTTGATATCTTCAGATTCCGAATGTATGACCTGTATAGGCTTTCTACCAGTGACTGAGTGGAGTGTTCTATTATATTCCACCGTTGCCCTCATTATTAGTTCAGATGTATCGTCAACTTTCTTGTCTAATTTTAGACACCTCGCGATTTCGGTTAAGGTACTGTGAAATCGTTCTACTTGACCATTTGAACTGCTGTGGAGTGGGGGTGCATTTACGACATCTATATTGTAATTGTTTTTGAGAAGAGATGTTATTGTTTCTGACTTGAAGGCTGGCTCGTTGTCGCAATAAATGGTTTTAATGTTTGGGAACAAGTTTAATAACTGTAACATAGGAGCTTTTACGTCGACTATTGTGCGAGACATTATTGGCTGAACTACGGAATTTTGAGAACTTGTCGATGCAAGTTAGAAACTGTTTTTTGTCTGTGCTGAAAACGTCGATGTGAAGCATTTCCCCGGAATGAGAAGGAATTGGTGTTATTCCAAGCTCTTGCTTTTTGGGGTGCCTATCGTACTTTGCCTTGATGCACACCTTGCAATTAGCGACGATTTCGTTAGCTAGCTTATTCATTTTTGGAAAATAGTAATCGCGAAGGACTTGCTTAGTATTTTCCTGAGCAGCTCTGTGCGCTCGATTGTGTTCAGTGGTGATTATCTCTCTTTGTTCGTTTTTGTCTGAGATGTCCGCTATTAAATTCTTACAATGCCAAAATTTTGTTGTGGGGAAATTTAACACGACTTTGTGTTGAAAACTGGCCAGTGTTGGTAAATCGCAGTGAAACGCATTTACGACATTTGGGTTAATTACCTCTGTTGTAGCGGGCGGGAATGTATTCCTGGGGTCCTAGGGTGTGTGATCCCTGTGGTAGTGGGCGGCGAAGAGTCTGGGGTCGATCCGTCGTTGCTGCTGCTGTTAGTTGTCCGCTGCTGTTATATGTACATACATATGTACATACATACGTTGGTGGACCGTGAAGTGAGGGGGGAGTGTAGTTGGGGAAAACAAAACGCGGAGTTGCACTTGTTTTAATCACTGTTGCTTTATTTTGGCAACTTGGGGCACAAGAGTATGTGCTGCATTAAAAAACTATTTACAAAAAAATAGGCGGTTGAATTGCTTAGTCCGGGGTGACTTGCGAGATATTTCTTTTACTTATAAGCTTAATTAGAGAGGGTCAACTCCACGATAGCCGATCGTCGGGTATCGATACTATCGATGAGGAGTATCGTGTGGAGCAGCCGGATCAGCTGCTCGGCGTTGCCATCTGACGCAAACATCCCGGCCCCCTTGCAACGTTGTTGCAAAGAATGACCCTCCTGGATTGGGGGCGACCGGTGTTGGGTGTAGTTGCCGTCGTCTTACTCCTGCTGCTTTGGGGTACAGGGGAAGCGGTAAGCTTCGCAGCAGTCTTCCGCTGGCAGTGTGATCGGCATCGGGGCGGGTTCCGAGACTTAGGAGGCCGCAGCTGGGACTCTACCGACTCAAAGTGCAATAATGAGTGGTGATCTCCTCCACACTTGCGACATCCCTGGCGAGTCCGGCATGATGTCTCTGAATGCTGATGGGCAAGACAATTCGGGCAGTACCGATTGGCGAGTACAACCCGAAGCCTCTTCTCCGCAGTCAGCTGGAGGAATCGCTGACATTGACGGAGAGCGTTGAATCTCTTACAGGCTCGGCACCGAAAGTTGTTGGGCTGGTCCTCAGGCGCCATATTCTGAAATGGAGGACATCGAGATGGGATATTCTGAATAGTGGTCGGGGATGGCTGATAGGACAGAGGGTCTTGTAGGCCATCTTCCAAAGGCAGCTGTACGAGGGTCGTAGAGGGGTGCCCTTGGGATCGCCTTCCTGGAGACGACAGCGCCGATTCCTTTTGGTCGTAGAGGTTGTCTGAGGCACTCGTGGAATCGCTGGAGGCAGGAATTGCTCAGATGCGAGAGCATCTCCGGACTTTGGAGAGCAGTGATTAGGATTGGCTCTCATCTCGGTGGGCCGTTGCTGTCGAGGACTCGCGTTGACAAGAGTGATGCGAGCAGAGAGCGATGCGATCGACTTTGCCTTGGAACGGGGGATCGGACCCGTGAGAACCCAGCCGTAAATAGTTTCTTGGTCGAGCAGAGTTACGCAGAGATTCGGTCTGAATCCTCCCAATAGGATAGACGGAAGGATATCCGATCCTATCAGAAGATCAATCTCTGAGCTACGGGGAGAAAGATGGGTCTGCCCACTTGAGGTGAGGGAGCACATAGGCTGTTGCATCAATGCGCACGTTGGGGTTAAGTGGAGACCCAATCTGGAAGCCACACACTTTGTGTGATTGGGCCTCAGTTCTCTGACTCAAGCCGGACACTTGAAAGGCTGGAAAGGCAACTGGATTGAGTTGCTGAGTCGCTCGGAAATAAAAGTCGCTTCGGATCCAGAGTCGAGCAACGCGCGAGCGGGGTATGTCACACCTGCGTAACATATGTGGACAATGGCAGTGCCCAAGAGGACTCCTCGGTTGTTGGTGGCAAAACAGCTTTGCTCGGTGTTGGAACTAGTGGACTGTATTTTGGACAGAGGATGATCCGGAGCGCTTGAGACAGCGAGAGCGGTTGACGTGGAAGGGCGTCGCGACTCGGATCTGAGACGTCGCGATGCAGAAGGGTATTGTGTCGCCGTGCACAGACATAGCAGCTATGCTGACTGGGACAGTCACGGACTTGGTGACTGCGGGCGAAACAATTAGTACATAACCCACTTTGAGTTATGTATGTCGACCTCTGTTGGACCCACATCTGCAGGAACTTGGTGCAGACCCGCACGGGGTGATTCTCTTTGGAGCAGAGATCACATTTTGGAGACGCTACCCTGATGATGGATCTGTAGGAGTGAATCCGATCCGGTCCTGAGCTTCTTGGAGTGGCCTTGGAATGGCTGGCTCGTAGGGGCTGACTGTTCGAGATGGGCGATATGACATCCTCGATGGCTTCAAGAGTGAGATGTCGTTCTCGGAGGAATCTGTCCATCTCTTGCCAGGTGGGGATGTCATGTTTCTTCAATAAGCTTTGCTCCCAAAGGGCAAGGGTCGTCTTAGGAAGCTTGGAGGAGCAAAGAAAGATTAGGAGACAATCCCAGTTGTCTGTGGAGACGTCAGAGTGTTCTAACGCTGTCAGACAACCGTGAATTGTGCTATGTAATCCCTTGAGGGCCTCTGCAGACTCTGTGGTAACTGGAGATAGATTGAACAGGATCTTAAGCTGACTATTAACCAATAGCCGCTTGTTTTCAAACCTTTCAGAGAGAGCGGCCCACGCTGAACAGAAGCCGTCGTTAGTCAGCTGAGATCGTGCTACAATTGCCTTGGCCTCGCCACTTGTTTTGGCGTTCAAATGGAACAGCTTTTCTACGGGAGTCAACTGAGGGTTGTTGATGTAGATTGCTGTGAAAAGATCTCGGAACGTGGGCCATTTGGTGTAATCCCCGTGGAACACCTCAGTGTCACAGGGGGTAGTTGACAGCCAGTGGAAATGGCAACTGTAGGAGCGGGAGGAGCTGCAGGACGGAGCAGAGTAGATGCATGGTCAATCTGCTGGCTTAGCATGGCAACACACTGCTCATATATGCTGTAGCAGTGGTCGTAGGTCGACTCCATGGCCAAAACATCATCGCTCAGTTCCTTAGGATTGAGAACCCGAGAGCAACGCTGGTATTCAGACTCAACTTTGTGCCACAAGGAGTTAATGTGGTCACGTCGGACTTGGAGTGTGTAGAGAGTAGGAGTTCCTCTCGAGGGTCTGTTGAGTCGATCATTAAACTGGATAAGTTTTCTTGCGATGGTGTTGAAGTCGGAAAGGGCCATGATAGATGTGGAGTAATTTAAGTGCGCAGCAGCGGGATGGGTCTTGTCGTTAAGACGAGAAAACGACGGGATTGGGGCAGGCAAATTGAGGCCTGCTGAAATGGGCGATATGGAAAATCGTCTGACATTGTTTGATGCTGCAACAGATGAGGATGAACACGATCGAAACAAAATAGTGTATCACCGATTCACAGTACAGAGGTGGATCTAATTAGATATCCACAGGTGTAGAATACTGCACACTGCCGAACACAGTTGGATCAAGATAAAATCCGCAAAAAACACAAACAAATGCTTGCTTATCTTTAAAGTTGGTGCGTGAATGTGAGTGAACAGCGCAAAGAAGACAAGCTGATAACGGACGGCCGGTCAGCAACTACACATACAAAACCACACACACACGTATTGAGACGTATGCTTGTATATATGTATGTATGTATAGCTGTAACTCGGCTCAGCTGTAACTTCTTGCCGAGGACGTTCAACTTTGCGTTTCGTTTGTTTTTATGGATTTAAAAACAAACGCGAGACAGTTGATCTTTTAGAAGAAATCACACTTGTACTTATCTGGATATAAGCTTTGAGATTCCCGCGGTGCGAGCCGGTAAAGACGAAAGGATATTCGTCCCGAAAGGATATTCTATCGAAAGGATATTCGATCCGGCTCGAAGGACCAAATGTTGTAGCGGGCGGGAATGTATTCCTGGGGTCCTAGGGTGTGTGATCCCTGTGGTAGTGGGCGGCGAAGAGTCTGGGGTCGATCCGTCGTTGCTGCTGCTGTTAGTTGTCCGCTGCTGTTATATGTACATACATATGTACATACATACGTTGGTGGACCGTGAAGTGAGGGGGAGTGTAGTTGGGGAAAACAAAACGCGGAGTTGCACTTGTTTTAATCACTGTTGCTTTATTTTGGCAACTTGGGGCACAAGAGTATGTGCTGCATTAAAAAACTATTTACAAAAAAATAGGCGGTTGAATTGCTTAGTCCGGGGTGACTTGCGAGATATTTCTTTTACTTATAAGCTTAATTAGAGAGGGTCAACTCCACGATAGCCGATCGTCGGGTATCGATACTATCGATGAGGAGTATCGTGTGGAGCAGCCGGATCAGCTGCTCGGCGTTGCCATCTGACGCAAACAACCTCCTTAAGCGTCTCAAACAGGTTATTTTTATCAGTGAAATTTATTAAGTGGTGAGTTTTACTGCCGAAAAGTATAAAATTGCGTTTTAGTGGAAAACGTGCTTCTTCTAGGACTATTTGATTCCTGAAGCAATTTAAATGTTTATCTGTGGTTTCAACCGTGTAGGTCAGAGAGATTTCACTGTGAATGGTGGCTATGTCTGAGTGAGGCTCATCTTGCAAAGCGTTTACGTTTTGTCGAGATAAGGTATCAGCCACGAAATTTTCTTTACCTGGCTTATAGAACATTTTTGCATCATGTTCGTCTATGTAAGCCTTCCACCTTTTAATCTTTGCGTTTGTATTTTTTCAGATACCGCAAAGGTTAAAGGCTGGTGGTCGGTAAATATTTTTATGTCTTTGGTGCCGTACAAAAAGTTCTGTAGCTTGCCAAGTGCCCACACAATTGCCAATAGCTCACGTTCGTTGGTGGCATAATTCAACTCGCACTGTTTTAAAGTTCGCGAGATCATTGTAATGGGTCGGCCCCTTGAGACAAAACAGCTCCTATGCCATTTGCGGAAGCATCGGTAGTAAGGTCGAACGGCTGCTTGAAATCGGGATACATGAGAATAACGTCTTCTGATGCTAATATGTTCCTCAATCGTTCAAATGCATCGCGTTGTGATTCGCTAAACTCCACTGGTACCTTACGAGACCTGTGTTTGCTAACCGTTCCGTTTTCCCCCTCAGGATGTCTGTTAAAGGCCTAGCGATTGCGGCAAAATCCTTTACGAATCTTCTGTAGTAGCTTGCTAACCCTAAAAACGATCTGAGACTGTACAAATTTTTTGGTTCGGGGTATTCCTGTATGGTTCTAACCTTTTCGGGGTCAGTTTTTGCTCCACCTTTGGTAACTATAAAACCTAGGTACTCGACGCTTTCCCTAAAGAATTTGGTTTTCTCCTGAGAAACCCTCATGTTCGCATCGCTTAAGCACTTTAGTACTGTGTCGATGTGCCGAACATGATCAGCTTCGTTTTCAGAGAAAATTATTACGTCATCTACGTAAACGTAACAAATTTTCCCAATTTGTTCTCTAAGAACGTCATCTATGGTTCTCTGAAAAATGCTACCAGCATTTTTAAGACCAAAAGGTAGGCGACAGAACTCATATTTCCCGCCGTTTACCGAAAATGAAGTCTTCTCTCGGTCTTGTTCCGCTAAGAAAATCTGATGGTACCCTGATTTTAAATCTAGAGTAGTGAAATTTTTTTCCTTCCCTAGATTCGCTAGAATCATGGGAATACAAGGCATTGGGTAGCGATCTGGAATAGTTTTTTCATTCAATTTCCTAAAGTCAATTACCAAACGTTTATTTTTGTTACCGTTGGCGTCGGTTCCTTTTTTGTCAACAACCCAAGTTGGGCTATTGTATGGGGACTTTGATGGTCTAATTATGCCATCCTTTAGCAACTGTTTGATTTCGGTGTTTACAAAATCTGCCACACCCATAGGATGTGGGTACAGTCTTGAATGCACCGGTTCGTTGTCTTCCGTACGAATAGTGGCGACGACAGAAGTGTTGAATGGTAATGCCTCGTTAGGAGGTCGAAAATACCTTTAATTTTCCTAATATCATCTTTTTAAACTCCCTTTTGATGGAGTCTGGTACCACTATGTCATTTACATCTGTGAAGTTCACGCTGTCACAGTTGTAGTACTGAAGCTTTTCCGATGTATTCTTGTACTCTAGGGTGCTATTGTTTAAGTTTAATGTCACTCCTGCCTCTGTTAAGAGATCGAAGCCTATGATGGCATCAAACGTACTAAGCGTGTCTAGCAAGAAAAATGGGGAAATTTTATGAAATATTGACATCGAACATTTGTTTCTGATTTCACTAGAGCCGTGTATTGAGCTCACAGTGAAAGGCTTATCGACTGGAATTACGTTTTTTAGCTCCTTTATGGGCTTTACGTAATTCTTCGCCGCCCCAGTGTCTATTAGGATTTTCAATTTTCTCCCAGCCTTCTGTCGTTCAATGACGGGTAGCCGGGACCTCCCACTAAAAAGTTTAACGAGTCGTTACCACATGCTGAGTCGCTGTCATCATCTATGTCCTCGACTGCGTTGTCGGCTACATTCTTATAGTCCTTATCTGAGTCGACCTGGGCATTCTGGACTACATTATTTACTCGCTGACGCCTTTGACCTGTTACTCGCTCAGACGAATTTTGCCTCTTTTTAGCTGGGGGACCATTGTTTGCTTGTTTCTCAAAATTGGTGTGCTGCCTAAATTTAGAGGACGAATCTATCTCCATTGGTACAGGAGCCTGGGCCTGATCTCTTCTATTCTGTTCGATATTAGTGTTATTATTTTGCCTCTTGGTGAAATGGGGGTTTTTGTCATAGCCACGCTCATATTTACTATTTTTCCCTGTTTGGAATGACCGCGAGACCTGCTGGCTTCCGTTGCATGGGCTTTCTCTTCCAAAGCTTTGGCATATGAACTCGAGAACATGCTTCTTTCGATACTAGACTCTGCCTCTTTCGCTAGTGCTAGCGCGGACGGCAGATCTTTGGATTGAGCTGGAAAAACAATGGCCTTTAATGATTTCTTTAGACCCGAAATAAATGCGTGCAGCGCATCTGCCCTGACTTCTCTGTTCATTAGGTCAGCGCCTTCTTGATCGTGTGACATAATAATTTTATTAGTTACTAGAGTCAATTTTCTTTCGACTTCGTCGTAATAATCCATTAGACTCGAATCGCCTTGCCTAACCATCTCAAGCGCTTGCCGTAGAGTGCGCAATGATGTGCGATCTGCGTATGTGCAATCTAGTCTTGCTATAATTGCATCGAAATTTAGCACTGTGTTGTGTGAGACTAACAATGCCCGTGCAGGGCCTCTGAGTTTGTTCCTAATAATAGTAACAGCTTGATAATGTAAACTGCTGCCATTATATGGCCTAAAAGTTCGTATGCGTCATTGGCAGATTGTCGCCATGCCACGTACTCATCTTGGGTCCCGTTAAAATCTGGTATTGATTTTATAATGTCTAAAGGAATGTCGCACCTGATTTCTGGATTTACAGCAATCCTTTCGTAGACGTGGATCTGAGGGGCGTCGACACGCAAATTGCTAATCTGATTCTCAACCGCTTGAATGCGCGCTTGAAAATTTATTTATATTTAACGGCAGCTGTTACTAAGGCTTGAACTTGTTGTGCGTCCATGACTGTATCTGTTGGGCACTGTTGGCTATTACTTTCGTGATCGGAAATATTCTCCTCTTGGTTAGAATTCCAACTGTCTTCACTGTCGTATTCTATTTTAACCTCTCTATAGACCCTCGACCAACTCATCAATCAATTATTTAAACACTTCTCACTTATTCGTTTGGTTTTCCGAATATTTTAAATCGGTTATGCACGGAATTGATTTAATTGTAAAAAAAATTCACTTCTTTAATAAATTATATCGGCTCAGTTTACCTGTTGGCCAGATCAAACACTTTAATTATTTTGTTGAATTTTGTCGATTTGATGTATTTTTGTGTAGAACTTACATGTTACATTCAGTGTGTGAGTTCTTAATATATGTTGGGCGCCAATTAAAGTTTCTTCCTTGGATCCTATGTCCAGTGTGGTGTCCTCGTCCTGCTGCTGCTGCCAGTAGGATGATTACGGTGGAAAGTGACTGTACTTTCTATTGCTGGCTTTGGGCTCAGACAATAATAAGAAAATATAATATTTGACGGCAAGTGCCGGAGCAATGATATTTATTAAGCGACTTATTGGTGGAGCGCTGTATTCAAAACTAACTTACAAAGTTCTTCTTAAGCTAAATCAAAACTCGCATCACGCCACAATATCATAGTCGGCAAGCCGACTCAGCATAATCACAGGCAATAACGGAAAACTCTTGCGACATAACAAAAGTGTCCGGTTACCGCCGCTGACCATTGCAGCTACGGTGCGCTGATACAAAGTGCTTAGCGCAGCAATTGCGAGGGTTAATAAACTTATGAAATATAGTTCAGCGAGGGTTATTCATAAGCTTCTGGCCAATAATTACTTATGTGTATCTTATAACTTACACATTCTTTTGAATGTGTGTGTGACTGGCCCTGTGAAACAAAATTTTCATTTTTCAATCTTTTCGCTCGCGACGGCAAGTTGAAATCCTGACCTTTCCCAATGCCCGAAACTTCTGTTGTGGTTTACAATTCTTATTGAATGCACGTTGACATGTGCTGTTCTATGCTATTTTTTAAAATAATTAGACTACAAATTATTATTTAAAATTATTTATATTTTTATTATAACACTGTTGTTTCACATATTTATCTTTATTTACATCTTTTTACAAATAATTATTAATAATAAATTGATCATAGACTCGTGAAAGTATTTCCACTCTATGTGTGAAAGTCCCAAAAAAATATAAATCATAAAATGAAGAACATTTTTTAACTTTTTAATTGCTTTATGAACCCAAAACTATGAATGACATTTTGTAATTACTGCCTTTTTACCTGTTAATATGCTTCAGAAAAATAAAATTCGGGATAAACAGGTAATAATGTTGAAGGCAGGTTGATATGCAAATTTCATTTTTTAACAGGTCAAAAATTATCTTGTAAAAAATGTAATTGTGAATGACTTTTTTGAATGATTGACTTTGGATCCATTCATAAGTATTTATATATCTAGAAAATTTTTATTATATTATAATATATATTATATATTTTTATTATAACACTGTTATTTCACATATTTATTTTTATTTACATCTTTTTACAAATAATCATTAATAATAAATAAAATATATGCCTAAAATATAATATGATCCTATTTCTATTGCTTTAAAATTTTAAGCTTCCTATCACTGTATGCCTTATTAATTATTTTGTTAGTCAGCCACTTGCAATTTTTCCTTATAAGGATTAAAACGAATCGGTCAAGTAATTCGTTTCTATGTTTGAAACATGGGTGAGATGGTGAAAACCATTCGAAAAATTTTGTGGACAATAATGTGGCTGTTGTACATATTCGAACAATGCGATTTTTGATTTTGGGGAGATGCGGTGATTTTTCAAATATGTTTTGAAAAAGCGCAAAATGAAATTTAATTAATTCATAATAAAAATCAGATGGCGCCTTGACCTTCAAATTTTCATTAACATTGCCGAAAGATTTATTGAGTATTAAATACTCAGAGGCATGTTGAACTTCGTCGCTTGTCTTAAGCAGCTCAGCGCATATTTTGCAGTCATACTTTTGCAATAACTTATGCAATAAGTACCCTGCAAAGTAGCGTAGTGCATTTTCATTAAATGCATTTTGTATTTCAGAAGGTTCTGAAAATTCATCGATTTCTGGTTCAAGCTCTTCGTCAGAGGAAATCGAATGAGAATCATCAGTCCTCAGATAACTTGCATTTTGCACTTGTGACGATTGACAAATACTGTTAGAAGCTGCTGTAATAATCATTTTCAAATCATCCGGTTGGCAATTTCCGGATACAGATGATGAACTTAATATTTTCATCGATAGCATTTTCGACATAATCATATTAAATCCAAACATTGTAGGGTTTGTACTTGTAGCTCCTCGAGTTCTGATAAGATAAAATAAGTTTTCAAGGGGATCCTGATTTAGTTTCGCAGTTGAAACGAAAAATGTACCAGTGTCGGGACTACAGACTTTTTTGGAGATGCCAAGTATGGAAGATATTGTTAAAAGCATTCCCCTTATGCAATGCACTGGAGAATCACACTTTAATTCATTAAAGTAGCAAAGCATTTCTTGCAGAAATTTGCACACGTCACTATTTTGGCGTAAAGCGCATCTATACGGGTTCTTATCGTACAGTGTATGACTGTTAAGACAGTCAAAAAGTTTATTAACTTTGTCGATAAATAATGACGTTGAAAGTGCATGTTTGTTATCTGAAAACCCCCCTGAAGCGATCACTGTTCGTATGGCTGCAGCAACACTGTGGCTAAAAACTTGTGTCGCATATTTCACTTTCATTTTTTCAAATGCATTTGGATATACGTGTTTGGCAGACAATTTCGGACAAATTCTGGTTGAATTTCTGGAATCAATATCATATAATTGACTAATTATTATCCAGGATACAACACCATCGGATGTTTGTAAATCATTTTTCAGAATAGTATTCCGAAGAGACTTTATTAGGTGGGGGGCATCATAAATTGCAAAAACTTCCTTCCCATTTACATGAAAAGAAGGATTGTCTGCGTTACCCCCCCACCTTTGAAATGAAGCTCTATTATTTGACCCTTGGTCACAAACAATAGCGCGTACACTTAGTCCAAGGGTCTTCGCAACCCCAATATTTGCTTCAACTTTATCCATTAGGTCATTATGTTTAATTCCTTTCTCGGAAACTGTATAACTTAATACATATTTCCAATTTTCGAACAATCCTCTGACCATAAATACACATACCTGTTGCCCCAATAACCGTTTTCGTGTCACGCCGTCGGACTCAAATCCTTCAATCTCGTCTCTAACAGAGTTGTACTGTAGTCCTCGATTAATTTTGATCTCGTCAAAGAGAAGGACTGCCTCTCTGCTTTTATTACTCATCTGGCCAAAAATTTCTTGCAAATTTTCTTGTCTGGAGACAAGTTTGTTAAAGGTGCCCATCGTGCTAATGTTGTCTGTGAAGGTAATTTTAAATTTAAAACATCTCTAAGGTACTTATAAGTGCGCGACGAATAGAAATTAATATTCTGTGCTACTAATTTTTCCGAACTATCGTAAGAGAATTTGTTTCTAATAAGCATTTTGCAGAATGTCTTAGCTTCGATTGAAATATTGGACATTTTGGAAATCTCTTTTAAAACAATAGGAATCCTTCGATTAGGACCTGTTTTAGTGAATTTAAATTTTCTTCGGTAAAGAGAAATTTGTTTTCTGATACTCTCATTCCGTTTACGTTGTTCTTTAATAGTTTTTAAAATGTTGTAATACTTGTCCCTATAAAATTTCTCGTTTTGTTCTCTTTTGTGGCAGTTAGAACAAAACGGCACATTTCCAAATTCAAATATTTCTTCTCTAGCGGTCAAGTCAGCTTCATTGGTTTGGTCCTCAAAAATCATGGTGCTTCGTTTCCTGCTTAAGTAAGGGACAATCTTCTGGGGCGAGTCTTCATCAGGTGTATAAGTGTAGATATTCTTTTTGTCAAAGCTGAACTTCCAGAACTCAGCAAAGTATTACCCGACAAATGCAATGTTGGGATCGCATTCGCCTTCAACCTCTGCTTTCCTACATATTTGCTTTCAAAATGCAAGCTACATATACGGGCACTCTTTCTATTAAATGGCTCATCCAAATGGCACATTTCCTTCCATCAGGGTTTGAAAAATAGTCAGCGCTAACATTTGCTGCGCAGTTCGCCCTGCCTTGGTTTTTCAAAATATGCTCAGCAGCAGCAACAGCACAAAGCATAGAACTAAAGTTGGGTCAATGCGCAGTTCGTAATTTTACACGACTGTCGACCGAATGAAATTTCTGGTGACTGGCTGTTTAACAGCTGTGCTGTTGAGGCGACTGCCGATCGACCGAAAAATATCCACCCTTATATTTAGCAACTGTCGGCAGCAACAGCCAGCGATAGCACAACCACTTTCTGTTAGGTAGGCCAAAAATTCTGGTAATTTACAGCGATAGTAGAACCACTTTCTGTTAGGTAGGCTAAAAATTCTGGTATTTTACAGCGATAGTACAACCATTTTCTGTTAGGTAGCCTAAAAATGCTGGCAATTTACAGGGACAGTACAACTGTTGGCTTAGTTTTCATGACTGCCGATCTACTCTTGCACTCCGGAGGCATGATTTTATTATACATCTCCTACCACTTGGTCTTTCATCATTTACTTTAGACATGATAAATGTATAATAAAATTTGATAGAAATATATATAAATAATGTAGGATTTAAATATAGCGTTGAAAAACACTTTTTAAATGAAATTTGGATTATTTAAACTCAAATTTTTTAAACAATTTTTTAGTTGTTTACTCTCCCACTCTTCAATTGCAATTGACTCGACATACAAATTTTCTAGATATATAAATACTTATGAATGGATCCGCCCAATCTATCCAATTTACCTGACGTATGTACCTGACTAACCAAAGTCAATCATTCAAAAAGTCATTCACAATTACATTTTTACAAGATAATTTTTGACCTCTTAAAAAATGAAATTTGCATATCAACCTGCCTTCAACATTATTACCTGTTTATCCCGTTTTTCTGAAGCATATTAACAGGTAAAAAGGCAGTAATTACAAAATGTCATTCATAATTTTGGGTTCATAAAGCAATTAAAAAAAGTTAAAAAATGTTCTTCATTTTATGATTTATATTTTTTTGGGATTTTCACACATAGAGTGGATTAGAGTGGATAAAAATTATTTGTAAAAAGATGTAAATAAAGATAAATATGTGAAACAACAGTGTTATAATAAAAATATAAATAATTTTAAATAATAATTTGTAGTCTAATTATTTTAAAAAATAGCATAGAACAGCACATGTCAACGTGCATTCAATAAGAATTCTAAACCACAACAGAAGTTTCGGGCATTGGGAAAGGTCACATTCAAAAGAATGTGTACGTACACGATGTTGTCAGTGTGTGTGCTTGTTTTGGTAGCAACGAGAACTGGCAACGCAGCGTCCATGGATAGACACACAAGAAGCAAGATCTCTCAACATCATTGCATGGGTTCGTGAAAGCGGCGGTTAGCCTTCTCTTTCATGCTCATGTTATTATGCTGTTGTTGTTTACGCTCAAAAGAGACGTACATTCATGCGCAATTCATGTGCTCTCGGCAGCAGACCGAATGAGAATGATTGCTGCTTAGCGAAAACGTTCGGCTGCCTTCGGCTCTGCTGAGACACTTCGTAACGACGCTCAGCCTTTGCTGGGACCGCTCGCGTACGACGCTGAGCCTCTGCTGGGACCGCTCGCAAGAAATTTTTGTGAACAAAACGTGTATATGAAGTGGAGTATCTATATGTTATTTGGTCAGTGGCCGAAGGCAGCCGAAATTAAAGTTTCTTCCTTGGATCCTATGTCCAGTGTGGTGTCCTCGTCCTGCTGCTGCTGCCAGTAGGATGATTACGGTGGAAAGTGACTGTACTTTATATTGCTGGCCTTGGGCTCAGACAATAATAAGAAAATATAATATTTGACGGCAAGTGCCGGAGCAATGATATTTATTAAGCGACTTATTGGTGGAGCGCTGTATTCAAAACTAACTTACAAAGTTCTTCTTAAGCTAAATCAAAACTCGCATCACGCCACAATATCATAGTCGGCAAGCCGACTCAGCATAATCACAGGCAATAACGGAAAACTCTTGCGACATAACAAAAGTGTCCGGTTACCGCCGCTGACCATTGCAGCTACGGTGCGCTGATACAAAGTGCCTAGCGCAGCAATTGCGAGGGTTAATAAACTTATGAAATATAGTTCAGCGAGGGTTATTCATAAGCTTCTGGCCAATAATTACTTATGTGTTATCTTATAACTACTCCCCTCTCAAGTCCGTTGCCGTCCTCGGTCACGTTAAACTTTCTGATGGCTTCTTGCATTTCTCGTGAGTCTCGACTTCTCCTTAACATTTGGAAAAGGAAAAGTGAATGACGCTGAATCCTATTCCAGCTGCGAACCAATACTTGGGCGGCCATGTTGACGTCATCTCGTCTTTGAATCCTTGTATGGTCATTATATTTTGAGTATTCAGCCTATGAAGGAGTGGCATGCTCAAAACCGGGTCGTGACCTACAATGTTCAGTAGTGGAGACCCCGCAACGCCTGGCATTTTGTTCAGAACTTCACGTATGTTAACATATTTAGTCCCGTTGACGATTGCCTGATGCTCAAAAGTGATGAGATGCGTGCCGTTTGTTGGAATTTCTGGTCCGCCGTCTGTGCTAACCTTTGCTGCACTTTCGTTGATAATTATCACGCCATCGTCTACCTGAGTGACCAGTTCCAGGTGGCTGGGCTGCGTATGGCACATAGCTGTGCCTCAAGCGTGAAGTGCCCGCGCACAGGTGTCGTGCGTCGCTGCTTTGCAAAAGGTGGAGTAGGTCGTCGCAATGCACTCGGTTACTGCCAGGATGTCTCCATCGCATTCAGCTACTATGTCATCTTGAAGTTTTAATATTGTGTGTTGGTGTGACACGGGGAAAACGGTGATTTTCTTGTAGATGGACTTAACTCTAGGGTATGCAATTAGGATATGAATAATATTTTCGTACTGGAGGACCTTAATAGTCGATGCTTCCATCAGACTAACTATTGGTGTGTTTATTGTATGTTCTACCAAAAACTTCAAATCATTGTTGTCGAAAATTGTTGGGTTCACTATGTTTGACTTGGCCAAGGTAATTGTTAACATTAAATTTTGAATTTCTGTTATTAGCATTCTGTTTCTGGCCAGAAGGGCCTCGTATAGGTGAGGAGTGTCAACGAAGTTTTGTTGTTTGCTTTTAATAATTTGATTGATACTATCGGTTAGGTTGTTAATTTGTTTTTGGGTTTCTGAGTTTATTAAAACTTGTCTATTATTTGAGTCGATCAGTTGAGATTCTGTTATTTTAATTTTTTCGAGGTCCGAGGCATCAGGGGTGCCTGCGACCACTTTGAGTGCTGTACCCAGGAAATCTAAGCTTCTAGCTATCCTATGGTGTATTTTCAAAACGGATAAAAGATTTTTAATGTGGTCTGTGTCGACCTCTAGCAGTTTTCGCATATGTGACTGCGGGAAATGTTCGGACAATTTTCGGTGCTCTCTGTAATTGCTACAAAATCGGACAAGTTACTTGTGTGTTTTAAATAATCCCTCTGCTCCCATACCAACGCGTCCCCATCTATTATGGGAATATAGTTAGAATGCGAGTAGTCGGTAATCCGAGCGTTCACTGATATTATCATAAGTAGGATCGTGCTAATCATCCTGTAAGACAAGGGAAACATTATAAGAAAAATATTGTGCTACTTACTCTATACTAATCTAATCTTTATGATTGAGGTTATACAATATTGTCCTTATGGACCACCCTCCCCTTTACAAGAACAGACGTTCCTAGGTCTGCTTGTATTTTTCCTTCTGAACATAAAGGGGACAACTTGTTTCCAAGCCTTTTGTTGTTTTTCAGGTATATTTTCTCACCCACCTCGAATACCCTATTCTGCCTATTAGGATTGCATCTCTCGATATTGTTTTCCTGGGCTTTCTTTATTTTTCTTTTACGATGCGCTTGATATCTTCAGATTCCGAATGTATGACCTGTATAGGCTTTCTACCAGTGACTGAGTGGAGTGTTCTATTATATTCCACCGTTGCCCTCATTATTAGTTCAGATGTATCGTCAACTTTCTTGTCTAATTTTAGACACCTCGCGATTTCGGTTAAGGTACTGTGAAATCGTTCTACTTGACCATTTGAACTGCTGTGGAGTGGGGGTGCATTTACGACATCTATATTGTAATTGTTTTTGAGAAGAGATGTTATTGTTTCTGACTTGAAGGCTGGCTCGTTGTCGCAATAAATGGTTTTAATGTTTGGGAACAAGTTTAATAACTGTAACATAGGAGCTTTTACGTCGACTATTGTGCGAGACATTATTGGCTGAACTACGGCGAATTTTGAGAACTTGTCGATGCAAGTTAGAAACTGTTTTTTGTCTGTGCTGAAAACGTCGATGTGAAGCATTTCCCCGGAATGAGAAGGAATTGGTGTTATTCCAAGCTCTTGCTTTTGGGGTGCCTATCGTACTTTGCCTTGATGCACACCTTGCAATTAGCGACGATTTCGTTAGCTAGCTTATTCATTTTTGGAAAATAGTAATCGCGAAGGACTTGCTTAGTATTTTCCTGAGCAGCTCTGTGCGCTCGATTGTGTTCAGTGGTGATTATCTCTCTTTGTTCGTTTTTTGTCTGAGATGTCCGCTATTAAATTCTTACAATGCCAAAATTTTGTTGTGGGGAAATTTAACACGACTTTGTGTTGAAAACTGGCCAGTGTTGGTAAATCGCAGTGAAACGCATTTACGACATTTGGGTTAATTACCTCTGTTGTAGCGGGCGGGAATGTATTCCTGGGGTCCTAGGGTGTGTGATCCCTGTGGTAGTGGGCGGCGAAGAGTCTGGGGTCGATCCGTCGTTGCTGCTGCTGTTAGTTGTCCGCTGCTGTTATATGTACATACATATGTACATACATACGTTGGTGGACCGTGAAGTGAGGGGGAGTGTAGTTGGGGAAAACAAAACGCGGAGTTGCACTTGTTTTAATCACTGTTGCTTTATTTTGGCAACTTGGGGCACAAGAGTATGTGC
Organism: Drosophila quadrilineata; assembly: GCA_018150725.1. Taxonomy (NCBI): domain Eukaryota; kingdom Metazoa; phylum Arthropoda; class Insecta; order Diptera; family Drosophilidae; genus Drosophila; species Drosophila quadrilineata. Next base: position 128,919 of record JAECWN010000336.1, read on the forward strand.
TGCATTAAAAAACTATTTACAAAAAAATAGGCGGTTGAATTGCTTAGTCCGGGGTGACTTGCGAGATATTTCTTTTACTTATAAGCTTAATTAGAGAGGGTCAACTCCACGATAGCCGATCGTCGGGTATCGATACTATCGATGAGGAGTATCGTGTGGAGCAGCCGGATCAGCTGCTCGGCGCTGCCATCTGACGCAAACATCCCGGCCCCCTTGCAACGTTGTTGCAAAGAATGACCCTCCTGGATTGGGGGCGACCGGTGTTGGGTGTAGTTGCCGTCGTCTTACTCCTGCTGCTTTGGGGTACAGGGGAAGCGGTAAGCTTCGCAGCAGTCTTCCGCTGGCAGTGCGATCGGCATCGGGGCGGGTTCCGAGACTTAGGAGGCCGCAGCTGGGACTCTACCGACTCAAAGTGCAATAATGAGTGGTGATCTCCTCCACACTTGCGACATCCCTGGCGAGTCCGGCATGATGTCTCTGAATGCTGATGGGCAAGACAATTCGGGCAGTACCGATTGGCGAGTACAACCCGAAGCCTCTTCTCCGCAGTCAGCTGGAGGAATCGCTGACATTGACGGAGAGCGTGGAATCCCTTACAGGCTCGGCACCGAAAGTTGTTGGGCTGGTCCTCAGGCGCCATATTCTGAAATGGAGGACATCGAGATGGGATATTCTGAATAGTGGTCGGGGATGGCTGATAGGACAGAGGGTCTTGTAGGCCATCTTCCAAAGGCAGCTGTACGAGGGTCGTAGAGGGGGTGCCCTTGGGATCGCCTTCCTGGGGACGACAGCGCCGATTCCTTTTGGTCGTAGAGGTTGTCTGAGGCACTCGTGGAATCGCTGGAGGCAGGAATTGCTCAGATGCGAGAGCATCTCCGGACTTTGGAGAGCAGTGATTAGGATTGGCTCTCATCTCGGTGGGCCGTTGCTGTCGAGGACTCGCGTTGACAAGAGTGATGCGAGCAGAGAGCGATGCGATCGACTTTGCCTTGGAACGGGGGATCGGACCCGTGAGAACCCAGCCGTAAATAGTTTCTTGGCCGAGCAGAGTTACGCAGAGATTCGGTTCGAATCCTCCCAATAGGATAGACGGAAGGATATCCGATCCTATCAGAAGATCAATCTCTGAGCTACGGGAGAAAGATGGGTCTGCCCACTTGAGGTGAGGGAGCACATAGGCTGTTGCATCAATGCGCACGTTGGGGTTAAGTGGAGACCCAATCTGGAAGCCACACACTTTGTGTGATTGGGCCTCAGTTCTCTGACTCAAGCCGGACACTTGAGCCAGAACTGGCTGGAAAGGCAACTGGATTGAGTTGCTGAGTCGCTCGGAAATAAAAGTCGCTTCGGATCCAGAGTCGAGCAACGCGCGAGCGGGGTATGTCACACCTGCGTAACATATGTGGACAATGGCAGTGCCCAAGAGGACTCCTCGGTTGTTGGTGGCAAAACAGCTTTGCTCGGTGTTGGAACTAGTGGACTGTATTTTGGACAGAGGATGATCCGGAGCGCTTGAGACAGCGAGAGCGGTTGACGTGGAAGGGGCGTCGCGACTCGGATCTGAGACGTCGCGATGCAGAAGGGTATTGTGTCCCCGTGCACAGACATAGCAGCTATGCTGACTGGGACTGTCACGGACTTGGTGACTGCGGGCGAAACAATTAGTACATAACCCACTTTGAGTTATGTATGTCGACCTCTGTTGGACCCACATCTGCAGGAACTTGGTGCAGACCCCGCACGGGGTGATTCTCTTTGGAGCAGAGATCACATTTTGGAGACGCTACCCTGATGATGGATCTGTAGGAGTGAATCCGATCCGGTCCTGAGCTTCTTGGAGTGGCCTTGGAATGGCTGGCTCGTAGGGGCTGACTGTTCGAGATGGGCGATATGACATCCTCGATGGCTTCAAGAGTGAGATGTCGTTCTCGGAGGAATCTGTCCATCTCTTGCCAGGTGGGGATGTCATGTTTCTTCAATAAGCTTTGCTCCCAAAGGGCAAGGGTCGTCTTAGGAAGCTTGGAGGAGCAAAGAAAGATTAGGAGACAATCCCAGTTGTCTGTGGAGACGTCAGAGTGTTCTAACGCTGTCAGACAACCGTGAATTGTGCTATGTAATCCTTTGAGGGCCTCTGCAGACTCTGTGGTAACTGGAGATAGATTGAACAGGATCTTAAGCTGACTATTAACCAATAGCCGCTTGTTTTCAAACCTTTCAGAGAGAGCGGCCCACGCTGAACAGAAGCCGTCGTTAGTCAGCTGAGATCGTGCTACAATTGCCTTGGCCTCGCCACTTGTTTTGGCGTTCAAATGGAACAGCTTTTCTACGGGAGTCAACTGAGGGTTGTTGATGTAGATTGCTGTGAAAAGATCTCGGAACGTGGGCCATTTGGTGTAATCCCCGTGGAACACCTCAGTGTCACAGGGGGTAGTTGACAGCCAGTGGAAATGGCAACTGTAGGAGCGGGAGGAGCTGCAGGACGGAGCAGAGTAGATGCATGGCCAATCTGCTGGCTTAGCATGGCAACACACTGCTCATATATGCTGTAGCAGTGGTCGTAGGTCGACTCCATGGCCAAAACATCATCGCTCAGTTCCTTAGGATTGAGAACCCGAGAGCAACGCTGGTATTCAGACTCAACTTTGTGCCACAAGGAGTTAATGTGGTCACGTCGGACTTGGAGTGTGTAGAGAGTAGGAGTTCCTCTCGAGGGTCTGTTGAGTCGATCATTAAACTGGATAAGTTTTCTTGCGATGGTGTTGAAGTCGGAAAGGGCCATGATAGATGTGGAGTAATTTAAGTGCGCAGCAGCGGGATGGGTCTTGTCGTTAAGACGAGAAAACGACGGGATTGGGGCAGGCAAATTGAGGCCTGCTGAAATGGGCGATATGGAAAATCGTCTGACATTGTTTGATGCTGCAACAGATGAGGATGAACACGATCGAAACAAAATAGTGTATCACCGATTCACAGTACAGAGGTGGATCTAATTAGATATCCACAGGTGTAGAATACTGCACACTGCCGAACACAGTTGGATCAAGATAAAATCCGCAAAAAACACAAACAAATGCTTGCTTATCTTTAAAGTTGGTGCGTGAATGTGAGTGAACAGCGCAAAGAAGACAAGCTGATAACGGACGGCCGGTCAGCAACTACACATACAAAACCACACACACACGTATTGAGACGTATGCTTGTATATATGTATGTATGTATAGCTGTAACTCGGCTCAGCTGTAACTTCTTGCCGAGGACGTTCAACTTTGCGTTTCGTTTTGTTTTTATGGATTTAAAAACAAACGCGAGACAGTTGATCTTTTAGAAGAAATCACACTTGTACTTATCTGGATATAAGCTTTGAGATTCCGCGGTGCGAGCCGGTAAAGACGAAAGGATATTCGTCCCGAAAGGATATTCTATCGAAAGGATATTCGATCCGGCTCGAAGGACCAAATGTTGTAGCGGGCGGGAATGTATTCCTGGGGTCCTAGGGTGTGTGATCCCTGTGGTAGTGGGCGGCGAAGAGTCTGGGGTCGATCCGTCGTTGCTGCTGCTGTTAGTTGTCCGCTGCTGTTATATGTACATACATATGTACATACATACGTTGGTGGACCGTGAAGTGAGGGGGGAGTGTAGTTGGGGAAAACAAAACGCGGAGTTGCACTTGTTTTAATCACTGTTGCTTTATTTTGGCAACTTGGGGCACAAGAGTATGTGCTGCATTAAAAAACTATTTACAAAAAAATAGGCGGTTGAATTGCTTAGTCCGGGGTGACTTGCGAGATATTTCTTTTACTTATAAGCTTAATTAGAGAGGATCAACTCCACGATAGCCGATCGTCGGGTATCGATACTATCGATGAGGAGTATCGTGTGGAGCAGCCGGATCAGCTGCTCGGCGTTGCCATCTGACGCAAACAACCTCCTTAAGCGTCTCAAACAGGTTATTTTTATCAGTGAAATTTATTAAGTGGTGAGTTTTACTGCCGAAAAGTATAAAATTGCGTTTTAGTGGAAAACGTGCTTCTTCTAGGACTATTTGATTCCTGAAGCAATTTAAATGTTTATCTGTGGTTTCAACCGTGTAGGTCAGAGAGATTTCACTGTGAATGGTGGCTATGTCTGAGTGAGGCTCATCTTGCAAAGCGTTTACGTTTTGTCGAGATAAGGTATCAGCCACGAAATTTTTCTTTACCTGGCTTATAGAACATTTTTGCATCATGTTCGTCTATGTAAGCCTTCCACCTTTTAATCTTTGCGTTTGTATTTTTTCAGATACCGCAAAGGTTAAAGGCTGGTGGTCGGTAAATATTTTTATGTCTTTGATGCCGTACAAAAAGTTCTGTAGCTTGCCAAGTGCCCACACAATTGCCAATAGCTCACGTTCGTTGGTGGCATAATTCAACTCGCACTGTTTTAAAGTTCGCGAGATCATTGTAATGGGTCGGCCCCCTTGAGACAAAACAGCTCCTATGCCATTTGCGGAAGCATCGGTAGTAAGGTCGAACGGCTGCTTGAAATCGGGATACATGAGAATAACGTCTTCTGATGCTAATATGTTCCTCAATCGTTCAAATGCATCGCGTTGTGATTCGCTAAACTCCACTGGTACCTTACGAGACCTGTGTTTGCTAACCGTTCCGTTTTCCCCCCTCAGGATGTCTGTTAAAGGCCTAGCGATTGCGGCAAAATCCTTTACGAATCTTCTGTAGTAGCTTGCTAACCCTAAAAACGATCTGAGACTGTACAAATTTTTTGGTTCGGGGTATTCCTGTATGGTTCTAACCTTTTCGGGGTCAGTTTTTGCTCCACCTTTGGTAACTATAAAACCTAGGTACTCGACGCTTTCCCTAAAGAATTTGGTTTTCTCCTGAGAAACCCTCATGTTCGCATCGCTTAAGCGCTTTAGTACTGTGTCGATGTGCCGAACATGATCAGCTTCGTTTTCAGAGAAAATTATTACGTCATCTACGTAAACGTAACAAATTTTCCCAATTTGTTCTCTAAGAACGTCATATATGGTTCTCTGAAAAATGCTACCAGCATTTTTAAGACCAAAGGGTAGGCGACAGAACTCATATTTCCCGCCGTTTACCGAAAATGAAGTCTTCTCTCGGTCTTGTTCCGCTAAGAAAATCTGATGGTACCCTGATTTTAAATCTAGAGTAGTGAAATTTTTTTTTTCCTTCCCTAGATTCGCTAGAATCATGGGAATACAAGGCATTGGGTAGCGATCTGGAATAGTTTTTTCATTCAATTTCCTAAAGTCAATTACCAAACGTTTATTTTTGTTACCGTTGGCGTCGGTTCCTTTTTTGTCAACAACCCAAGTTGGGCTATTGTATGGGGACTTTGATGGTCTAATTATGCCATCCTTTAGCAACTGTTTGATTTCGGTGTTTACAAAATCTGCCACACCCATAGGATGTGGGTACAGTCTTGAATGCACCGGTTCGTTGTCTTCCGTACGAATAGTGGCGACGACAGAAGTGTTGAATGGTAATGCCTCGTTAGAGGTCGAAAATACCTTTAATTTTCCTAATATCATCTTTTTAAACTCCCTTTTGATGGAGTCTGGTACCACTATGTCATTTACATCTGTGAAGTTCACGCTGTCACAGTTGTAGTACTGAAGCTTTTCCGATGTATTCTTGTACTCTAGGGTGCTATTGTTTAAGTTTAATGTCACTCCTGCCTCTGTTAAGAGATCGAAGCCTATGATGGCATCAAACGTACTAAGCGTGTCTAGCAAGAAAAATGGGGAAATTTTATGAAATATTGACATCGAACATTTGTTTCTGATTTCACTAGAGCCGTGTATTGAGCTCACAGTGAAAGGCTTATCGACTGGAATTACGTTTTTTAGCTCCTTTATGGGCTTTACGTAATTCTTCGCCGCCCCAGTGTCTATTAGGATTTTCAATTTTCTCCCAGCCATCTGTCGTTCAATGACGGGTAGCCGGGACCTCCCACTAAAAAGTTTAACGAGTCGTTACCACATGCTGAGTCGCTGTCATCATCTATGTCCTCGACTGCGTTGTCGGCTACATTCTTATAGTCCTTATCTGAGTCGACCTGGGCATTCTGGACTACATTATTTACTCGCTGACGCCTTTGACCTGTTACTCGCTCAGACGAATTTTGCCTCTTTTTAGCTGGGGGACCATTGTTTGCTTGTTTCTCAAAATTGGTGTGCTGCCTAAATTTAGAGGACGAATCTATCTCCATTGGTACAGGAGCCTGGGCCTGATCTCTTCTATTCTGTTCGATATTAGTGTTATTATTTTGCCTCTTGGTGAAATGGGGGTTTTTGTCATAGCCACGCTCATATTTACTATTTTTTCCCTGTTTGGAATGACCGCGAGACCTGCTGGCATCCGTTGCATGGGCTTTCTCTTCCAAAGCTTTGGCATATGAACTCGAGAACATGCTTCTTTCGATACTAGACTCTGCCTCTTTCGCTAGTGCTAGCGCGGACGGCAGATCTTTGGATTGAGCTGGAAAAACAATGGCCTTTAATGATTTCTTTAGACCCGAAATAAATGCGTGCAGCGCATCTGCCCTGACTTCTCTGTTCATTAGGTCAGCGCCTTCTTGATCGTGTGACATAATAATTTTATTAGTTACTAGAGTCAATTTTCTTTCGACTTCGTCGTAATAATCCATTAGACTCGAATCGCCTTGCCTAACCATCTCAAGCGCTTGCCGTAGAGTGCGCAATGATGTGCTATAATTGCATCGAAATTTAGCACTGTGTTGTGTGAGACTAACAATGCCCGTGCAGGGCCTCTGAGTTTGTTCCTAATAATAGTAACAGCTTGATAATGTAAACTGCTGCCATTATATGGCCTAAAAAGTTCGTATGCGTCATTGGCAGATTGTCGCCATGCCACGTACTCATCTTGGGTCCCGTTAAAATCTGGTATTGATTTTATAATGTCTAAAGGAATGTCGCACCTGATTTCTGGATTTACAGCAATCCTTTCGTAGACGTGGATCTGAGGGGCGTCGACACGCAAATTGCTAATCTGATTCTCAACCGCTTGAATGCGCGCTTGAAAATTTATTTCCTGACGTGCTAACGCTGCGTTAACGGCAGCTGTTACTAAGGCTTGAACTTGTTGTGCGTCCATGACTGTATCTGTTGGGCACTGTTGGCTATTACTTTCGTGATCGGAAATATTCTCCTCTTGGTTAGAATTCCAACTGTCTTCACTGTCGTATTCTATTTTAACCTCTCTATAGACCCTCGACCAACTCATCAATCAATTATTTAAACACTTCTCACTTATTCGTTTGGTTTTCCGAATATTTTAAATCGGTTATGCACGGAATTGATTTAATTGTAAAAAAAAATTCACTTCTTTAATAAATTATATCGGCTCAGTTTACCTGTTGGCCAGATCAAACACTTTAATTATTTTGTTGAATTTTGTCGATTTGATGTATTTTTGTGTAGAACTTACATGTTACATTCAGTGTGTGAGTTCTTAATATATGTTGGGCGCCAATTAAAGTTTCTTCCTTGGATCCTATGTCCAGTGTGGTGTCCTCGTCCTGCTGCTGCTGCCAGTAGGATGATTACGGTGGAAAGTGACTGTACTTTCTATTGCTGGCTTTGGGCTCAGACAATAATAAGAAAATATAATATTTGACGGCAAGTGCCGGAGCAATGATATTTATTAAGCGACTTATTGGTGGAGCGCTGTATTCAAAACTAACTTACAAAGTTCTTCTTAAGCTAAATCAAAACTCGCATCACGCCACAATATCATAGTCGGCAAGCCGACTCAGCATAATCACAGGCAATAACGGAAAACTCTTGCGACATAACAAAAGTGTCCGGTTACCGCCGCTGACCATTGCAGCTACGGTGCGCTGATACAAAGTGCTTAGCGCAGCAATTGCGAGGGTTAATAAACTTATGAAATATAGTTCAGCGAGGGTTATTCATAAGCTTCTGGCCAATAATTACTTATGTGTATCTTATAACTTACACATTCTTTTGAATGTGTGTGTGACTGGCCCTGTGAAACAAAATTTTTCATTTTTCAATCTTTTCGCTCGCGACGGCAAGTTGAAATCCTGACCTTTCCCAATGCCCGAAACTTCTGTTGTGGTTTACAATTCTTATTGAATGCACGTTGACATGTGCTGTTCTATGCTATTTTTTAAAATAATTAGACTACAAATTATTATTTAAAATTATTTATATTTTTATTATAACACTGTTGTTTCACATATTTATCTTTATTTACATCTTTTTACAAATAATTATTAATAATAAATTGATCATAGACTCGTGAAAGTATTTCCACTCTATGTGTGAAAGTCCCAAAAAAAATATAAATCATAAAATGAAGAACATTTTTTAACTTTTTTAATTGCTTTATGAACCCAAAACTATGAATGACATTTTGTAATTACTGCCTTTTTACCTGTTAATATGCTTCAGAAAAATAAAATTCGGGATAAACAGGTAATAATGTTGAAGGCAGGTTGATATGCAAATTTCATTTTTTAACAGGTCAAAAATTATCTTGTAAAAAATGTAATTGTGAATGACTTTTTTGAATGATTGACTTTGGATCCATTCATAAGTATTTATATATCTAGAAAATTTTTATTATATTATAATATATATTATATATTTTTATTATAACACTGTTATTTCACATATTTATTTTTATTTACATCTTTTTACAAATAATCATTAATAATAAATAAAATATATGCCTAAAATATAATATGATCCTATTTCTATTGCTTTAAAATTTTAAGCTTCCTATCACTGTATGCCTTATTAATTATTTTGTCAGTCAGCCACTTGCAATTTTCCTTATAAGGATTAAAACGAATCGGTCAAGTAATTCGTTTCTATGTTTGAAACATGGGTGAGATGGTGAAAACCATTCGAAAAATTTTGTGGACAATAATGTGGCTGTTGTACATATTCGAACAATGCGATTTTTGATTTTGGGGAGATGCGGTGATTTTTCAAATATGTTTTGAAAAAGCGCAAAATGAAATTTAATTAATTCATAATAAAAATCAGATAGCGCCTTGACCTTCAAATTTTCATTAACATTGCCGAAAGATTTATTGAGTATTAAATACTCAGAGGCATGTTGAACTTAGTCGCTTGTCTTAAGCAGCTCAGCGCATATTTTGCAGTCATACTTTTGCAATAACTTATGCAATAAGTACCCTGCAAAGTAGCGTAGTGCATTTTCATTAAATGCATTTTGTATTTCAGAAGGTTCTGAAAATTCATCGATTTCTGGTTCAAGCTCTTCGTCAGAGGAAATCGAATGAGAATCATCAGTCCTCAGATAACTTGCATTTTGCACTTGTGACGATTGACAAATACTGTTAGAAGCTGCTGTAATAATCATTTTCAAATCATCCGGTTGGCAATTTCCGGATACAGATGATGAACTTAATATTTTCATCGATAGCATTTTCGACATAATCGAGCTCTGATAAGATAAAATAAGTTTTCAAGGGGATCCTGATTTAGTTTCGCAGTTGAAACGAAAAATGTACCAGTGTCGGGACTACAGACTTTTTGGAGATGCCAAGTATGGAAGATATTGTTAAAAGCATTCCCCTTATGCAATGCACTGGAGAATCACACTTTAATTCATTAAAGTAGCAAAGCATTTCTTGCAGAAATTTGCACACGTCACTATTTTGGCGTAAAGCGCATCTATACGGGTTCTTATCGTACAGTGTATGACTGTTAAGACAGTCAAAAAGTTTATTAACTTTGTCGATAAATAATGACGTTGAAAGTGCATGTTTGTTATCTGAAAACCCCCCTGAAGCGATCACTGTTCGTATGGCTGCAGCAACACTGTGGCTAAAAACTTGTGTCGCATATTTCACTTTCATTTTTTCAAATGCATTTGGATATACGTGTTTGGCAGACAATTTCGGACAAATTCTGGTTGAATTTCTGGAATCAATATCATATAATTGACTAATTATTATCCAGGATACAACACCATCGGATGTTTGTAAATCATTTTTCAGAATAGTATTCCGAAGAGACTTTATTAGGTGGGGGGCATCATAAATTGCAAAAACTTCCTTCCCATTTACATGAAAAGAAGGATTGTCTGCGTTACCCCCCACCTTTGAAATGAGGCTCTATTATTTGACCCTTGGTCACAAACAATAGCGCGTACACTTAGTCCAAGGGTCTTCGCAACCCCAATATTTGCTTCAACTTTATCCATTAGGTCATTATGTTTAATTCCTTTCTCGGAAACTGTATAACTTAATACATATTTCCAATTTTCGAACAATCCTCTGACCATAAATACACATACCTGTTGCCCCAATAACCGTTTTCGTGTCACGCCGTCGGACTCAAATCCTTCAATCTCGTCTCTAACAGAGTTGTACTGTAGTCCTCGATTAATTTTGATCTCGTCAAAGAGAAGGACTGCCTCTCTGCTTTTATTACTCATCTGGCCAAAAATTTCTTGCAAATTTTCTTGTCTGGAGACAAGTTTGTTAAAGGTGCCCATCGTGCTAATGTTGTCTGTGAAGGTAATTTTAAATTTAAAACATCTCTAAGGTACTTATAAGTGCGCGACGAATAGAAATTAATATTCTGTGCTACTAATTTTTCCGAACTATCGTAAGAGAATTTGTTTCTAATAAGCATTTTGCAGAATGTCTTAGCTTCGATTGAAATATTGGACATTTTGGAAATCTCTTTTAAAACAATAGGAATCCTTCGATTAGGACCTGTTTTAGTGAATTTAAATTTTCTTCGGTAAAGAGAAATTTGTTTTCTGATACTCTCATTCCGTTTACGTTGTTCTTTAATAGTTTTTAAAATGTTGTAATACTTGTCCCAATAAAATTTCTCGTTTTGTTCTCTTTTGTGGCAGTTAGAACAAAACGGCACATTTCCAAATTCAAATATTTCTTCTCTAGCGGTCAAGTCAGCTTCATTGGTTTGGTCCTCAAAAATCATGGTGCTTCGTTTCCTGCTTAAGTAAGGGACAATCTTCTGGGGCGAGTCTTCATCAGGTGTATAAGTGTAGATATTCTTTTTTGTCAAAGCTGAACTTCCAGAACTCAGCAAAGTATTACCCGACAAATGCAATGTTGGGATCGCATTCGCCTTCAACCTCTGCTTTCCTACATATTTGCTTTCAAAATGCAAGCTACATATACGGGCACTCTTTCTATTAAATGGCTCATCCAAATGGCACATTTCCTTCCATCAGGGTTTGAAAAATAGTCAGCGCTAACATTTGCTGCGCAGTTCGCCCTGCCTTGGTTTTTCAAAATATGCTCAGCAGCAGCAACAGCACAAAGCATAGAACTAAAGTTGGGTCAATGCGCAGTTCGTAATTTTACACGACTGTCGACCGAATGAAATTTCTGGTGACTGGCTGTTTAACAGCTGTGCTGTTGAGGCGACTGCCGATCGACCGAAAAAATATCCACCCTTATATTTAGCAACTGTCGGCAGCAACAGCCAGCGATAGCACAACCACTTTCTGTTAGGTAGGCCAAAATTCTGGTAATTTACAGCGATAGTAGAACCACTTTCTGTTAGGTAGGCTAAAAATTCTGGTATTTTACAGCGATAGTACAACCATTTTCTGTTAGGTAGCCTAAAAATGCTGGCAATTTACAGGGACAGTACAACTGTTGGCTTAGTTTTCATGACTGCCGATCTACTCTTGCACTCCGGAGGCATGATTTTATTATACATCTCCTACCACTTGGTCTTTCATCATTTACTTTAGACATGATAAATGTATAATAAAATTTGATAGAAATATATATAAATAATGTAGGATTTAAATATAGCGTTGAAAAACACTTTTTAAATGAAATTTGGATTATTTAAACTCAAATTTTTTAAACAATTTTTTAGTTGTTTACTCTCCCACTCTTCAATTGCAATTGACTCGACATACAAATTTTCTAGATATATAAATACTTATGAATGGATCCGCCCAATCTATCCAATTTACCTGACGTATGTACCTGACTAACCAAAGTCAATCATTCAAAAAAGTCATTCACAATTACATTTTTACAAGATAATTTTTGACCTGTTAAAAAATGAAATTTGCATATCAACCTGCCTTCAACATTATTACCTGTTTATCCCGAATTTTATTTTTCTGAAGCATATTAACAGGTAAAAAGGCAGTAATTACAAAATGTCATTCATAATTTTGGGTTCATAAAGCAATTAAAAAAGTTAAAAAATGTTCTTCATTTTATGATTTATATTTTTTTGGGATTTTCACACATAGAGTGGATTAGAGTGGATAAAAATTATTTGTAAAAAGATGTAAATAAAGATAAATATGTGAAACAACAGTGTTATAATAAAAATATAAATAATTTTAAATACTAATTTGTAGTCTAATTATTTTAAAAAATAGCATAGAACAGCACATGTCAACGTGCAGAAGTTTCGGGCATTGGGAAAGGTCACATTCAAAAGAATGTGTACGTACACGATGTTGTCAGTGTGTGTGCTTGTTTTGGTAGCAACGAGAACTGGCAACGCAGCGTCCATGGATAGACACACAAGAAGCAAGATCTCTCAACATCATTGCATGGGTGCGTGAAAGCGGCGGTTAGCCTTCTCTTTCATGCTCATGTTATTATGCTGTTGTTGTTTACGCTCAAAAGAGACGTACATTCATGCGCAATTCATGTGCTCTCGGCAGCAGACCGAATGAGAATGATTGCTGCTTAGCGAAAACGTTCGGCTGCCTTCGGCTCTGCTGAGACACTTCGTAACGACGCTCAGCCTCTGCTGGGACCGCTCGCGTACGACGCTGAGCCTCTGCTGGGACCGCTCGCAAGAAATTTTTGTGAACAAAACGTGTATATGAAGTGGAGTATCTATATGTTATTTGGTCAGTGGTGCAACATATGTGCATATTACATCTCCCTTCTTTTGAATAATAACGTAATATATGTAGTTATTTTAAGTAATAATATAATGATAAAATATTACAAATTAAATTATGAATTTCAATAACGGGTTTTCATATTCGTCGGGCTTAACCTCTAAGCAGTTGATGTACTATTTCACTCTGTATTCAGACTTTCAACTTTCTCTTACAGTACTTCTTCACTATCGGTCTAATGGTTATGTTTAGTTTTAAATTTTATTTTAATATATTTAATAAGTGAAGAATCTGTACAGATATAAGTACTTTAACATCACATGGTTAGATTGTGTAAGTGGAACTAAACGTCAATTCTGTATGACGATTACATATATTGATGTGTTTTAGAATTGTGTTGTAGTATGGATTTGGGTAAGCGCTATTGGCGCCTCATTGTTTTGGCATCTTAAGATGCCTCAAAGGTCTAGCCGGAATCAGATTTCGAGCAAGTAAGCTGCGGTGCCCCAGAACTTTGTCTCTGTATCGGTCTCTATGAAGAGTTAAACCACGTACATACCAAGTGCAATCAGTTCTGAATTCCGTAAAGCCAGATTGGTAAGATACCATGCACCTATACCGCCCTTTTGTATCTAAGCGGCATGGTACTCCTTCTATTGATAGCCATCGCAATTGCTGGATCCTCATGTTACATTTTTTAACCGCAGACTTAAGATGTGGCACGGAGGTAAGTCGCTTGTCTAGAGTAATACCAAGGTATTTCGCTTGCGACGGCTGCTCCAGAGTAATACCATCAAGCTGGATTTCAGGGGTTGTTATAATCGGTCTCTTCAGTGTGAAGCATGGGTTTGTTGTTTTTAGCGGATTGACTTTCTTGTTCCACCGTTTCCACAAAGCTGTCAGAGCAGCAAGATACTCCTGCAAGCCATGAGCTGCTTCTATTCGACTTCTGGAATTGAAAATTACTGCGATGTCATCTGCATAGGTCGCAATGAGGGCCTTAGAGGTAGTCTCCATATGTTGACTATAGGGTCTGTGTATATCAGCAGTATACAGCGAATAAAGCAACGGCCCAAGCACACTGCCATGTGGTACTCCTGGTTTCATTGGGTAGCTGTTAGAACATGTATCCCAAACTTTGACTTTAAACTACCAACCTTCCAGATATGATTTTAAAAGTCCATAGTAGGGAGCTGGTAGGAAGCTTTTGATTTTACAAAGAAGGCCAACATTCCAAGCCTTATCGAAAGATTGTTTCATATCAATAAAGACCGCGTTGGAGAACTTCAGGTCATCAAAGGCTTGTATGATACTCTTTACCAATCTGTGCACTTGTTCAATAGTATAATGTCCACCTCGAAAGCCAGATTAATGATCAGGCAAGATGTTATTTTGATTCATTATCACAGTAATTCTTGATTGTTCTTGTGGGCCTTCAGAGTAGAGTAGCATATCCTATCAATACCGGGTGCTTCATTATTAGGCAACGATTGAATGATTTCAGATATTTTCTCAGTCTTTATGGGCTTCATAAACTGTCTCTAAACTCTGATGAGTTCCACTGGTCTCTTCAGTCGAAGCAAAGTTGTAGGGACTGAAGCGATCCTCCAGATGTATACCGAAAGCATTTGACTGCACCAATTCATTTTTTGCAAGGTTCCGCCAGGAAACGCTTGAGCGATTTAATGCACTTAATGCACTTGATAATATTATCAGTTAGAATGTCGACTGCGTTCTCGATATCTTCTTTACAGTCTAGAGCAGAATTCAGCTGAAACGATCTGTCAAGATGTTGTTTAAAAATCACTAGATCAGTAAGATTTGTGATCGGCCGAGGAGTTGGCCTGACATGAACTTCATTCGTTAGCAGATTGGCTACAAGTGCAATGTGATCGGAATCAAGATCTCAGCTTTCATTAATATTTAAATTTAATTAATTAATTAATTAATTAATTTAGTTTTAAATCGAGTTTATCACCCATTTTTACCTCTGCAAGTGTTTGCAACTCATATGAAGTGTATTTGGATTCACATAGAGTTGTTGTTTTGCTATAATATTTTACCAGGTGTGGTTTATTCTCAATTCAATGTAAGACTATACCTTCATAGCCAATATCACTTGCATCAGTATGTAACTCATTTGTACTGAGAATCGAAAATAACTAAATCTGGCTTGTTGGTAGGTCTGTAAATAATTTTTTTACGAATAGCTTCATGTTCGTTGGTCCACTCGAATTTACTCTTCTCTGACGTAAGGAAATAACGTCTGTAAATAAATTTTCTACGGATAGCTTCGTGTTCGTTGGTCCACTCGAATTTACTCTTCTCTGATGTAAGGAAATAATGTGGTTTCATTAGTTGCGAAAAATTCAGTAAATTCAGAAAATTCAGCCAGTCGTATGAATTGTAGCAACTTTTCAATCGATCTAGGGTGTGGCAGTGCACTCAGAAACTCAATTTTATGCGTGTTTTTACGAATTTGTACCTCAAATACCAAATACTGAACAGATGTTTCAAGAAAGAATATTGTTCTACATTAAATGAGAATCCCGCCTTTGCTAAAATATCCAAAACAATGTGCAACCTCTCGAGCGCCGATGGTTCTGTTTGAGCTAGCACTATAATATCGTCTATGTATGAATATGCTATATCTCCCAATACCTTCATTATTGCACATTAAAAATCTGATGGTGCATTGGTAAGACCAAAGGGCATTGAATGAAACTCATATTGTCCAATCTGGTAATATCCACTGGCCATGTCCACACTGGTAAAGAATTTCCCACCTCGTAATCGAACTATCTGATTCACTATTAAAGGTATTTATTTGAAATAAGTTCCCAGTAGTCAAAACAGAGCCTGATCCATTCTTTTTCTTGATCTAAGGCGCAGGGCTAAGGAAGATCTGCTGGGTCTGATCACTCACCTTAAGAAGATCCAACCAAATAATTTCCTATTGTTTATTACTTTTTGGATAGAGGAGTGATCTCTTACAACTAGGACATCAATGTTCTTGCATAATAGCGCAGCTAAGGAAACTTTAAAACCATCTATTGTCAATAATTATAGCTACTCTTCATTAATTTAATTCAACAACTTCTTCAATTAAAATTAAGAAAACCAAAAATTCACACTTTTTTTGCAAGAAAAATTATATATTTATAAAAAATATAATTAATATAAAAAAAAAAATAAAAAAAAAAATTTTTTTAAAAAAATTTAAAAAAATTTTTTTTATATTATAAAAGAAAAAAAAAAAAAAAAAAAAAAAAAAATAAAGAAAAATTTAAAAAAGCGCAAAGAAGACAAGCTGATAACGGACTGCCGGTCAGCAACTACACATACAAAACCACACACACACGTATTGAGAAGTATGCTTGTATATATGTATGTATGTATAGCTGTAACTCGGCTCAGCTGTAACTTCTTGCCGAGGACTTTCAACTTTGCGTTTCGTTTTGTTTTTATGGATTTAAAAACAAACGCGAGACAGTTGAACTTTTAGAAGGAATCACACTTGTACAGGTCGCTGATTCCTCCGGCTCGAAGGACCAAAAAAAAAACAAATGTTGTAGTGGGCGGGAATGGAATCCTGGGGTCCTAGGGTGTGTGATTCCTGTGATAGTGAGCGGCGAAGAATCCGCTGCTCGTCGCTGTTGAGTTGAGTGTTCAGCTGCTGTTATGTGTCCGCTGCTGTTGTATGTACATACTTACAACATACGTTGTCGAGCTTCGGAGTGAGGGGGGAGTGTAGTTGGGAAAAACAAAACGCGGAGTTGCCCTTGTTTTAAATTAACTGTTGCTTTATTTGGCAATTTTCGGCGGGGCACAAGAGTACAAGAGTGAAAAGCAAGTCGATGGTGACTTGCGAGATATTTCTTTTACTTATTATCAGCTTAAATAGGGATGGTCAACTCCACGATGGCCGATCGTCGGGTATCGATACTATCGATGGGGAGAATCGTGTGGAGCAGCCGTATCAGCTGCTCGGCGTTGCTATCTGACGCAAACATTCCGGCCCCCTTGCAACGTTGTTGCAAAGAATGACCCTCCTGGATTGGAGGCGACCGATGTTAGGTGTAGTTGCCGTTTTGTTAGTCCTGCTGCTTTGGGGTACAGGGGAAGCAGTAAGCTTCTCAGCAGTTTTCCGCTGGCAGTGCGATCGGCATCGGGGCGGATGCCGAGGCCTAGGCGGCCGCAGCTGGGACTCTTCCGACTCGAGGTGCAGCAATGAGTGGTGATCTCCTCCACACTTGCGACATCCCTGGAGAGTCTGGCATGATGTCCCTGAATGGCGAGTACAACCCGAAGCCTCTTCTCCGCAGTCAGCTGGAGGAATCGCTGACATTGACGGAGAGCGTGGAATCCCTTACAGGCCCGGCATCGAAAAGTGCTGGGCTGGTCCTCAGGCGCCGTATTCTGAAATGGAGGACATCGAAATGAGATTTTCTGAACAGTGGTCGTGGATGGCTGGTAGGACAGAGGGTCTTGTTGGCCATCTTCCAAAGGCAGCTGCCCGAGGGGTCTAGAGCGGTTGTCCTTGCAAACGCCTTCCTGGCGACGACAGCGCCGATTCCTTTGGGTCGTAGAGGTTGTCTGTGGCACTCTTGGAATCGCTGGAGGCAAAAACTGTTCAGATGCGAGAGCCTCTCCGGACAGAGTTCCGCAGGGATTCGGTTCGAATCCTCCCAATAGGATAGACGGAAGGATATCCGATCCTATCAGAAGATCAATCTCTGAGCTACGGGAGAAAGATGGGTCTGCCCACTTGAGGTGAGGGAGCACATAGGCTGTTGCATCAATGCGCACGTTGGGGTTAAGTGGAGACCCAATCTGGAAGCCACACACTTTGTGTGATTGGGCCTCAGTCCTCTGACTTAGGCCGGACACTTGAGCCAGAATTGGCTGGAAAGGCAACTGGATTGAGTTGCTGAGTCGCTCGGAAATAAAAGTGGCTTCGGATCCAGAGTCGAGCAACGCGCGAGCGGGGTATGTCACACCTGCGTGACATATGTGGACAATGGCAGTGTCCAAGAGGACTCCTCGCGTGGTGGTAGATAAAAAGCTTTTGCACAGTGTTGGAAGGAGTGGCCTGTATGTTGGACAAAGGATGATCTGCAGCGCTTGAGGCAGCGAGAACGGTTGAAGTGGAAGGGGCGTCGCGACTCGGAGCTGAGACGTCGCGATGCAGAAGTTATCTATCCACTTCGAGTTATCTATGTCGACCTCTGTTGGAGCGACATCTGTAGGAACTTGGTGCAGACACGCACGGGGTGATTCTCTTTGGAGCAGAGATCACATTTTAGAGCCGCTAACCTGATGATGGATCTGTAGGAGTGAATCCGATCCGGTCCAGAGCTTCTTGGAGCGGCCTTGGAATGGCTGGCTCCTAGGGGCTGACGGTTCGAGACGGGCGATATGACATCCTCGATGGCTTCAAGAGTGAGATATCGTTCTGCGAGGAATCTGTCCATCTCTTGCCAGGTGGGGATGTCATATTTCTTCAATAAGCTGTGCTCCCAAAGGGCAAGGGTCGGAAGCTTAGGAAGCTTGGAGGAGCAAAGAAAGATAAGGAGACAATCCCAGTTGTCTGTGGAGCCGTTAGAGTGTTCGTTGATTGTGCTCTGTAGTCCTTTGAGTGCGTCTGCAGTCTCTGAGGTAACTGGAGATAGGTTAAACAGGGTTTTAAGCTGACTATTAACCAATAGCTGCTTGTTTTCAAACCTTTCAGAGAGAGAGTCCCACGCTGAACAGAAGCCGTCGTTAGTCAGCGGAGATCGTGCTACAATTGCCTTGGCCTCGCCCCTTGTTTTGGCGTTCAAATGGAGCAGCTGTTCTACGGCAGTCAACTGAGGGTTGTTGATGAAGATCGCCGTGAAAAAGTCTCGGAACGTGGGCCATTTGGTGTAATCCCCGTGGAACACCTCAATGTCGCAGGGGGGTAGTCGACAGCCAGTGGAAAAGGCAACTGTAGGAGCGGGAGGAGCTGCAGGACGGAGCAGAGTAGATGCATCTGTAATCTGCTGGCTTAACATGGCAACACACTGCTCATATATGCTGTAGCAGTGGTCGTAGGTCAACTCCATGGCCAAAACATCATCGCTCAGTTCCTTAGGATTGAGAACCCGAGAGCAACGCTCGTACTCAGACTCAACTTTGTGCCACAAAGAGTTAATGTGGTCACGGCGGACTTGGAGGGTGTAGAGAGTAGGAGTTCCTCTCGAGGGTCTATTGAGTCGATCATTAAACTGGATAAGTTTTCTTGCGATGGAATTGAAGTCGGAAATGGCCATGACAGATGTGGAGTGACTTGAGGGCGCAGCTGCGGTATGGGTCTTGTCGTTAAGACGAGAAGACGACGGGCTTGGGACAGGCAAATTAAGGCCTGCTGGAATGGGCGATATGGAGGATCGCCTGACACTGTGTGGTGCTGCAACAGATGAAGTTCGTTGGTGTGAGGATTTGTCACCGATGGGCATCTGGTGCTAGCACGATCGAAAAAACAGTGTATTACCGATTCACAGTACACAGGTGGATCTAATTAGATATCCACAGGTGTAGCCGGTAAAGACGAATGGATATTCGTCCCGAAAGGATATTCTATCGAAAGGATATTCGATCCGTCGGGGTCACCAATGTTTTGAGGAGGTCTTTTATTTTTAAGACACCTTTTCGCACAATTTCGCTACTGTCTATGTATTCACAGCACTTCATTTCACTTGGTTTAAATCGCTTTATTTTTCGTCCGAACACAATCGCTTCTTAACAATGTGTGTCGGAACTGAGCTGCAGTGGTATTTCACAGAATAAAAGAGAGAGAGAGAGAGAGAGAGCGAGCTGCTGATAACATAATAAGCAGACTTAACTCTCACTTATGCTAGCTTTACATTAACATTGGACTTAACATAATGCAGCAGGTCCAATACTTCAGATTTAGAGTATTCTGCTTCCAACATGTTCCCCCGTTGGGAGGCGAGGCTGAGTCAACAGTTGCTTCACTTGGAAGCAGAATTGCAATCTTGCTGCATGCGCGCTTTACCAATCCATTGGCTGTGCGAATCATGGCTACGCGCACAGTACCGTCAGAGCCGGGGATGGTGCTTTCAACTCGACCAAGGCGCCATTGTAACGGAGGCAAGTTGTCATCCTTCAGGAGCACTATGGTGTTGATCGCCAGATTGGATTTCGCATATTGCCATTTGCCTCTCTCCTGTAACAGAGATAAATAGCTCATGCTCCATTTTAGCCAGAAAGTTTCGCATGTGTCGCTGGAGTCAGCACATCCAGGTCCTCCGGGTTCTCTTAAATGGGACAAAACGGACTTGAGTTTAGCATGGCCGAAATTTCACAAACCAACGTGCGCAGCTCGTGGAAGGAGAGCGTATGATTTCCGACCACTCGATGAAAGTGGTACTTAGCTGCCTTTACAGCAGCTTCCCATAATCCACCGAAGTGCGGGGAACGCGGTGGAATGAATTTCCAATCTACACCAATTGACAAGCATGCCTGTGATATGTCACTGCATTGAGGAATAGGTTCCTTAGCTCGTTTTTACCTCCGACGAAGTTGGTGGCATTATCAGTCCAAACGGTGCGCAGGGTGCACCTGGTGCTGATGAATCTCTTAAATGCCGCGATTAATGCCGCAGCTGATAGGTCCTCGACCACCTCCAAGTGGCTTGCTTTAGTGGCAAAGCAGACGAACACAGCGATGTATGTTTTGACCAGAGCTCTGTTTCGCACTTCAGGCTTGCAGTAGAAAGGGCCGCATAAATCCACCCCAGCTACTGCGAATGGTCAACTTTGCTGAACACGATCCACAGGTAAAGGCGCCATGATGTGCTCGACGATCCTTGTCCTCAGTCGTATGCATCGTAAGCACTTCCCAATAACCAATCGGCCAGAACTTCTGCCGAAGTGCAGCCAGAAGGCTTTGTGGCCCAGCGTGTGGAAATTTCAGATGGAACCATATAATGATAGCGGCACTGACCGGGTGAGCCTTTGGCAAGATGATAGGATGCCTTGCGTCATAGTCCAGCTGAGAGTTTTGCAGCCTGCCACTAATTCGAATCAGCCCGGCTGGGCACAGAAACGGGTCCAAAGATGCTAGCTCGCTTTTAGATTTAAGGACTCCACGGGCTTGTAGTTCGTGGTATTCACTATGAAATCTGACCCTCTGGATTCCTTTGAGGAGTATATATGTTCCAGTTTTAATGTCCTCCACAGTCAGCGATTCTGACAAACACCCGCTGCAACCGGTTGAATGCGTTTTGGAACTTGGAGCTGTACGGCAGCTGATCTTGCCTGACGGTAGGAGTCATGTGCCCCAAGTCCAGATATTCTTGGAAAAATTTGGTATATTCCGCTCTAAGCTCCGGGTTTCTTGACAATTTTAACTCCAGGGACTTAAAACGGCGTTGAGCACGACCATAGGAATCACCAAGCTCCTTGACGCTCGTACTTATGGGTAATCTTACGGAATATTGACCCGATGGAAGCCGTAAATAATTTTCCTTAAACAGCTTCTCACAAGCGATGTCCCCCTGTGATTGCGGCTCATCCGATCCAAGGCAGCTATCCATCTCCCAAAAGCGTTTGAGAGCCACAGACAATCCGTCCTGCTTCTCCTCGTCAATGCAGCCAACCAAGACGCGTTTTTTTAAGAATAGGTATCTGACACCCCATGCGTACTTGTCCTACACATAGCAGATCGAAGAATAACTCCGCGCCGATGAGTAGATCCACTCGCTGGCTCCTGTTGAAATGAGGATCAGCAAGGTCCAAATTTCGCGGAATGTTCCAGTTGTCCCTGATAATGTCAAAGTGAGGCTGCTGATCGGTGATGGAGTTAGTGACGATGCATGTCATGGAAGTAGCAAAGCTGCCATCGCAGGATTGGATTCGCAACTCCAAAGCTTTATCAGCAGCTAGGGGTGCCTTTCCAATTCCAGAAATGACAGCATTGGAATGCCATGTTCTAAGTCGCAGCTGCTTTGCGAGGCGCGAATAAATGAAGTTCAGCTGCGACGCAGAGTCTAGCAGCGCACGGCAGGGTATCAACTCTTCAGTTCGGCCTGTAGCTTGCACAATCGCGGTGGCCAGAAGCACATAATCGTTGCGAGACAATCCACGGGGATGATATGAAGATGTGGGAAGGTCAGTTGACAAGCATGCTGTCTCTGAGGAAATTGTTGCTGGAGCTGGAGCTGGAGCAGTGACAGTGTCCAGATGCAGGAAGGTGTGGTGCTTTCCAGAGCAGAGCCTGCAATGCGATGACTTGCACTGTGCTTGGTTGTGGCCTGGACGAAGACAGTTGGTACAGAGCTTCAGTTTGATCGCTTCCTTCTGCCTAGATGCGAGAGGTAATGCTAAAAATGCCGGACACCTTGTCAGCGAATGATCCGTTGCATGGCATGTCTCGCAAGCCAAATAAGCAGCAGAAGCACTTGGCGATGAGGATACATACGCTACTCGCTTGCTAACTTGAGGCGCAAATTGACTGCTGTGAGTCTTCAACCCCTTGAAAATCTCCAGATTTTCCAGCATACGGCAGCGTTTCTCCAGAAATGAGGCCATGTCACTCCAGCTAGGCAACTGATCACTCTGTAATTTTTCCTCCCATTTCTCCTGCGCTTGAACGTCCAGCTTTGACGTCACCAAATGCACTAGCAAACCCTCCGCAATTTGCTCGCTGCTGGCCATAGATCGGAGTGCGCGTAAGTGCGAATTGAGATTGTCGCTTAATTCCCATAAGCTGCTTGCAACACCCTTTTCCACACATCGAAGCCCGAAGATTGCTAAACATGTGCCTGGAAATGAAGAAGCTTATTATCAAAACGCCTCATAAGTAATTCTATGGCTGTTTTATAATTTTCTTCGGATGGATCCAACGAGCTGATGGTGTCCAGCGCCGAACCTGTCAAGCATGAGCGAAGATGCTGGAATTTTTCCACGTTCGATAGCTCCTCATTATTGCCAATGACTGTATTATACAGCGCGATGAAGTCCGGCCAGTCAACATAGGATCCTGAGAACGTCGGCAGACTCAACTCGGGTAAACGCGTTGACCGCGAAGTCGCCTTTGATGATCCAAGATCTCGGGCAATCATCGTTGAATTGGCTCCAAGGGGCTTCTGCCGTCCGGAAAGGCCTCGCATCAACTTTGCCTTTAAATCCATATAGGTCACCAGAAATTCCGTCCTTGCTAATGAGTTCATTTCGAGAAGGTTAATGCGCTCTAAGCTGGTCTGCGCACTTTTGAAATGAGACATCAGTAACTCTACAGTATCAACGCGAACCGATAATTCCGATTCGTCAAATCGCGTAAACTCCTCGGAATCGCAAATTTGAAAACAAGCAGCTATTGGTTAATAGCCAGCTTAAAACCCTGTTCAACCTATGCACTCAAAGGACTACAGAGCACAATCCACGGTTGTCTGACAGCGTTAGAACACTCTAACGTCTCCACAGACAACTGGGATTGCCTCTTATCTTTCTTTACTCCTCCAAGCTTCCTAAGGCGACCCTTGCCCTATGGGAGCACAGCTTATTGAAGAAATATGACATCCCCACCTGGCAAGAGATGGACAGATTCCTCGGAGAACGATATCTCACTCTTGAAGCCATCGAGGATGTCATATCGCCCGTCTCGAACCGTCAGCCCCTAGGAGCCAGCCATTCCAAGGCCACTCCAAGAAGCTCAGGACCGGATCGGATTCACTCCTACAGATCCATCATCAGGTTAGCGGCTCCAAAATGTGATCTCTGCTCCAAAGAGAATCACCCCGTGCGTGTCTGCACCAAGTTCCTACAGATGTCGCTCCAACAGAGGTCGACATAGATAACTCGAAGTGGATAGATAACTTCTGCATCGCGACGTCTCAGCTCCGAGTCGCGACGCCCCTTCCACTTCAACCGTTCTCGCTGCCTCAAGCGCTCCGGATCATCCTCTGTCCAACATACAGTCCACTCCTTCCAACACTGTGCAATAACTTTTTATCTACCACCACGCGAGGAGTCCTCTTGGACACTGCCATTGTCCACATATGTCACGCAGGTGTGACATACCCCGCTCGCGCGTTGCTCGACTCTGGATCCGAAGCCACTTTTATTTCCGAGATGAAGTTCGTTGGTGTGAGGATTTGTCACCGATGGGCATTTGGTGCTAGCACGATCGAAAAAACAGTGTATTACCGATTCACAGTACACAGATGGATCTAATTAGATATCCACAGGTGTAGCCGGTAAAGACGAATGGATATTCGTCCCGAAAGGATATTCTATCGAAAGGATATTCGATCCGTCGGGGTCACCAATGTTTTGAGGAGGTCTTTTATTTTTAAGACACCTTTTCGCACAATTTCGCTACTGTCTATGTATTCACAGCACTTCATTTCACTTGGTTTAAATCGCTTTATTTTTCGTCCGAACACAATCGCTTCTTAACAATGTGTGTCGGAACTGAGCTGCAGTGGTATTTCACAGAATAAAAGAGAGAGAGAGAGAGAGAGAGAGAGCGAGCTGCTGATAACATAATAAGCAGACTTAACTCTCACTTATGCTAGCTTTACATTAACATTGGACTTAACATAATGCAGCAGGTCCAATACTTCAGATTTAGAGTATTCTGCTTCCAACATGTTCCCCCCGTTGGGAGGCGAGGCTGAGTCAACAGTTGCTTCACTTGGAAGCAGAATTGCAATCTTGCTGCATGCGCGCTTTACCAATCCATTGTCTGTGCGAATCATGGCTACGCGCACAGTACCGTCAGAGCCGGGGATGGTGCTTTCAACTCGACCAAGGCGCCATTGTAACGGAGGCAAGTTGTCATCCTTCAGGAGCACTATGGTGTTGATCGCCAGATTGGATTTCGCATATTGCCATTTGCCTCTCTCCTGTAACAGAGATAAATAGCTCATGCTCCATTTTAGCCAGAAAGTTTCGCATGTGTCGCTGGAGTCAGCACATCCAGGTCCTCCGGGTTCTCTTAAATGGGACATAACGGACGTGAGTTTAGCATGGCCGAAATTTCACAAACCAACGTGCGCAGCTCGTGGAAGGAGAGCGTATGATTTCCGACCACTCGATGAAAGTGGTACTTAGCTGCCTTTACAGCAGCTTCCCATAATCCACCGAAGTGCGGGGAACGCGGTGGAATGAATTTCCAATCTACACCAATTGACAAGCATGCCTGTGATATGTCACTGCATTGAGGAATAGGTTCCTTAGCTCGTTTTTAGCTCCGACGAAGTTGGTGGCATTATCAGTCCAAACGGTGCGCAGGGTGCACCTGGTGCTGATGAATCTCTTAAATGCCGCGATTAATGCCGCAGCTGATAGGTCCTCGACCACCTCCAAGTGGCATGCTTTAGTGGCAAAGCAGACGAACACAGCGATGTATGTTTTGACCAGAGCTCTGTTTCGCACTTCAGGCTTGCAGTAGAAAGGGCCGCATAAATCCACCCCAGCTACTGCGAATGGTCAACTTTGCTGAACACGATCCACAGGTAAAGGCGCCATGATGTGCTCGACGATCCTTGTCCTCAGTCGTATGCATCGTAAGCACTTCCCAATAACCAATCGGCCAGAACTTCTGCCGAAGTGCAGCCAGAAGGCTTTGTGGCCCAGCGTGTGGAAATTTCAGATGGAACCATATAATGATAGCGGCACTGACCGGGTGAGCCTTTGGCAAGATGATAGGATGCCTTGCGTCATAGTCCAGCTGAGAGTTTTGCAGCCTGCCACTAATTCGAATCAGCCCGGCTGGGCACAGAAACGGGTCCAAAGATGCTAGCTCGCTTTTAGATTTAAGGACTCCACGGGCTTGTAGTTCGTGGTATTCACTATGAAATCTGACCCTCTGGATTCCTTTGAGGAGTATATATGTTCCAGTTTTAATGTCCTCCACAGTCAGCGATTCTGACAAACACCCGCTGCAACCGGTTGAATGCGTTTTGGAACTTGGAGCTGTACGGCAGCTGATCTTGCCTGACGGTAGGAGTCATGTGCCCCAAGTCCAGATATTCTTGGAAAAATTTGGTATATTCCGCTCTAAGCTCCGGGTTTCTTGACAATTTTAACTCCAGGGACTTAAAACGGCGTTGAGCACGACCATAGGAATCACCAAGCTCCTTGACGCTCGTACTTATGGGTAATCTTACGGAATATTGACCCGATGGAAGCCGTAAATAATTTTCCTTAAACAGCTTCTCACAAGCGATGTCCCCCTGTGATTGCGGCTCATCCGATCCAAGGCAGCTATCCATCTCCCAAAAGCGTTTGAGAGCCACAGACAATCCGTCCTGCTTCTCCTCGTCAATGCAGCCAACCAAGACGCGTTTTTTTAAGAATAGGTATCTGACACCCCATGCGTACTTGTCCTACACATAGCAGATCGAAGAATAACTCCGCGCCGATGAGTAGATCCACTCGCTGGCTCCTGTTGAAATGAGGATCAGCAAGGTCCAAATTTCGCGGAATGTTCCAGTTGTCCCTGATAATGTCAAAGTGAGGCTGCTGATCGGTGATGGAGTTAGTGACGATGCATGTCATGGAAGTAGCAAAGCTGCCATCGCAGGATTGGATTCGCAACTCCAAAGCTTTATCAGCAGCTAGGGTGCCTTTCCAATTCCAGAAATGACAGCATTGGAATGCCATGTTCTAAGTCGCAGCTGCTTTGCGAGGCGCGAATAAATGAAGTTCAGCTGCGACGCAGAGTCTAGCAGCGCACGGCAGGGTATCAACTCTTCAGTTCGGCCTGTAGCTTGCACAATCGCGGTGGCCAGAAGCACATAATCGTTGCGAGACAATCCACGGGGATGATATGAAGATGTGGGAAGGTCAGTTGACAAGCATGCTGTCTCTGAGGAAATTGTTGCTGGAGCTGGAGCTGGAGCAGTGACAGTGTCCAGATGCAGGAAGGTGTTGTGCTTTCCAGAGCAGAGCCTGCAATGCGATGACTTGCACTGTGCTTGGTTGTGGCCTGGACGAAGACAGTTGGTACAGAGCTTCAGTTTGATCGCTTCCTTCTGCCTAGATGCGAGAGGTAATGCTAAAAATGCCGGACACCTTGTCAGCGAATGATCCGTTGCATGGCATGTCTCGCAAGCCAAATAAGCAGCAGAAGCACTTGGCGATGAGGATACATACGCTACTCGCTTGCTGACTTGAGGCGCAAATTGACTGCTGTGAGTCTTCAACCCCTTGAAAATCTCCAGATTTTCCAGCATACGGCAGCGTTTCTCCAGAAATGAGGCCATGTCACTCCAGCTAGGCAACTGATCACTCTGTAATTTTTCCTCCCATTTCTCCTGCGCTTGAACGTCCAGCTTTGACGTCACCAAATGCACTAGCAAACCCTCCGCAATTTGCTCGCTGCTGGCCATAGATCGGAGTGCGCGTAAGTGCGAATTGAGATTGTCGCTTAATTCCCGTAAGCTGCTTGCAACACCCTTTTCCACACATCGAAGCCCGAAGATTGCTCGAACATGTGCCTGGAAATGAAGAAGCTTATTATCAAAACGCCTCATAAGTAATTCTATGGCTGTTTTATAATTTTCTTCGGATGGATCCAACGAGCTGATGGTGTCCAGCGCCGAACCTGTCAAGCATGAGCGAAGATGCTGGAATTTTTCCACGTTCGATAGCTCCTCATTATTGCCAATGACTGTATTATACAGCGCGATGAAGTCCGGCCAGTCAACATAGGATCCTGAGAACGTCGGCAGACTCAACTCGGGTAAACGCGTTGACCGCGAAGTCGCCTTTGATGATCCAAGATCTCGGGCAATCATCGTTGAATTGGCTCCAAGGGGCTTCTGCCGTCCGGAAAGGCCTCGCATCAACTTTGCCTTTAAATCCATATAGGTCACCAGAAATTCCGTCCTTGCTAATGAGTTCATTTCGAGAAGGTTAATGCGCTCTAAGCTGGTCTGCGCACTTTCGAAATGAGACATCAGTAGCTCTACCGTATCAATACGAACCGATAATTCCGATTCGTCAAATCGCGTAAACTCCTCGGAATCGCAAATTTTATTCATTGCAACCAATTGCCTATGAACAGATTCGGCCTTCGCTTAAAAGAAAGTCATGTCATTAGATGGCTCAACACAGCTGATCGTTGCCGACGCGTCACCAGAATTCATTATGATTTATGTACTTTGCGTCAAACAAATGGAGCAAAGCAGATGAGAAAAAGGGCAATGACCGAGTGACCGTGAAAGCTGACTGGCGTCAAGTGCAGATGCGAGCTAAGCAGTCTAACTGTAAGCTGATTACCGTTGGTATTAGACAAGTGCGCGAGTGTGTGTGTGCGTGCGTGAGAGTGAGTTGTGAGTATGTGTGTGTGTGGCGATAGAAATGCACAGCACGATCCTTCGATCCGGATCGAATATCCTTTCGATAGAATATCCTTTCGGGACGAATATCCTTTGACGATGCATCTATTCTGCTCCGTCCTTCAGCTCCTCCCGCTCCTACAGTTGCCTTTTCCACTGGCTCTCGACTACCCTCCGGCGACATTGAGGTGTTCCACGGGGATTACACCAAATGGCCCACGTTCCGAGACCTTTTAATGGCGATCTTCATCAACAACCCTCAGTTGACTGACGTAGAAAAGGTGTTCCATTTGAACGCCAAAACAAGGGGCGAGGCGAAGGCAATTGTAGCACTATCTCCGCTGACTAACGACGGCTTCTGTTCAGCGTGGGCTGCTCTCTCTGAAAGGTTTGAAAACAAGCAGCTATTGTTTAATAGCCAGCTTAAAACCCTGTTCAACCTATGCACTCAAAGGACTACAGAGCACAATCCACGGTTGTCTGACAGCGTTAGAACACTCTAACGTCTCCACAGACAACTGGGATTGTCTCCTTATCTTTCTTTACTCCTCCAAGCTTCCTAAGGCGACCCTTGCCCTATGGGAGCACAGCTTATTGAAGAAATATGACATCCCCACCTGGCAAGAGATGGACAGATTCCTCGGAGAACGATATCTCACTCTTGAAGCCATCGAGGATGTCATATCGCCCGTCTCGAACCGTCAGCCCCTAGGAGCCAGCCATTCCAAGGCCACTCCAAGAAGCTCAGGACCGGATCGGATTCACTCCTACAGATCCATCATCAGGTTAGCGGCTCCAAAATGTGATCTCTGCTCCAAAGAGAATCACCCCGTGCGTGTCTGCACCAAGTTCCTACAGATGTCGCTCCAACAGAGGTCGACATAGATAACTCGAAGTGGATAGATAACTTCTGCATCGCGACGTCTCAGCTCCGAGTCGCGACGCCCCTTCCACTTCAACCGTTCTCACTGCCTCAAGCGCTCCGGATCATCCTCTGTCCAACATACAGTCCACTCCTTCCAACACTGTGCAAAAACTTTTTATCTACCACCACGCGAGGAGTCCTCTTGGACACTGCCATTGTCCACATATGTCACGCAGGTGTGACATACCCCGCTCGCGCGTTGCTCGACTCTGGATCCGAAGCCACTTTTATTTCCGAGCGACTCAGCAACTCAATCCAGTTGCCTTTCCAGCCAATTCTGGCTCACGTGTCCGGCCTAAGTCAGAGGACTGAGGCCCAATCACACAAAGTGTGTGGCTTCCAGATTGGGTCTCCACTCCCTCACCTCAAGTGGGCAGACCCATCTTTCTCCCGTAGCTCAGAGATTGATCTTCTGATAGGATCGGATATCCTTCCGTCTATCCTATTGGGAGGATTCGAACCGAATCTCTGCGGAACTCTGTCCGGAGAGGCTCTCGCATCTGAACAGTTTTTGCCTCCAGCGATTCCAAGAGTGCCACAGACAACCTCTACGACCCAAAGGAATCGGCGCTGTCGTCGCCAGGAAGGCGTTTGCAAGGACAACCGCTCTACACCCCTCGGGCAGCTGCCTTTGGAAGATGACCAACAAGACCCTTTGTCCTACCAGCCATCCACGACCACTGTTCAGAAAATCTCATTTCGATGTCCTCCATTTCAGAATACGGCGCCTGAGGACCAGCCCAGCACCTTTCGATGCCGGGCCTGTAAGGGATTCCACGCTCTCCGTCAATGTCAGCGATTCCTCCAGCTGACTGCGGAGAAGAGGCTTCGGGTTGTACTCGCCATTCAGGGACATCATGCCAGACTCTCCAGGGATGTCGCAAGTGTGGAGGAGATCACCACTCATTGCTGCACCTCGAGTCGGAAGAGTCCCAGCTGCGGCCGCCTAGGCCTCGGCATCCGCCCCGATGCCGATCGGACTGCCAGCGGAAAACTGCTGAGAAGCTTACTGCTTCCCCTGTACCCCAAAGCAGCAGGACTAACAAAACGGCAACTACACCTAACATCGGTCGCCCCCAATCCAGGAGGGTCATTCTTTGCAACAACGTTGCAAGGGGGCCGGAATGTTTGCGTCAGATAGCAACGCCGAGCAGCTGATACGGCTGCTCCACACGATTCTCCCCATCGATAGTATCGATACCCGACGATCGGCCATCGTGGAGTTGACCATCCCTATTTAAGCTGATAATAAGTAAAAGAAATATCTCGCAAGTCACCATCGACTTGCTTTTCACTCTGTTACTCTTGTGCCCCGCCGAAAATTGCCAAATAAAGTAACAGTTAATTTAAAACAAGGGCAACTCCGCGTTTTGTTTTTCCCAACTGCACTCCCCCCTCACTCCGAAGCTCATCAACGTATGTTGTAAGTATGTACATACAACAGCAGCGGACACATAACAGCAGCTGAACACTCAACTCAACAGCGACGAGCAGCGGATTCTTCGCCGCTCACTATCACAGGAATCACACACCCTAGGACCCCAGGATTCCATTCCCGCCCACTACAACATTTGTTTTTTTTTTTGTCCTTCGAGCCGGAGGAATCAGCGACCTGTACAAGTGTGATTCCTTCTAAAAGTTCAACTGTCTCGCGTTTGTTTTTAAATCCATAAAAACAAAACGAAACGCAAAGTTGAAAGTCCTCGGCAAGAAGTTACAGCTGAGCCGAGTTACAGCTATACATACATACATATATACAAGCATACTTCTCAATACGTGTGTGCGTGGTTTTGTATGTGTAGTTGCTGACCGGCCGACCGTTATCAGCTTGTCTTCTTTGCGCTAACCACTCAGCTTAACAGCGACGGGTAGCGTATTTTTCGTCGCACATTACCACAGGAACCACACACCCTAGGACCCCAGGATTACATTCCCGCCCACTACAATATTCTTTTTTGAACTTTGTAAAAACCAGTCCATATTCCGCACATACTCTTGTGCCCCCTTTAATAAATAGTGAATCTAATCAACGAAGTGCAACCCAGCATTTTTTAATTGATTCTCTGCTGAACTCAACACCTTTTTCACGTTCACCCAGTGTATGTACATACGTACATACAAGAGCGCATCGAACATCCAACAGCAGCTGCAACGACCGATCGACAAGCCAATAGGATTCTTCGCCGCCCACTACAATATTTGGTTAAATAAAAACAGTTGTGTAGAAGATATTGCCCCAATTTGTTTTTTAATATTAACAACACATCTATTGTCAATAATTATAGCTACTCTTCATTTATTTAATTCAACAACTTCTTAATTAAAATTAAGAAAACCAAAAATGCACACTTTTTTTGCAAGAAAAAGTTTGCGTACATTGTTTCAAGCTGTGTGGAATGCAAGAAACAGCGATTACCTTTGGATTTGTTTTATGTAGATTATTTTAGTTTTATATTAGCAATTAGTATTGCACATTTGAAACGTAAATATAGCATCATATTTAGTAGAATCGCAATAAGGACCAAAATGGCAAGGATATTTTTGTTTTTCAGTCAATTTTATTTTAAAGGTATCCTTTCCGGCACAATTGTGCAATAAAATTGCAGTCCTAGTTGGTGGAGCCCACTCCTATATCCAAAAAGTAATAAACAATAGTAATTTATTAGGCTGGATCTTCTCAAAGGCCCGATATGGCCAACTAACATCGGTCACCCATCGCGAGCGGAGAATTATTGTTCACCTGCTAGCCCAAATTTAATAGGGTTGTCATCCGACAATTCCGATTCGTCAAATCGCGTAAACTCCTCGGAATCGCAAAATTTATTCATTGCCTTCGCTTTAAAGAAAGTCATGTAATTAGATGGCTCAACACAGCTGATCGTTGCCGACGCGTCACCAGCATTCATTATGATTTATGTACTTTGCGTCAAACAAATGGAGCAAAGCAGATGAGAAAAAGGGCAATGACCGAGTGACCGTGAAAGCTGACTGGCGTCAAGTGCAGATGCGAGCTAAGCAGTCTAACTGTAAGCTGATTACCGTTGGTATTAGACAAGTGCGCGAGTGTGTGTGTGCGTGAGTGAGAGTGAGTTTGTGAGTATGTGTGTGTGTGGCGAAAGAAATGCACAGCACAGCAGGGTATGATAAATTTGGCGGAGAAGATGTGCTTAGCTTTAGTCGTGCTAAACAGCTTGGTCCTTCGATCCGGATCGAATATCCTTTCGATAGAATATCTTTTCGGGACGAATATCCTTTCGTCTTTACCGGCTCGCACCGGTGGAATCTCAAAGCTTATATCCAGATAAGTACAAGTGTGATTTCTTCTAAAACTTCAACTGTCCCGCGTTTGTTTTTAAATCCATAAAGACAAAACGAAACGCAAAGTTGAACGTCCTCGGCAAGAAGTTACAGCTGAGCCGAGTTACAGCTATACATACATACATATATACAAGCATACTTCTCAATACGTGTGTGTGTGGTTTTAAATGTGTAGTTGCTGACCGGCCGTCCGTTATTAGCTTGTCTTCTTTGCGATTTTCACTCACATTCACGCACTAACGTCCAACTTTAAAGATAAGCAAGCATTTGTTTGTGTTTTATGCGTACTTTATATTTATCCAACTGTGTTATTCTACACCTCTGGATATCTAATTAGATCCACCTGTGTACTGTGAATCTGTAATACACTGTTTTTTCGATCGTGCTAGCACCAGATGCCCATGGGTGACAAATCCTCACACCAACGAACTTCATCTGTTGCAGCACCACACAGTGTCAGGCGATCCTCCATATCGCCCATTCCAGCAGGCCTCAATTTGCCTGTCCCAAGCCCGTCGTCTTCTCGTCTTAACGACAAGACCCATCCCGCTGCTGCACCCTTAAGTCACTCCACATCTGTCATGGCCCTTTCGACTCAACAGACCCTCGAGAGGAACTCCTACTCTCTACACCCTCCAAGTCCGCCGTGACCACATAAACTCTTTGTGGCACAAAGTTGAGTCTGAGTACGAGCGTTGCTCTCGGGTTCTCAATCCTAAGGAACTGAGCGATGATGTTTTAGCCATGGAGTCGACCTACGACCACTGCTACAGCATATATGAGCAGTGTGTTGCCATGCTAAGCCAGCAGATTGACGATGCATCTACTCTGCTCCGTCCTGCAGCTCCTCCCGCTTCTACAGTTGCCTTTTCCACTGGCTGTCGACTACCCCCCTGCGACATTGAGGTGTTCCACGTTCCGAGACCTTTTAATGGCGATCTTCATCAACAACCTACAGTTGACTGACGTAGAAAAGCTGTTCCATTTGAACGCCAAAACAAGGGGCGAGGCCAAGGCAATTGTAGCACTATCTCCGCTGACTAACGACGGCTTCTGTTCAGCGTGGGCTGCTCTCTCTGAAAGGTTTGAAAACAAGCAGCTATTGGTTAATAGCCAGCTTAAAACCCTGTTCAACCTATCTCCAGTTACCTCAGAGACTGCAGATGCACTCAAAGGACTACAGAGCACAATCCACGGTTGTCTGACAGCGTTAGAACACTCTAACGTCTCCACAGACAACTGGGATTGTCTCCTTATCTTTCTTTGCTCCTCCAAGCTTCCTAAGGCGACCCTTGCCCTTTGGGAGCACAGCATATTGAAGAAATATGACATCCCCACCTGGCAAGAGATGGACAGATTCCTCGGAGAACGATATCTCACTCTTGAAGCCATCGAGGATGTCATATCGCCCGTCTCGAACCGTCAGCCCCTAGGAGCCAGCCATTCCAAGGCCACTCCAAGAAGCTCAGGACCGGATCGGATTCACTCCTACAGATCCATCATCAGGTTAGCGGCTCCACAATGTGATCTCTGCTCCAAAGAGAATCACCCCGTGCGTGTCTGCACCAAGTTCCTGCAGATGTCGCTCCAACAGAGGTCGACATACATAACTCGAAGTGGGTTATGTAGTAATTGTTTCGCCCGCAGTCACCAATTCCGTGACTGTCCCAGTCAGCATAGCTGCTATGTTTGTACACGGCGACACAATACCCTTCTGCATCGCGACGCCTCAGCTCCGAGTCGCGACGCCCCTTCCACTTCAACCGTTCTCGCTGCCTCAAGCGCTCCGGATCATCCTCTGTCCAACATACAGTCCACTCCTTCCAACACTGTGCAAAAGCTTTTTATCTACCACCAGGCGAGGAGTCCTCTTGGACACTGCCATTGTCCACATATGTCACGCAGGTGTGACATACCCATCTCGCGCGTTGCTCGACTCTGGATCCGAAGCCACTTTTATTTCCGAGCGACTCAGCAACTCAATCCAGTTGCCTTTCCAGCCAATTCTGGCTCAAGTGTCCGGCCTAAGTCAGAGGACTGAGGCCCAATCACACAAAGTGTGTGGCTTCCACATTGGGTCTCCACTTAACCCCAACGTGCGCATTGATGCAACAGCCTATGTGCTCCCACACCTCGCTGGAGACTTTCCGTCAAAGAGGATACCCCACGGCGTTTTCCACAATCTGTCACACCTCAAGTGGGCAGACCCATCTTTCTCCCGTAGCTCAGAGATTGATCTCCTGATAAGATCGGATATCCTTCCGTCTATCCTATTGGCTCTCGCATCTGAACAGTTTTTGCCTCCAGCGATTCCAAGGAATCGGCGCTGTCGTCGCCTGGAAGGCTTTTGCAAGGACAACCGCCTTACACCCCTCGTACCGCTGCCTTTGGAAGATGGCCTACAAGACCCTCTGTCCTATCAGCCATCCACGACCACTGTTCAGAAAATCTCATTTCAATATCCTCCATTACCGATCAATATATTTCGGACTTATTTGCAGATTTTTTCCAGGATACTTATTGGTCTAAGATTTACAATTCTAAGTGTCCTTATCCTTATACAATTTATCCATCTAACTCTGTTTTCGGTCCGCAGATTACGGAAAGTTCGTTAGGTTGTGAGCTTAGTCTGGTCAAGCCATCTTTTTCTCCTGGGCCAGATGGGGTGCCTGGCTGTGTTCTCAGATTCTGTGCAAATTGGCTCTGTAAGCCAATTCTTAAACTTTTTTGTTTGTCCGTTTCGACCGTATTATTTCCTAAGTTATGGAAAGAATCTTATTTTATTCCCTTACACAAAAAAGGCTCTAAATCTGACGTCATGAACTATAGAGCTATTTCTAAGTTGTCTGCTATGCCTAAGTTATTCGAGAAAATCATTACTTCTCAACTCCAACACTTATGTAGCTCAATCATCTCACCAACCCAGCATGGCTTTGTGAGATCCAAATCTACTACAACAAACTTATTGCAACTCTCCTCTATTGTCATTAGTGGGTTTCATAGCTCGATGCAAACGGACGTCATCTACACTGATTTCAGTAAAGCATTTGATTTTGTAAACCATTCTCTCCTAATGCACAAGTTGTCGCTTCTTGGTTTTCCTCATATTCTTATGAATTGGATCTCCAATTATCTTACAAATAGATCTCAGAGAGTAATGTCAATTCTGCCCTTTCTAAGCAGATCTTTGTTTATTCAGGAGTGCCCCAAGGTAGCCACCTCGGACCATTACTTTTCAATTTATTTATTAATGACCTTTCGTCTATTATTAAGAATAGTGCTGTTTTGATGTATGCTGATGACGTTAAGTTATGCCTCTCTTATAAGGATCCTATTTCTGCTTCTTTGTTGAAAGATGATCTTAACTTTTTCAATTTATGGTGTAAAACCAATCTAATTGCCCTAAATTGCTCAAAGTGCAAAGCCATGACTTTTTGCAGAACACAACCTGTGCATGTTCAATATTTGTTAGACGGCCATCTTCTTGAGAATATATCTCAAGTTAATGACCTAGGCATCTTACTTGATCGTAAACTCTCATTCAACGATCACATTGAGTTCATGGTAAATAAAGCCATGTCGGTTTTAGGTTTCATTAAGCGTTGGTCTAAGGAATTCAATGACCCTTATACGACTAAACAGCTTTATGTCTCTCAGGTACGTCCCATCCTCGAGTATGGGTCCTGTTTGTGGTCTTAACAGTATCAGACTTATAAAGACAAAATCGAATCGGCGCAAAAGAAGTTTCTAATTTTCGCACTAAGAAACTAAAACTGGTCACCACAGCTTAACCTACCGCCATAGTCTAGTAGATTACTATTAATTAAGCTTCCTTCCCTTTCACACCGTCGCACTATGCTGGGTGTAACTTTCATTCTAAAACTTATCAATGGTGATATTAACTCTCCTTTCTTGATTAACAAATTAAACTTTTCAATTCCTATTCCTTATTAACAATTAGCACTTGCCCTACTAATTACCTTATGCCTGAACCTTTTAGAGTACTATGTTCTGAGTTTAACAGACTTCTATTTCTACCAATAAAGCCTTAATCTTAGAACATTTACGCACACATTAATCAATTAATCTCTTGTGGTGGTCATTGATTTGATTGGGTTTTCCTGGGTTTCCCCAATCCTAGCAACGAATGTTGAATCAATTTACATTTACTCACCCCAGAACTATTTATTTATTATTTTTATTTTATATTTTCCTTCAATTTAATTCTAATTTTATATTTTAAATATTTAATATATATAATTTTATTATTTTTAAATTTAATTTAAATTTTACATTTAATTTTAAATTTCTGTCGACTGTGTATAGTTGACATTAAATAAATAAATAAATAAATTTCAGAATACGGCGCCTGAGGACCAGCCCAGCACCTTTCGATGCCGGGCCTGTAAGGGATTCCACGCTCTCCGTCAATGTCAGCGATTCCTCCAGCTGACTGCGGAGAAGAGGCTTCGGGTTGTACTTGCCCGAATTGTCTTGCCCATCAGCATTCAGGGACATCACGCCGGACTCTCCAGGGATGTCGCAAGTGTGGAGGAGATCACCACTCATTGCTGCACCTCGAGTTGGTAGAGTCCCAGCTGCGGCCGCCTAGGCCTAGGCCTCGGAACCCGCCCCGATGCCGATCGCACTGCCAGTGGAAGACTGCTGCGAAGCTTACTGCTTCCCCTGTACCCCAAAGCAGCAGGACTATGAAAACGGCAACTACACCCAACATCGGTCGCCCCCAATCCAGGAGGGTCATTTTTTGCAACAACGTTGCAAGGGGGCCGGAATGTTTGCGTCAGATGGCAACGCCGCGCAGCTGATACGGCTGCTCCACACGATACTCCCCATCGATAGTATCGATACCCGTCGATGGGCTATCGTGGAGTTGACCTTCGCTAATTAATTCACTCAAGTATAAAAAATCTCGCAAGTCACCCCGACTAAGCAATTCAACCGCCTATTTTTTGTGTTGAAAAACTGATGTAATATATATTCTATTTAACTAAATAAAATCAAAGATGAATTTTATATTATAACTTTATATTTTAATTAAGCTCGCAACACCACGCCACGTACAGTCGCAAAAGAGAATAAGAATAAGAGTGAGGGCGCACGCTTCAAGTGTTGCCAGTTTAACATAATCCATGATAGTAATGTCCAATGTTAATTTTGATTGGAGGAATCGATAGATTTCAACACGCCCCCTCAAAAATAACATTCATATATATATATATATCAACTACTTAAAAATACAATTTGTTTCTTAATAATTCTTTTCCATTAACTTATTAGTATTCTAATGTGGGTGGTGTGCATACTGGGAAGTGTTAGTGATCCATCATTCGCTGCGAGGATCGGGAAAATCCAGATAAAACCCGATCAGATCACGTTCAATAATAAAATTATAAATTCAATATTTTCTTTAACAATATAAAGTAAAATAAACAAAATTAATCCATTTATCCTTAGTATGTACGAGATTAATGGTTGTCGTTCAGCAAACCCAATTTGTTTCTTATTTCCATAAATCGAGCAGCAGGCAATGGCTTCGTAAAGATGTCAGCGAGCTAATTACCTGTAGGGATATACTCAATGCAAATTACATTATTTTCCACTTGCTCTCTAGCCAAATGATATTTTATATCAATATGTTTCGATCTTTTATGATGAGTGGGATTGTTGGCTATGGCTATACAGCCTTTATTGTCTTCATATATTTTAATTTGTTTCTCAAGCTTAAAATTCACACTTGTGAATAAAGATCTTAGCCAAACTGCTCTAAAACTCTAACTGCTTCAAATAATGCCATATACTCGGCTTCAGTAGATGAGGCTGCTACTGAATTCTGTCTTTTTGTATTCCAACAAATTATATTATTATCAAACATTTTAAATACATAGCCAGTCGTACTTTTTCTATCTATTTCATTCCCACCCCAATCTGAGTCTACATATACAGCTAATGCGTCTTTATATAATGCAGTTTTCTTAAATATCAATTTAATCTCACTGCTTCCTGTTAAATATCTCAGAATTCTTTTTAGATATTGCCATAACTCAGAATTATTGTTGCTACTATATCTGCTAAGTATATTTAGCGCAGTAGTTAAATCTTGGCGTGTACAAAGCATTATGTACATTAAACACCCAATCAGATTACGACATGGCGCATTGCAATCTTCATCTGAGTTAAGATTTTCATAATTTAATTTTGGTGGCAAAGGAGTACTGACTGCAATGCGAATATTCATATTGAATTTACTCAGAACTCTATTTATGTAAGCAGTTTGACTTAGGCATATTTTATCTTTATCCATTTCAATCCTTATACCGATGAAATGATGTATCTCCTTTATGTCAGTCATTCTAAACTTTTCCATTAAATAGTTCTTGAAACTATTCATTCTTGTCAGCTTAGCTGTGGCTATGACGACATCATCAACATATAGCAACACATATGTTTTCTTTTATATCTCCTTTATCGAGAAAGTATATACAGCGATCAACCGGTGAGTTTACGAAAGCACACCCTTTTAGTGTTTGCTCAAACACTTCAAACCAGCATCTAGCTGCTTGTTTGAGCCCGTAAATTGCTTTATTCAATTTACATACGTTTTCGCTGTTGCCTGATATGCCTTGAGGAAGTTTCATATATATTTCCTCATTCAACTTTCCATTTAGGAAAGCTGTTTTTACATCCACTTGATGTACTTTCAAGTCATATTGAACTGCTAATGATAATACGAACCGAAAACTTGAAATTCTGGCAAATGGGGCAAATGTTTCATCATAGTCTACTTGATACTTTTGTGTGAACCCTCTGGCAACTAATCTAGCCTTATATTTTATGGGATTTTTTATCAAATTTGCCCTTTTTGTTTTTATTGTGCACGTACACAGTTGAACCAAATACTTTCAAGTGTTTTAAACTGGGTTTTCTATTGTGCCACATTTCGTATGGAGTTTTTGTATCATCACAAAGTGCTCTGCTTGGAATTCTATTAACTAAATAAGTTGCAGTTAACACAGCTTCACCCCAGAAGCTTTTATCTAGGGTTCACATATCTCATTACTAAATTCTAAATTTTTAAGAAGACTATTATCATTGATTAGATTTTTCCGTTTAACAATTTGCCATTACTAATATGCCCTAACCTCTCATGCCATAATCGAAACATATTTTTATTCTTATTATTAATTGTATATGCGTGGAGTTTAATAATAGGAATGTTATCTAACATACCTGCACCTTGTATCAACGTTTGGCCATTTTTCTTTATCGTGACACCATTTCTGTCAAATTCAATTGATAATCCAGCCTGCTGCAGTCGTTTAATGGACATCAGGTTACCTGCTGCTTCTTTACAAAATAGAACATCCTCCAGCGTGATGTTATATTTATTTTGCAGCCTGACAATGCCACGCTTTGTAGCATAAATGTATTCTCCCTGTTTTGCTACAGCAATTTTTATTGTACACTCCAATTCTACACTGTCAGCAAACAGGGTATCATCATTTATTAAATGATCGCTTGCTCCAGAATCGAGGATAAAGTCGTATTTATCTAATATTTTATTACTTTGATTATTTTGCGTATTGAACATAAAAGCGAACCCGTGTTGTGTGGTTGCGACTTGAGCTTGTTTATTATTTCTGCATGATTCTTTATTTTGATTATTTATTATTCTTTTATAATGGTAACAATCTTTCTTAATATGCCTCTCTTTGCTTTGGTGATTTTAATAGTAATTTTTGCTTTTGACTTGAAAAACTTCTTTTTAGGTTAAATCATTTGAAATTTGAAAAGTTTTACCTCTATTTTTATTATTTTCAACAACTGCATTTAAAACTTTTCTGCTTGTATCATTGCTGCTATCTTTAATTTTTATTTCATGGTCTAGCAATCTATTCTTCACAAAAACCAAAGTTAAATTTTCTTCTGATAGTGTCTCAATTGCTGTTACAATACCATCATACGATGGTGGCAGCGTCAACAGCAAATGAGCCACTTTGTCCATTTCCTCCATTTTGACACCTGCAGCTATTAATTCATTTACTTGTTCATCAAATGTATAAAAATGATTTAACAGTGATGTATCATTCGCCAATTTAAGGGACAGTAAACGTTTGCGTACAGCCAATTGTGCGGCCACACTCTTTCGTTCGTACACGGAATCCAAATTCTTGAGAATTTCACGTGCCGTTATGTCGCTCGTAGCAAAATGCAGAAATGAGTCACTGAAATATTCTATTAAAATGCTTTTCGCACAACGCTCCGCTTTAATCCAAACATCATCTATTTCATTTGGCCTGTCATTGTCTATCACTTTTAAAACGTCTAATTCGGCAAGTAGATCCCTAATACGAAACTTCCAGATGGAATAATTTTCACCATCAAACGGTTTTATATTACGCTTTGTCTTTTCCATTCTATTTCTTTTCACTCATACACACAGTATGCACGACGCAATTCGGAGAATTTTAATTTCACAATTATTAAAATTTTATGAACTATTTTATTTTCAAAAAATTAACTACCACTCTATGCATTTAACTAAATAAAATCAAAGATGAATTTTATATTATAACTTTATATTTTAATTAAGCTCGCAACACCACGTCACGTACAGTCGCAAAAGAGAATAAGAATAAGAGTGAGGGCGCATGCTTCAAGTGTGGCCAGTTTAACATAATAGCATAATCCATGATAGTGATGTACAATGTTAATTTTGATTGGAGGAATCGATAGATTTCAACACGCCCCCTCAAAAATAACATTCATATATATATCAACAACTTAAAAATACAATTTTTTTTTTAATAATTCTTTTTCATTAACTCATTAGTATTCTAATGTGGGTGGTGTGCATACTGGGAAGTGTTAGTGATCCAGCATTCGCTGCGAGGATCGGAAAAACCCAGATAAAACCCGATCAGATCACACGATGCATCTACTCTGCTCCGTCCTGCAGCTCCTCCCGCTCCTACAGTTGCCTTTTCCACTGGCTGTCGACTACCCCCCTGCGACATTGAGGTGTTCCACGGGGATTTCACCAAATGGCCCACGTTCCGAGACCTTTTCATGGCGATCTACATCAACAACCCTCAGTTGACTGACGTAGAACAGCTGTTTCATTTGAACGCCAAAACAAGGGGCGAGGCCAAGGCAATTGTAGCACTATCTCCGCTGACTAACGACGGCTTCTGTTCATCGTGGGCTGCTCTCTCTGAAAGGTTTGAAAACAAGCAGCTATTGGTTAATAGCCAGCTTAATGCCCTGTTCAACCTATCTCCAGTTACCTCAGAGACTGCAGATGCACTCAAAGGACTACAGAGCACAATCCACGGTTGTCTGACAGCGTTAGAACACTCTAACGTCTCCACAGGCAACTGGGATTGTCTCCTTATCTTTCTTTACTCCTCCAAGCTTCCTAAGGCGACCCTTGCCCTTTGGGAGCACAGCTTATTGAAGAAATATGACATCCCCACCTGGCAAGAGATGGACAGATTCCTCGGAGAACGATATCTCACTCTTAAAGCCATCAAGGATGGCATATCGCCCGTCTCGAACCTTCAGCCCCTAGGAGCCAGCCATTCCAAGGCCGCTCCAAGAAGCTCAGGACCGGATCACCAAGTCCGTGACTGTCCCAGTCAGCATAGCTGCTATGTCTGTACACGGCGACACCATACCCTTCTGCATCGCGTCGTCTCAGCTCCGAGTCGCGACGCCCCATCCACTTCAACCGTTCTCGCTGCCTCAAGCGCTCCGGATCATCCTCTGTCCAACATACAGTCCACTCCTTCCAACACTGTGCAAAAGCTTTTTATCTACCACCACGCGAGGAGTCCTCTTGGACACTGCCATTGTCCACATATGTCACGCAGGTGTGACATACCCCGCTCGCGCGTTGCTCGACTCTGGATTCGAAGCCACTTTTATTTCCGAGCGACTCAGCAACTCAATCCAGTTGCCTTTCCAGCCAATTCTGGCTCAAGTGTCCGGCCTGAGTCAGAGGACTGAGGCCCAATCACACAAAGTGTGTGGCTTCCAGATTGGGTCTCCACTTAACCCCAACGTGAGCATTGATGCAACAGCCTATTTGCTCCCACACCTCGCTGGAGACCTTCCGTCAACGAGGATACCACACCGCGTTTTCCACCTCAAGTGGGCAGACCCATCTTTCTCCCGTAGCTCAGAGATTGATCTCCTGATAGGATCGGATACCCTTCCGTCTATCCTATTGGGAGGATTCAAACCGAATCTCTGCGGAACTCTGCTCGGCCAAGAAACTATTTTCGGCTGGGTTCTCACGGGTCCGATCCCCCGTTCCACGGCAAAGTCAAAGTTGATCGCATCGCTCTCCGCTCGCATCAATCTTATCAATGCGAGTTCTCGACAGCATCGGCCTTTCCGAAACTGGATTCCATCTGAGCAGTTTTCGCCTCCAGCGATTCCAAGAGTGCCACAGACAATCTCTACGACCCAAAGGAATCGGCGCTGTCGTCGCCAGGAAGGCGTTTGCAAGGACAACCGCTCTACACCCCTCGTGCAGCTGTCTTTGGAAGATGGCCTACAAGACCCTCTGTCCTATCAGCCATCCACGACCACTGTTCAGAAAATCTCATTTCGATGTCCTCCAATTCAGAATACGGCGCCTGAGGACCAGCCCAGCACCTTTCGATGCCGGGCCTGTAAGGGATTCCACGCTCTCCGTCAATGTCAGCGATTCCTCCAGCTGACTGCGGAGAAGAGGCTTCGGGTTGTACTTGCCCGAATTGTCTTGCCCATCAGCATTCAGGGACATCATGCCGGACTCTCCAGGGATGTCGCAAGTGTGGAGGAGATCACCACTCATTGCTGCACCTCGAGTCGGTAGAGTCCCAGCTGCGGCCGCCTAGGCCTAGGCCTCGGAACCCTCCCCGATGCTGATCGCACTGCCAGTGGAAGACTGCTGCGAAGCTTACTGTTTCCCCTTTACCCCAAAGCAGCAGGACTATGAAAACGGCAACTACACCCAACATTGGTCGCCCCCAAGAACGTTGTAAGAACGTTGCAAGGGGGCCGGAATGTTAGCGTCAGATGGCAACGCCGAGCAGCTGATCCGGCTGCTCCATACGATACTCCCCATCGATAGTATCGATACCCGTCGATCGGCTATCGTGGAGTTGACCTTCGCTACTTAAATCACTCAAGTATAAAAAATCTCGCAAGTCACCCCGACTAAGCAATTCAACCGCCTATTTTTTGTAAATAGTTTGTTAATGCAGCACATACTCTTGTGCCCCAAGTTGCCAAAATAAAGCAAAAGTTATTAAAACAAGTGCAACCCCGCGTATTGTTTTACCAACTACACTATTCCCTCATTCCGCAGCTCATCAACGTATGTGCATACGTACATACAACAGGAGCGGACATATAACAGCAGCTGACCACTCAGCTCAACAGCGACGAGCAGCGGATTCTTCGCCGCACATTACCTATGTGCTTCCACACCTGACCAACAACTTGCCATCCACGTTGGTACCAAAAGAAGTTCTCCAGGCGCTTCCACAGTTACAATTGATTGCAATTTATGTGTTTGTTTCTGTTGATGGAGTGATTTTACTTATTAGAATTAAAAATATTATAGAAAATGGAAAAACGAGTTCGGTATAAGCTGTCCGACTTGACTGATGATCAGTTGGTCAAGATTTTTGAGTAAGTTCCATCTAATGAAGAGGTGTTCAACTCAAGTGACGACGAGGACAGCGACATTGATATAGTGGAGGCTATTAATAATGCATTAGAGGATGTTAAGGCAATGTCATTTATTGAGAATAATGTTGAAAATGTCCAAAACAATGCACAGAAAGCTGCGACTTCCCTGAAAACTGCAAAAAGGCCGCGATCACCTTTACCAATCAGTGTAGATTCGGCGTGCGCATCTCCACCAACTTCTGGTGGGTTCAATGGAGCTGGTATGCCAAATTTAATTGCTATGTGTTATTTTAGTGAATAAATAGTTTTATTTATACAGGTATTGAATCAATAACAAAAGATTCGAGTAAGATTCTGAGGCGAGAAAATTCAATGCAGTTGCATGTTAACAATGTAGCATTTCGAGGCGATTTTTCGTTGTCAGCAGCAATAAAACAGCTCAAAACTCCTCTAGAGCTCTTTTGCTATTTCTTTAATGCGGAAATCATGAATATGATTGTCGACGGAACCATGTGCGCAGCTCTAACGGAGGATATTAACAATAAGTTCAAAATTAACACTGATGAGGTGCACCATAGGTATTTTGATGTTCATGTCTATTTATCGCTACCCAAATCTGAAGAGCTACTGGGGACAAAATGCGCTCGGACCTATACAAACCTGCATGACCCGAAGCAGATTCGAGGCAATCAAAAAGTACTTCTCGCTA
This sequence comes from Drosophila quadrilineata, assembly GCA_018150725.1. NCBI lineage: Eukaryota > Metazoa > Arthropoda > Insecta > Diptera > Drosophilidae > Drosophila > Drosophila quadrilineata. Next base: position 173,813 of record JAECWN010000336.1, read on the forward strand.
CGTGATGAGCGCGAACGGATCAAAAAGGGTGAACCAGGCTACGATTCTTTGTTCCGTACGCGAAAACTTGTAGACTGCCTCAACAAACGGTTTGATTCGGTGTCAAAATATGCCCGACTTTGCGTTGACGAGCAAATGTGCATCACAAAAATTAAGCACCACTTGCGTCAGTACATGCCAAATAAGCCGCACAAGTGGGGCATGAAGTTATTTGTATTGTGCGATTCATTTGGATACGCATACCGCTTTGAGATTTACAGCGGTGCAGGTGATAATGTGGTCTTACCTGGTCACCCAGAACTTGGTGCTTCGGTCAACATTGTAGTGCGCTTAACACAAATCGTCGAAACATTTAAGAATCACATCGTTTACTTCGATAATTTTTTATACATCTTTGCCTTTGATGGTTTATCTGAGAGCGAAAGGTATTTACAGTCTCGGCACGGTGCGAGAAAACCGTATCCGCAATTGCAAGCTACCTAGCGATATTGCCATCAACAAATTGCCAAGGGGTTTTTCGATTGAGTACGTTGGGTCCTCATATGGTGTCGACATAACCAATGTACTCTGGAAAGACAGCAAACCTGTTCGCTTTTTGTCCACCTATGTGGGCGTAAAGCAATTTGAAATGACAAACCCTGGTGAAGGAACTGCAAAGGCTGCTCGTTTTGATAGAAAAACTAAGCAACACATTTAAATTGATTGTCCCAAAATTGTGCATGAGTATAACGCTCACATGGGCGGCGTAGATCTCATGGACGGCCTAATGGGTCGCTATCATATCAGAGCAAAAACTCGGGATGCCGCAACACGAATTTTTTATCACTTAATTGATATGGCAGCCACCAAAGGAAAAATTACTCGCACTCCCAGACTTTCGCGAAACACTAGCCGCAGGGCTGGTCACATATAAAAACAAAAACTTACCGGGTCGTCCAATCACTACCAAAAATGCATCTTCACCGCGATGGGCAAACAAGTCTCTATCCTCTCAGTCAGGACGAACAATAAATTCCCCATCCTTGCAGAAAGAGCGGGCAAAGCAGTCTCCACTCTCTCATCGACCTTATCACCATAAACAAACATGGTCAAAAATCAAAACATCCAATATCGGACTTGCGGTTTGACCAGCTCAACCATTTCCCACATTGGTTGGATCGAAACAGTGGAAAAAGATGTTGCAAGCACTGTAAAACTTCTCAAACGCAATGCATATGCACGAAATGCAATCTGCATTTATGCTGCAAAGCCAATAAAAACTGTTTTGCAGAATACCATAAGAAAAAATAAAATAAATCTTCATTACTTGAACAAATTTTCTTTCACTCAAAGCCCAAAGCGTGCCTTCAGGCACGCTTACCTTTTCTCTCACCTTACAGGTAAACCAAAGGTTCTACGTAATTTCTAAGCACATATTTGAGCTTAGAAGCATTCATTTACTTAAAAAAAATTATTTGAATACATTTTTTCTATTATTTTGGAAAGTAGTCTTAGAGGGTTAAAGACCCACCTTTAAAGGAACGGTATGATGACGTGATTAAGGAGTACTTGGACGTGGGCCACATGCACCAAGTAGAGTCAGTTGGTTACTCCACCAACTACTAATTCCCCCATCATGCTGTTATTAAGCCTGATAGCACCACCACCAAGGTTCGCGTAGTATTTAGTGCTTCGTGTCCCAGCTCCAACGGGAAAAGCCTGAATGATATCCTTCATTCGGGTCCGGTTCTACAGTCCGATTTGACCCTGCAAATTCTCAAGTTGCGGTTTTTCAAGGTGGTATTCAATGCGGATATCACTAAGATGTACAGACAAATCCTTGTTTGCCCGAGCCACACCCCCTTCCAGAGGATTCTTTTCCGAGACGCCCAGGGTCGTATTCGAGATTATGAGCTCACCGCAGTTACCTTCGGGGTAACCTGTGCGCCTTTTCTCGCCATCCGGGTAATACAGCAATTGGCTGAGGATGTGAAGGTCCAATATCCTTTGGCCAGCCACCTCCTTAGTCAAGCCCTCGACAGCGCTGGATTCCCACTCCGGAAATGGACTTCCAACTCTAAGGGCATCCTGCGAGACATTCCCAGGGATCACCTACTCCACGAGGATTTTCTGGACATCGAGGACGTTAGCACTGCCAAACCGCTCGGTGTCCGCTGGCGCGCAACAACGGACGAGTTCTATTTTATCCCCTCTTCGGTCTCCTTCCAACCCCCAATCACAAACGAGGAGTTCTTGCTCAAATTGCAAGAATATTCGATCCCGCAGGATGGCTGGCGCCCGTCATGGTGAGCGCCATGATTTTCATGCAGGAAATCTGGCTCCGTCAGCTGCATTGGGATGAGTCCCTTCCAGCAGACTTGTTGACAATCTGGGAGACCTTCGCGGGCAGCTATCCTGCTGTACGCGACGTTCGGGTACCTCAATGGATCCGGTTCTGCCCCGAGGTACGGATTCAGTACCATGGTTTTAGTGACGCATCCCAGAAGGCATGTGGAGCATGCATCTATGTCCGCACAGAAGGCGAAGACGGCATCACCACCAATCTCCTTGCAGCCAAGACGCAAGTAGCTCCCGTGAAGACGGTTTCCCTACCTCGCCTTGAACTTTGTGGGGCCTTGCTCCTAGTGGAGCTGTTCACGGCAATCTTTCCGCAGAATGGACAGCTCACTTTTGGACGGAGTCCACCATTGTTCTTGCGTGGCTGAACAAGCCACCTTGCAACTGGACGTGTTTTGTGGCCAACCGGGTAGCGAAAATCACTCAGGTTGCCGCTCCACACCTATGGGCTCACGTGCGCTTCGAGCACAATTCCGCTGACCTGGCTAGTCGAGGGGTTTCCGCCGCTGATCTGGTAGACAGGCAACTTTGGTGGTACGGGCCTACCTGACTGCAAGAGGCCCCAGGCCAGTGGCCGACCCAAGCGGGAGTGCTCCATGACACAGATATGGAGCAACGCCCGGTCAAGTGTCATGTGACTGTTGGCCATCAGGAGGACACCCTTAGCATGTTCTCGAGCTTTGACCGAGCTATACGAGTCATGGCCTATGCACGACGATTCGTGACGAGGACCCGGAGATTGAGTCGGGACCTTTCGGCTGATCTCCCCCCGAGGAACTCTCGCCCCCTACTCATCAGTGGCTCATCCATCTCACCCAAAGGAGAAAGTATACCAAGGAGGACACAAGCCTAAGAGGACACAAGCCAATTCCTCCCTCGAGTTCTCTGAAGAACTTGCTTCCTTTCTTGGACCAACAGGGCATTATCCTAGCCTCCGGACGACTTGGGGCCTCTGGGTCGTTGACCCACGACGAGAAATTCCCCATTCTCCTCCCGTACAATTGCGTGTTAACGGGTTTGTTAGTTCGCCAGACCCATCGCATATCCTTGCATGGCGGCAACACTCTAATGATCAGACTCATCCGAAATAAGTTCTGGATCCCGAAACTGAGAGTCCTAGTGAAGGCTACGACTAACGCGTGCAAATCTTGCATCGTCTTCATCGGAGACGAGTTCAAGCTCAACTCATGGGCCAACTGCCAACACAGCGGTCATCGTTCTCACGCCCGTTCACTCACACTGGAGTCGACTTTGCCGGCCCATTCGACCTCAAGAGTTTCACAGGACGGGCTTGCCGCATAACGAAAGGATATGTCTGCGTCTTCGTCTGCTTCAGCAGGCGATTCAAGCGATCCATCTGGAAGCCACATCGGATCTCACGACGGAGACTTTCCTAGCGGCCTTTTCCCGTTTTACTGCGCGTCGTGGGTGCCCTCAACTTATGTACTCGGACAACGGGTACTTCGCGGGACTTCCTCAAGGCCACTCAAGACCTGGTAATGGCACGGTACAGCCATCAAGGGATCAAGTGGTCATTTAACCCTCCAGGGGCACCCCACATGGATGGCCTATGGGAGGCCGGGGTGAAGAGTTTCAAGTCACTCTCCTACAAGTCGGCCTCCGCCTTCAAATACACATTCGAGGAGCTTTCCACGCTCCTGGCCCGGGTTGAAGCATGTCTCTACTCCCGGCCTATCTCACCGATGTCTGAGGATGTCTCTGATCTCCTAGCTCTAACTCCAGGGCATTTCCTCATAGGCGGCCCTCTCCTCTCCACAGCTGAGCAATCTATCACGACGGCTGCCTCTTCTATCATCAACCGCTGGCAGCGACTCAAGGGCCTACATCAGCAATTCTGCCATCGGTGGAAGGAGGAATACCTCAAGGAGCTCCACAAGCGACCGAAGTGGCAATCGGCACCATTTTTTTTGTAACGACTTTGCAAGGGGTAGGAAAGTTTGCGTCAGATGGCAACGCCAGGCAACTACTCTAGACGATACTCACGACGATAGATCGATATCCGGACGATCGGCTATGGGGTAGTTGGCTCACCTCTAGTTTTTTGACTAATGGAAAACTTATCTCGCAAGTCGCCCCGACTTGCTTTTCACTCTTTTTTTGTACATACATTCAATTCTGCACATACTCTTGTGCCCCGCCGAAGTTTCCAAATAAAGCAACAGTTAATTTAAAAAAAGAGCAACTCCGCGTTTTGTTTTTCCCAACTACACTCCCCCTCACTCCACAGCTCATCAACGTATGTACATACGTACATACAACAGCAGCGGACACATAACAGCAGCTGAACACTCAACTCAACAGCGACGAGCAGCGGATTCTTCGCCGCTCACTATCACAGGAATCACACACCCTAGGACCCCAGGATTCCATTCCCGCTCACTACAACACTTGGTGACTTATCTAGTCGAACAGTCCTCCTCCTTCAAGCCGAGTCTCGAGCCGAGTCTGATCTTGCCACCCAAGGCAAGCACCGTCAATTCCTCTACAATGGTTCTGTCTGACTTCAAAGCCGTCTCCAGCAAACTTATCCAGTTTGAAGAGCGGCTCACCCGATCCACCAGAGAGATTCCAACTCTCTATATCCTACAAGTTCGTCGTGACAACATCAACATCAACTCTTTGTGGCACAAAATATATACCGAATACGAGCGTTGCGCCCGTGTGCTTAATCCGAACGACCCGAGTGACGATTATCTGGCGATGGAATCCACCTATGAGGACTGCTATTCTATTTATGAACAGTGTGCTGCTCAGCTGAGCTAGCAGATTGACGATGCTGCGAATCTGCTACGTCCTCCGGTCACTCCAGCTCCTCCCCCGGTCGTCTCTAGCGGCTGTCGTCTTCCCCCCTGCGACAATGAAGTGTTCCACGGGGATTACACCAAGTGGCCCACATTCATGGATCTCTTTACGGCCATCTGCGTAAACAATCCGCGGTTAACACCGGTCGAGAAGTTATTTCACCTAAATTCCAAGACCAGCGGAGAGGCAAAGGCCATCGTCGACATGTCCCCTTTGACCCATGAAGGGTTTAGTTTGGCATGGGCAGCTCTTTGTGATCGCTTTGAGAATAAGCGGCTGCTGGTAAACAGCCAGTTAAATATTCTCTTCACTAACTCCTGTTACTTCTGAGACAGAAGCCGCCCTCAAAGGATTGCAGAGTACAATTCAGGGCTGTCTGACGGCTTTAGACCACTGGGACGTCTCGACGGACAACTAGGATTGCTTACTGGTTTTCTCTGCCCTTCCAAACTACCGAAGGCGACTCTTGCACTTTGGGAGCAGACCTTGTCCAATAAGCACGACATCCCAGCACGGCGAGATATGAACACGTTCCTCAGTGAAAGATTTCTCACTCTGGAAGCCATTGAGGATGTCATATCGGCCTTAACAGACCAAATCTGCCAACTGGTCAGTCCAAGACCACCCCAAGGAACTCAGGGCCTGAGCGGATTCAGTCTTTTGAATCCAGCGTGAAGGTGAAGGCTCAACGGTGCGATCTCTGTTCCAAAGAGAATCACCCCGTTCGGGTATATCCCAAGTTCCTGCACATGTCTGTGACAAACGCAACCAATACCCGAAGTTCAATCATACTCAAACATGTATGATTTGTATGCTAACCGGCGTTCGGTCAAATTGTGTTCATAAAGACTGTACACAAGAGGTTTGAACGAGTAGTACTCGTCGAGAACACATATGGTGGGTGTATTTGTGCACACATACATATGCATTTTAGGAAGTTCTACTGTTTTCTGCCGAGCAACACGTGTTTTGTCCGCTTAACAAATTAATAAAAATATTACAATTAATGGAGGAGAATAATAAAATTGTCTTTGAAAAAAATTAATAGAGGCGTATATATAGTCTTTCTGGTCAACGTAAAGGACCAAGTTCTCTGTGGAACATTATAACGGAAATCAAAAATGAACTTGACCAAACCAATGCATTGGTCCACTACCCAGGTCTGAATATGAGAATGAATACGCAGTCACATTAATTTGTGATCTGACAAAATATCTAATCGCAATTCCAATTCCAAACAAAAATGCTAACACAGTAGCAAAAGCGATTTTTGAGAATTTTATTCTAAAGTTCGGTCCAATGAAGACGTTCATTACAGACTTTGGAACAGAATACAAAAATTCTTTGATAAATGATTTGTGCAAGTATTTACACATAAATAACATAACATCAGCTGCACACCACCACCACACAGTTGGAACAGTCGAAAGAAGTCACAGAACTTTTAATGAATACATACGTTCATATATATTGGTTGATAAAACTGATTGGGACGTATGGATCCAATACTTTGTTTACTGTTTAAATACAACCCCATCTATGGCACATGACTATTGCCCATATGAACAAACAATTTACCAAAACATTTTAATAGCACAGACAACATACAACCTTTATATAATATAGATGATTATGCTAAGGAAAGTAAATATAGATTAGAAATAGCATATAGAAGAGCTGGAATTATATTAGAAGAAATAAGATATATCAGTAGGAGATAAAGTTTTATTACAAAACGAAGTAGGACATAAGTTAGATTATCAATACACAGGGCCCTATAAAGTAGAAAGTTTAGAAGAAAGAGATAATATAGTAATCTCAGGTAATAGAAATAAAAAACAAACAATTCATAAAAAATCGAATAAAGATTTCTAATTCATAATCATTTACAATATCTTTAACTAAAGCAAAATTATGCAAAACCAATAAATAAATAAATACATAAAATAAATTTACGATTTTCAAAAATTTTTTTATATTTGAGTAAGATAAATATCATACACAAAAAAATTAAATAT
>JAECWN010000337.1:0-183034 GCA_018150725.1 Drosophila quadrilineata
GATAGTATGAACAATTTTTGATGTACATTTAAAGTATGATCAATACTATTGACAGAAATGCATAAATTTTGAAAATCCGGTTATTTTTTAGTTATGGCTTCTCAAAGTTTCAAGCGTCTCAATTTTTTAAACCAAAAACACGTTTTTTTCAATTTATTACTTTCCTTGCCATATTTTTAAAAACATGTAATAAACCTTATATACCGATTTAAAGTATAATAAAATCCGTATCCAGAAATGCATAAATGAGGAAAATCGGCTAAGTTGTGGAAAAGTTATGGTTCTTCAGAGATGAGGAAGATATCAATATGTTTTCAAAACGATGATTTTGACCATTTATAACTATTGTGGCCATATTTTCTAAAATATGGGTCAAAATCAAGTGTGGTAAAGTTTTTTTATACTCATTTTAATACCAGAAATCGATAAGGCACAAAAATTCCGATTTTAAATTTTTCACTTTTGGCATTTTTGGTAGGAGTTAATTTGCAAAAATTGTCAATAAATAAGTCAAATTTTAAACTGACAATATGAACAATTTTTTGATGTACAATAAAAATATGATCAATACTATTGACAGAAATGCATAAATTTTGAAAATCGGCTGATTTTTAGCTAAGTTATGGCTTCTCAAAGTTGCAAGCGTCTCAATTTTTTAAACAAAATAACACGTTTTTTCAATTTTTCACTTTCCTTGCCATATTTTTCAAAGCATTTAATAAACCTTATATACCGATTTAAAGTATAATAAAAGCCGTATCCAGAAATGCATAAATGAGGAAAAATCGGCCAGTTGTGGAAAAGTTATGGTCGCTCGGAGATGAGGAAGATATCAATATTTGTTCAAAACGATGATTTTGACCATTTATCACTATTGTGGTCATATTTTCTAAAATATGGGTCAAAATCAAGTGTGGTAAAGTTTTTTTATACTCATTTTAATACCAGAAATCGATTGGGCACAAAAAATTCCGGTTTTAAAATTTTCACTTTTTGACATTTTTGCTAGTAGTAAATTTGCAAAATGGGTCAAAAATTGAAACTGAAAGTATTTTAATTTTTTGACGTAGATTCAAAATATGATAAATACCATTGACAGAAATGCAAAAATTTTGAAAATCGGTTGATTTTTAGCTAAGTTATGGCTTCTCAAAGTTGCAAAAGTCTCAATTTTTTAAACCAAATTATACGTTTTTCAATTTTTCACTTTCTTTGCCATATTTTTCAAAACATTTAATAAACCTTATATACCGATTTAAAGTATAATAAAAGCCGTATCCAGAAATGCATAAATGAGGAAAATCGGCTAATGTTGTGGAAAAGTTATGGTTGCTTGGAGATGAGGAAGATATCAATATTTGTTTCAAAACGATGATTTTGACCATTTATCACTATTGTGGTCATATTTTCTAAAATATGGGTCAAAATCAAGTGTGGTAAAGATTTTTTATACCCATTTTAATACCAGATATCGATTGGGCACAAAATATTCCGATTTTAAAATTTTCATTTTTTTGGCATTTTTGGTAGGAGTTAATGTGCAAAATGGTCAAAAATGGGTCAAATTTTTAGAACTGACAATTTGAACAATTTTTTGATGTACAATAAAATATGATCAATACTATTGACAGAAATGCATAAATTTTGAAAATCGGTTGATTTTTAGCTAAGTTATGGCTTCTCAAAGTTGCAAAAGTCTCAATTTTTTAAACCAAATAACACGTTTTTTCAATTTTTTCACTTTTCTTGCCATATTTTTCAAATTAAGTAATAAACCTTATATACCGATTTAAAGTATAATAAAAGCCGTATCCAGAAATGCATAAATGAGGAAAATCGGCTAAGTTGTGGAAAAGTTATGGTTCCTCGGAGATGAGGAAGATATCAATATTTGTTCAAACGATGATTTTGACCATTTATCACTATTTTGGTCATATTTTTAAAATATGGGTCAAAATCAAGTGTGGTAAAGTTTTTTTATACTCATTTTAATACCAGAAATCGATTGGGCACAAAAATTCCGATTTTAAAATTTTCACTTTTGACATTTTTGCTAGTAGTAAATTTGCAAAATTTGTTAAAAAATGGGCCAAAATTTAAAACTGACAGTATGAACAATTTTTGATGTACATTCAAAATATGATAAATACCATTGACAGAAATGCAAAAATTTTGAAAATCATTTGATTTTTAGCTAAGTTATGGCTTCTCAAAGTTGCAAATGTCTCAATTTTTTAAACCAATAACACGTTTTTTTCAATTTTTCACTTTCCTTGCCATATTTTTCAAAACATTTAATAAACCTTATATACCGATTTAAAGTATAATAAAAGCCGTATCCAGAAATGCATAAATGAGGAAAATCGGCTAAGTTGTGGAAAAGTTATGGTTACTCGGAGATGAGGAAGATATCAATATTTGTTCAAAACGATGATTTTGACCATTTATCACTATTGTGGTCATATTTTCTAAAATATGGGTCAAAATCAAGTGTGGTAAAGTTTTTTTATACTCATTTTAATACCAGAAATCGATTGGGCACAAAAATTCCGATTTTAAAATTTTCATTTTTTTTGGCATTTTTGGTAGGAGTTAATGTGCAAGAATGGTCAAAAAATGGGTCAAATTTTAGAACTGACAATTTGAACAATTTTTTGATGTACAATAAAAATATGATCAATACTATTGACAGAAATGCATAAATTTTGAAAATCGGTTGATTTTTAGCTAAGTTATGGCTTCTCAAAGTTGCAAGAGTCTCAATTTTTTAAACCAAATAACACGTTTTTTCAATTTTTCTTTTCTTGCCATATTTTTCAAAACATTTAATAAACCTTATATACCGATTTAAAGTATAATAAAAGCCGTGTCCAGAAATGCATAAATGAAGAAAATCGGCTAAGTTTTTGATAAGTTATGGTTTCTCAAAGATGGGGAAGATATCAATTTTTGTTCAAAACGATGATTTTGTCCATTTATAACTATTGTGGCCATATTTTCTAAAATATGGGTCAAAATCAAGTGTGGTAGAGTTTTTTTATACTCATTTTAATACCAGAAATCGATAAGGCACAAGAAATTCCGATTTTAAAATTTTCACTTTTTGGCATTTTTGGTAGGAGTTAATGTGCAAAAATGGTCAAAAAATGGGTCAAATTTTAGAACTGACAATTTGAACAATTTTTTGATGTACAATAAAAATATGATCAATACTATTGACAGAAATGCATAAATTTTGAAAATCGGCTGATTTTTAGCTAAGTTATGGCTTCTCAAAGTTGCAAAAGTCTCAATTTTTTAAACAAAATATCACGTTTTTTTCAATTTATCACTTTCCTTGCCATATTTTTCAAAACATTTAATAAACCTTATATACCGATTTAAAGTATAATTAATGCCGTATCCAGAAATGCATAAGTGAGGAAAATCGGCTAAGTTGTGGAAAAGTTATTGTTGCTTGGAGATGAGGAAGATATCAATATTTGTTCAAAAACGATGATTTTGACCATTTATCACTATTGTGGTCATATTTTCTAAAATATGGGTCAAAATCAAGTGTGGTAGAGTTTTTTTATACTCATTTTAATAACAGAAATCGATAATGCACAAAAATTCCGATTTTAAAATTTTCATTTTTTTGGCATTTTTGGTAGGAGTTAATGTGCAAAAATGGTCAAAAAATGGGTCAAATTTTAGAACTGACAATTTGAACAATTTTTTTGATGTACAATAAAAATATGATCAATACTATTGACAGAAATGCATAAATTTTGAAAATCGGTTGATTTTTTAGCTAAGTTATGGCTTCTCAAAGTTGCAAATGTCTCAATTTTTTAAACCAAAAACACGTTTTTTCAATTTATCACTTTCCTTGCCATATTTTTCAAAACATGTAATAAACCTTATATACCGATTTAAAGTATAATAAAAGCCGTATCCAGAAATGCATAAGTGAGGAAAATCGGCTAAGTTGTGGAAAAGTTATGGTTGCTCGGAGATGAGGAAGATATCAATATTTGTTCAAACGATGATTTTGACCATTTATCACTATTGTGGTCATATTTTCTAAAATATGGGTCAAAATCAAGTGTGGTAAAGTTTTTTTTATACTCATTTTAATACCAGAAATCGATTAGGCACAAAAATTCCGATTTTAAAATTTTCACTTTTTTGACATTTTTGCTAGTAGTAAATTTGCAAAAATGGTCAAAAAATGGGTCAAATTTAGAACTGACAATTTGAACAATTTTTTGATGTACAATAAAAATATGATCAATACTATTGACAGAAATGCATAAATTTTGAAAATCGGTTGATTTTTAGCTAAGTTATGGCTTCTCAAAGTTGCAAAAGTCTCAATTTTTTAAACCAAATAACACGTTTTTTCAATTTTTCACTTTTCTTGCCATATTTTTCAAATTAAGTAATAAACCTTATATACCGATTTAAAGTATAATAAAAGCCGTATCCAGAAATGCATAAATGAGGAAAATCGGCTAAGTTGTGGAAAAGTTATGGTTCCTCGGAGATGAGGAAGATATCAATATTTGTTCAAAACGATGATTTTGACCATTTATCACTATTTTGGTCATATTTTCTAAAATATGGGTCAAAATCAAGTGTGGTAAAGTTTTTTTATACTCATTTTAATACCAGAAATCGATTGGGCACAAAAAAATTCCGATTTTAAAATTTTCACTTTTTGACATTTTTGCTAGTAGTAAATTTGCAAAATTTGTTAAAAAATGGGCCAAAATTAAAACTGACAGTATGAACAATTTTTGATGTACATTCAAAATATGATAAATACCATTGACAGAAATGCAAAAATTTTGAAAATCATTTGATTTTTAGCTAAGTTATGGCTTCTCAAAGTTGCAAATGTCTCAATTTTTTAAACCAATAACACGTTTTTTTCAATTTTTCACTTTCCTTGCCATATTTTTCAAAACATTTAATAAACCTTATATACCGATTTAAAGTATAATAAAAGCCGTATCCAGAAATGCATAAATGAGGAAAATCGGCTAAGTTGTGGAAAAGTTATGGTTACTCGGAGATGAGGAAGATATCAATATTTGTTCAAAACGATGATTTTGACCATTTATCACTATTGTGGTCATATTTTCTAAAATATGGGTCAAAATCAAGTGTGGTAAAGTTTTTTTATACTCATTTTAATACCAGAAATTGATTGGGCACAAAAAATTCCGATTTTAAAATTTTCATTTTTTTGGCATTTTTGGTAGGAGTTAATGTGCAAGAATGGTCAAAAAATGGGTCAAATTTTAGAACTGACAATTTGAACAATTTTTGATGTACAATAAAAATATGATCAATACTATTGACAGAAATGCATAAATTTTGAAAATCGGTTGATTTTTAGCTAAGTTATGGCTTCTCAAAGTTGCAAGAGTCTCAATTTTTTAAACCAAATAACACGTTTTTTCAATTTTTCTCTTTTCTTGCCATATTTTTCAAAACATTTAATAAACCTTATATACCGATTTAAAGTATAATAAAAGCCGTGTCCAGAAATGCATAAATGAGGAAAATCGGCTAAGTTTTTGATAAGTTATGGTTTCTCAAAGATGGGGAAGATATCAATTTTTGTTCAAAACGATGATTTTGTCCATTTATAACTATTGTGGCCATATTTTTTCTAAAATATGGGTCAAAATCAAGTGTGGTAGAGTTTTTTTTATACTCATTTTAATACCAGAAATCGATAAGGCACAAGAAATTCCGATTTTAAAATTTTCACTTTTTGGCATTTTTGGTAGGAGTTAATGTGCAAAAATGGTCAAAAAATGGGTCAAATTTTAGAACTGACAATTTGAACAATTTTTTGATGTACAATAAAAATATGATCAATACTATTGACAGAAATGCATAAATTTTGAAAATCGGCTGATTTTTAGCTAAGTTATGGCTTCTCAAAGTTGCAAAAGTCTCAATTTTTTAAACAAAATATCACGTTTTTTTCAATTTATCACTTTCCTTGCCATATTTTTCAAAACATTTAATAAACCTTATATACCGATTTAAAGTATAATTAATGCCGTATCCAGAAATGCATAAGTGAGGAAAATCGGCTAAGTTGTGGAAAAGTTATTGTTGCTTGGAGATGAGGAAGATATCAATATTTGTTCAAAACGATGATTTTGACCATTTATCACTATTGTGGTCATATTTTCTAAAATATGGGTCAAAATCAAGTGTGGTAGAGTTTTTTTATACTCATTTTAATAACAGAAATCGATAATGCACAAAAAATTCCGATTTTAAAATTTTCATTTTTTTTGGCATTTTTGGTAGGAGTTAATGTGCAAAAATGGTCAAAAAATGGGTCAAATTTTAGAACTGACAATTTGAACAATTTTTTGATGTACAATAAAAATATGATCAATACTATTGACAGAAATGCATAAATTTTGAAAATCGGTTGATTTTTAGCTAAGTTATGGCTTCTCAAAGTTGCAAATGTCTCAATTTTTTAAACCAAAAACACGTTTTTTTCAATTTATCACTTTCCTTGCCATATTTTTCAAAACATGTAATAAACCTTATATACCGATTTAAAGTATAATAAAAGCCGTATCCAGAAATGCATAAATGAGGAAAATCGGCTAAGTTGTGGAAAAGTTATGGTTCCTCGGAGATGAGGAAGATATCAATATTTGTTCAAAACGATGATTTTGACCATTTATCACTATTGTGGTCATATTTTCTAAAATATGGGTCAAAATCAAGTGTGGTAAAGTTTATTTATACTCATTTTAATACCAGAAATCGATTGGGCACAAAAAATTCCGATTTTAAAATTTTCACTTTTTTGACATTTTTGCTAGTAGTAAATTTGCAAAATTTGTCAAAAAATGGGCCAAAATTTAAAACTGATAGTATGAACAATTTTTGATGTACATTTAAAGTATGATCAATACTATTGACAGAAATGCATAAATTTTGAAAATCGGCTGATTTTTAGCTAAGTTATGGCTTCTCAAAGTTTCAAGCGTCTCAATTTTTAAACCAAAAACACGTTTTTTTCAATTTATTACTTTCCTTGCCATATTTTTCAAAACATGTAATAAACCTTATATACCGATTTAAAGTATAATAAAATCCGTATCCAGAAATGCATAAATGAGGAAAATCGGCTAAGTTGTGGAAAAGTTATGGTTCTTCAGAGATGAGGAAGATATCAATATGTTTTCAAAACGATGATTTTGACCATTTATAACTATTGTGGCCATATTTTCTAAAATATGGGTCAAAATCAAGTGTGGTAAAGTTTTTTTATACTCATTTTAATACCAGAAATCGATAAGGCACAAAAAATTCCGATTTTAAAATTTTCACTTTTTTGGCATTTTTGGTAGGAGTTAATTTGCAAAAATTGTCAATAAATAAGTCAAATTTTAAAACTGACAATATGAACAATTTTTTGATGTACAATAAAAATATGATCAATACTATTGACAGAAATGCATAAATTTTGAAAATCGGCTGATTTTTAGCTAAGTTATGGCTTCTCAAAGTTGCAAGCGTCTCAATTTTTTAAACCAAATAACACGTTTTTTGAATTTTTCACTTTCCTTGCCATATTTTTCAAAGCATTTAATAAACCTTATATTATAAAGTATAATAAAAGCCGTATCCAGAAATGCATAAATGAGGAAAATCGGCTAAGTTGTGGAAAAGTTATGGTCGCTCGGAGATGAGGAAGATATCAATATTTGTTCAAAACGATGATTTTGACCATTTATCACTATTGTGGTCATATTTTCTAAAATATGGGTCAAAATCAAGTGTGGTAAAGTTTTTTTTATACTCATTTTAATACCAGAAATCGATTGGGCACAAAAAATTCCGGTTTTAAAATTTTCACTTTTTTGACATTTTTGCTAGTAGTAAATTTGCAAAATTTGTCAAAAAATGGGTCAAAAATTGAAACTGAAAGTATTTTAATTTTTTTGGCGTAGATTCAAAATATGATAAATACCATTGACAGAAATGCAAAAATTTTGAAAATCGGTTGATTTTTAGCTAAGTTATGGCTTCTCAAAGTTGCAAAAGTCTCAATTTTTTAAACCAAATTATACGTTTTTTCAATTTTTCACTTTCTTGCCATATTTTTCAAAACATTTAATAAACCTTATATACCGATTTAAAGTATAATAAAAGCCGTATCCAGAAATGCATAAATGAGGAAAATCGGCTAAGTTGTGGAAAAGTTATGGTTCTTCGGAGATGAGGAAGATATCAATATTTGTTCAAAACGATGATTTTGACCATTTAACACTATTGTGGTCATATTTTCTAAAATATGGGTCAAAATCAAGTGTGGTAAAGTTTTTTTATACTCATTTTAATACCAGAAATCGATTAGGCACAAAAATTCCGATTTTAAAATTTTCACTTTTTTGACATTTTTGCTAGTAGTAAATTTGCAAAAATGGTCAAAAAATGGGTCAAATTTTAGAACTGACAATTTGAACAATTTTTTGATGTACAATAAAAATATGATCAATACTATTGACAGAAATGCATAAATTTTGAAAATCGGTTGATTTTTAGCTAAGTTATGGCTTCTCAAAGTTGCAAAAGTCTCAATTTTTTAAACCAAATAACACGTTTTTTCAATTTTTCACTTTTCTTGCCATATTTTTCAAATTAAGTAATAAACCTTATATACCGATTTAAAGTATAATAAAAGCCGTATCCAGAAATGCATAAGTGAGGAAAATCTGCTAAGTTGTGGAAAAGTTATGGTTGCTCGGAGATGAGGAAGATATCAATATTTGTTCAAAACGATGATTTTGACCATTTATCACTATTGTGGTCATATTTTCTAAAATATGGGTCAAAATCAAGTGTGGTAGAGTTTTTTTATACTCATTTTAATAACAGAAATCGATAATGCACAAAAATTCCGATTTTAAAATTTTCATTTTTTTGGCATTTTTGGTAGGAGTTAATGTGCAAAAATGGTCAAAAAATGGGTCAAATTTTAGAACTGACAATTTGAACAATTTTTTGATGTACAATAAAAATATGATCAATACTATTGACAGAAATGCATAAATTTTGAAAATCGGTTGATTTTTAGCTAAGTTATGGCTTCTCAAAGTTGCAAATGTCTCAATTTTTTAAACCAAAAACACGTTTTTTCAATTTATCACTTTCTCTGCCATATTTTTCAAAACATGTAATAAACCTTATATACCGATTTAAAGTATAATAAAAGCCGTACCCAGAAATGTATAAGTGAGGAAAATCGGCTAAGTTGTGGAAAAGTTATGGTTGCTCGGAAATGAGGAAGATATCAATATTTGTTCAAAACGATGATTTTGACCATTTATCACTATTGTGGTCATATTTTCTAAAATATGGGTCAAAATCAAGTGTGGTAAAGTTTTTTTATACTCATTTTAATACCAGAAATCGATTGGGCACAAAAATTCCGATTTTAAAATTTTCACTTTTTTGACATTTTTGCTAGTAGTAAATTTGCAAAAATAGTCAAAAAATGGGTCAAATTTTAGAACTGACAATTTGAACAATTTTTTGATGTACAATAAAAATATGATCAATACTATTGACAGAAATGCATAAATTTTGAAAATCGGTTGATTTGTAGCTAAGTTATGGCTTCTCAAAGTTGCAAGAGTCTCAATTTTTTAAACCAAATAACACGTTTTTTCAATTTTTCTCTTTTCTTGCCATATTTTTCAAAACATTTAATAAACCTTATATACCGATTTAAAGTATAATAAAAGTCGTGTCCAGAAATGCATAAATGAAGAAAATCGGCTAAGTTTTGATAAGTTATGGTTTCTCAAAGATGGGGAAGATATCAATTTTTGTTCAAAACGATGATTTTGTCCATTTATAACTATTGTGGCCATATTTTCTAAAATATGGGTCAAAATCAAGTGTGGTAGAGTTTTTTTATACTCATTTTAATACCAGAAATCGATAAGGCACAAGAAATTCCGATTTTAAAATTTTCACTTTTTTGGCATTTTTGGTAGGAGTTAATGTGCAAAAATGGTCAAAAAATGGGTCAAATTTTAGAACTGACAATTTGAACAATTTTTTGATGTACAATAAAAATATGATCAATACTATTGACAGAAATGCATAAATTTTGAAAATCGGTTGATTTTTAGCTAAGTTATGGCTTCTCAAAGTTGCAAGAGTCTCAATTTTTTAAACCAAATAACACGTTTTTTCAATTTTTCTCTTTTCTTGCCATATTTTTCAAAACATTTAATAAACCTTATATACCGATTTAAAGTATAATAAAAGCCGTGTCCAGAAATGCATAAATGAAGAAAATCGGCTAAGTTTTTGATAAGTTATGGTTTCTCAAAGATGGGGAAGATATCAATTTTTGTTCAAAACGATGATTTTGTCCATTTATAACTATTGTGGCCATATTTTCTAAAATATGGGTCAAAATCAAGTGTGGTAGAGTTTTTTATACTCATTTTAATACCAGAAATCGATAAGGCACAAGAAATTCCGATTTTAAAATTTTCACTTTTTTTGGCATTTTTGGTAGGAGTTAATGTGCAAAAATGGTCAAAAAATGGGTCAAATTTTAGAACTGACAATTTGAACAATTTTTTGATGTACAATAAAAATATGATCAATACTATTGACAGAAATGCATAAATTTTGAAAATCGGTTGATTTTTAGCTAAGTTATGGCTTCTCAAAGTTGCAAAAGTCTCAATTTTTTTAAACAAAATATCACGTTTTTTCAATTTATCACTTTCCTTGCCATATTTTTCAAAACATGTAATAAACCTTATATACCGATTTAAAGTATAATTAATGCCGTATCCAGAAATGCATAAGTGAGGAAAATCGGCTAAGTTGTGGAAAAGTTATTGTTGCTTGGAGATGAGGAAGATATCAATATTTGTTCAAAACGATGATTTTGACCATTTATCACTATTGTGGTCATATTTTCTAAAATATGGGTCAAAATCAAGTGTGGTATAGTTTTTTTATACTCATTTTAATAACAGAAATCGATAATGCACAAAAAATTCCGATTTTAAAATTTTCATTTTTTTTGGCATTTATGGTAGGAGTTAATGTGCAAAAATGGTCAAAAAATGGGTCAAATTTTAGAACTGACAATTTGAACAATTTTTTGATGTACAATAAAAATATGATCAATACTATTGACAGAAATGCATAAATTTTGAAAATCGGTTGATTTTTAGCTAAGTTATGGCTTCTCAAAGTTGCAAATGTCTAAATTTTTTAAACCAAAAACACGTTTTTTTCAATTTATCACTTTCCTTGCCATATTTTTCAAAACATGTAATAAACCTTATATACCGATTTAAAGTATAATAAAAGCCGTATCCAGAAATGCATAAGTGAGGAAAATCGGCTAAGTTGTGGAAAAGTTATGGTTGCTCGGAGATGAGGAAGATATCAATATTTGTTCAAAACGATGATTTTGACCATTTATCACTATTGTGGTCATATTTTCTAAAATATGGGTCAAAATCAAGTGTGGTAAAGTTTTTTTATACTCATTTTAATACCAGAAATCGATTGGGCACAAAAATTCCGATTTTAAAATTTTCACTTTTTTGGCATTTTTGGTAGGAGTTAATGTGCAAAATTTGTCAAAAAATGGGTCAAAAATTAAAACTGAAAGTATTTTAACGTAGATTCAAAATATGATAAATACCATTGACAGAAATGCAAAAATTTTGAAAATCGGTTGATTTTTAGCTAAGTTATGGCTTCTCAAAGTTGCAAAAGTCTCAATTTTTTAAACCAAATTATACGTTTTTTCAATTTTTCACTTTCTTGCCATATTTTTCAAAACATTTAATAAACCTTATATACCGATTTAAAGTATAATAAAAGCCGTATCCAGAAATGCATAAATGAGGAAAATCGGCTAAGTTGTGGAAAAGTTATGGTTGCTTGGAGATGAGGAAGATATCAATATTTGTTCAAAACGATGATTTTGACCATTTATCACTATTGTGGTCATATTTTCTAAAATATGGGTCAAAATCAAGTGTGGTAAAGTTTTTTTATACTCATTTTAATACCAGATATCGATTGGGCACAAAAAATTCCGATTTTAAAATTTTCATTTTTTTGGCATTTTTGGTGGGAGTTAATGTGCAAAAATGGTCAAAAAATGGGTCAAATTTTAGAACTGACAATTTGAACAATTTTTTGATGTACAATAAAAATATGATCAATACTATTGACAGAAATGCATAAATTTTGAAAATCGGTTGATTTTTAGCTAAGTTATGGCTTCTCAAAGTTGCAAGAGTCTCAATTTTTTAAACCAAAATAACACGTTTTTTCAATTTTTCTCTTTTCTTGCCATATTTTTTCAAAACATTTAATAAACCTTATATACCGATTTAAAGTATAATAAAAGCCGTGTCCAGAAATGCATAAATGAAGAAAATCGGCTAAGTTGTTGCTAAGTTATGGTTTCTCAAAGATGGGGAAGATATCAATTTTTGTTCAAAACGATGATTTTGTCCATTTATAACTATTGTGGCCATATTTTCTAAAATATGGGTCAAAATCAAGTGTGGTAGAGTTTTTTTATACTCATTTTAATACCAGAAATCGATAATGCAAAAAAATTCCGATTTTAAAATTTTCATTTTTTTTGGCATTTATGGTAGGAGTTAATGTGCAAAAATGGTCAAAAAATGGGTCAAATTTTAGAACTGACAATTTGAACAATTTTTTGATGTACAATAAAAATATGATCAATACTATTGACAGAAATGCATAAATTTTGAAAATCGGTTGATTTTTAGCTAAGTTATGGCTTCTCAAAGTTGCAAATGTCTAAATTTTTTTAAACCAAAAACACGTTTTTTTCAATTTATCACTTTCCTTGCCATATTTTTCAAAACATGTAATAAACCTTATATACCGATTTAAAGTATAATAAAAGCCGTATCCAGAAATGCATAAGTGAGGAAAATCGGCTAAGTTGTGGAAAAGTTATGGTTGCTCGGAGATGAGGAAGATATCAATATTTGTTCAAAACGATGATTTTGACCATTTATCACTATTGTGGTCATATTTTCTAAAATATGGGTCAAAATCAAGTGTGGTAAAGTTTTTTTATACTCATTTTAATACCAGAAATCGATTGGGCACAAAAATTCCGATTTTAAAATTTTCACTTTTCTGACATTTTTGCTAGTAGTAAATTTGCAAAATTTGTCAAAAAATGGGTCAAAAATTGAAACTGAAAGTATTTTAATTTTTTGACGTAGATTCAAAATATGATAAATACTATTGACAGAAATGCAAAAATTTTGAAAATCGGTTGATTTTTAGCTAAGTTATGGCTTCTGAAAGTTGCAAATGTCTCAATTTTTTAAACCAAAAACACGTTTTTTTTTCAATTTATCACTTTCCTGGCCATATTTTTCAAAACATGTAATAAACCTTATATACCGATTTAAAGTATAATTAATGCCGTATCCAGAAATGCATAAATGAGGAAAATCGGCTAAGTTGTGGAAAAGTTATGGTTGCTCGGAGATGAGGAAGATATCAATATTTGTTCAAAACGATGATTTTGACCATTTATCACTATTGTGGTCATATTTTCTAAAATATGGGTCAAAATCAAGTGTGGTAAAGTTTTTTTATACTCATTTTAATACCAGAAATCGATTGGGCAACAAAATTCCGATTTTAAAATTTTCACTTTTTTGGCATTTTTGGTAGGAGTTAATGTGCAAAATTTGTCAAAAAATGGGTCAAAAATTAAAACTGAAAGTATTTTAACGTAGATTCAAAATATGATAAATACCATTGACAGAAATGCAAAAATTTTGAAAATCGGTTGATTTTTAGCTAAGTTATGGCTTCTGAAAGTTGCAAATGTCTCAATTTTTTAAACCAAAAACACGTTTTTTTTTCAATTTATCACTTTCCTGGCCATATTTTTCAAAACATGTAATAAACCTTATATACCGATTTAAAGTATAATTAATGCCGTATCCAGAAATGCATAAATGAGGAAAATCGGCTAAGTTGTGGAAAAGTTATGGTTGCTTGGAGATGAGGAAGATATCAATATTTGTTCAAAACGATGATTTTGTCCATTTATAACTATTGTGGCCATATTTTCTAAAATATGGGTCAAAATCAAGTGTGGTAAAGTCTTTTTATACTCATTTTAATACCAGAAATCGATAAGGCACAAGAAATTCCGATTTTAAAATTTTCACTTTTTGGCATTTTTGGTAGGAGTTAATGTGCAAAAATGGTCAAAAATGGGTCAAATTTTAGAACTGACAATTTGAACAATTTTTTGATGTACAATAAAAATATGATCAATACTATTGACAGAAATGCAAAAATTTTGAAAATCGGCTGATTTTTAGCTAAGTTATGGCTTCTCAAAGTTGCAAAAGTCTCAATTTTTTAAACAAAATATCACGTTTTTTCAATTTATCACTTTCCTTGCCACCACAACTTAACCTTCCGCCATATCCTAGTAGATTACTATTAATTAATCTTCCTTCCTTTTCACACCGTCGCACTATGCTGAGTGTTACTTTCATTCTTAAACTTATCAATGGTGATATTGACTCTCCTTTCTTACTTAACAAATTAAACTTTTCACTTCCTATTAGATCAACCCGTTTCTACTCCTTATTAACAATTAGCACTTGCCATACTAATTACCTTATGCATGAACCTTTTAGAGTACTTTGTTCTGAGTTTAACAGACTTTACGGGGTTATTAGATTAGAGTCTTCTATTTCCACCAATAAAGCCTTAATCTTAGAACATTTACGCACACATTAATCAATTAATCTCTGGTGGTGGTCATTGATTTGATTGGGTTTTCCTGGGTTTCCCCAATCCTAGCAACAAATGTTGAATCAATTTACATTTACTCACCCCAGAACTATTTATTTATTATTTTTATTTCATATTTTCCTTTAATTTAATTCTAATTTTATATTTTAAATATTTAATATATATAATTTAATCATTTTTCAATTTAATTTTAATTTTACATTTAATTTTAAATTTCTGTCGACTGTGTATAGTTGACATTAAATAAAAATAAAAATAAATAAATAAATATTTTTCAAAACATTTAATAAACCTTATATACCGATTTAAAGTATAATTAATGCCGTATCCAGAAATGCATAAGTGAGGAAAATCGGCTAAGTTGTGGAAAAGTTATTGTTGCTTGGAGATGAGGAAGATATCAATATTTGTTCTTACTAAACGATGAATTTTGACCATTTTCACTATGTAGGTCATATTTTCCTTATTAACAATATGGCTTGCCATAAATCACCTTATGGTATGAACCTTTTAGAGTACTTTATTCTCAGTTTTACATTACCAGGTTATTCGATTAGGTTCTATTTCCACCAAGAAATTCCTTGATCTTAGAACATTTCTCATTATTTTTTGGCATTTTTGGTAGGGGGTAATGTGATTTGAAAAGGTTTTCAAAAATGGGTTTCCAAATCTTAGCAACTGACAATGTTGAATCAATTTTTTGATGTACACCCCAGAACTATATATGATCAATTCTATTGACAGATTAATGCAATTAAATTTTGAAAATCGTTTAAAGATTTTATAGATAATTTAATGGCTTTTCAAAGTTGCAAATGTCTCAATTTTACATTTAAACCAAAAACACTTGTTTTTTCATTAATTAAAATAAATTAAATCCTTCCATATTTTTCAAAACATTTAATAAACCTTATATACCGATTTAAAGTATAATTAAAGCCGTATCCAGAAATGCATAAGTGAGGAAAATCGGCTAAGTTGTGGAAAAGTTATTGTTGCTTTGAGATGAGGAAGATATCAATATTTGTTCAAAACGATGATTTTGACCATTTATCACTATTGTGGTCATATTTTCTAAAATATGGGTCAAAATCAAGTATGGTAAAGTTTTTTATACTCATTTTAATACCAGATATCGATTGGGCACAAAAATTCCGATTTTAAAATTTTCATTTTTTTGGCATTTTTGGTAGGAGTTAATGTGCAAAAATGGTCAAAAAATGGGTCAAATTTTAGAACTGACAATTTGAACAATTTTTTGATGTACAATAAAAATATGATCAATACTATTGACAGAAATGCATAAATTTTGAAAATCGGTTGATTTTTAGCTAAGTTATGGCTTCTCAAAGTTGCAAGATGTCTCAATTTTTTAAACCAAAATAACACGTTTTTTCAATTTATCACTTTTCTTGACATATTTTTCAAAACATTTAATAAACCTTATATACCGATTTAAAGTATAATAAAAGCCGTGTCCAGAAATGCATAAATGAGGAAAATCGGCTAAGTTGTTGGAAAAGTTATGGTTTCTCAAAGATGGGGAAGATATCAATTTTTGTTCAAAACGATGATTTTGTCCATTTATCACTATTGTGGCCATATTTTCTAAAATATGGGTCAAAATCAAGTGTGGTAAAGTTTTTTTATACTCATTTTAATACCAGATATCGATAAGGCACAAAAAATTCCGATTTTAAAATTTTCATTTTTTTGGCATTTTTGGTAGGAGTTAATGTGCAAAAATGGTCAAAAAATGGGTCAAATTTTAGAACTGACAATTTGAACAATTTTTTGATGTACAATAAAAATATGATCAATACTATTGACAGAAATGCATAAATTTTGAAAATCGGTTGATTTTTAGCTAAGTTATGGCTTCTCAAAGTTGCAAATGTCTAAATTTTTTAAACCAAAAACACGTTTTTTTCAATTTATCACTTTCCTTGCCATATTTTTCAAAACATGTAATAAACCTTATATACCGATTTAAAGTATAATAAAAGCCGTATCCAGAAATGCATAAGTGAGGAAAATCGGCTAAGTTGTGGAAAAGTTATGGTTGCTCGGAGATGAGGAAGATATCAATATTTGTTCAAAACGATGATTTTGACCATTTATCACTATTGTGGTCATATTTTCTAAAATATGGGTCAAAATCAAGTGTGGTAAAGTTTTTTTATACTCATTTTAATACCAGAAATCGATTGGGCACAAAAATTCCGATTTTAAAATTTTCACTTTTCTGACATTTTTGCTAGTAGTAAATTTGCAAAATTTGTCAAAAAATGGGTCAAAAATTGAAACTGAAAGTATTTTAATTTTTTGACGTAGATTCAAAATATGATAAATACTATTGACAGAAATGCAAAAATTTTGAAAATCGGTTGATTTTTAGCTAAGTTATGGCTTCTGAAAGTTGCAAATGTCTCAATTTTTTAAACCAAAAACACGTTTTTTTTTCAATTTATCACTTTCCTGGCCATATTTTTCAAAACATGTAATAAACCTTATATACCGATTTAAAGTATAATTAATGCCGTATCCAGAAATGCATAAATGAGGAAAATCGGCTAAGTTGTGGAAAAGTTATGGTTGCTCGGAGATGAGGAAGATATCAATATTTGTTCAAAACGATGATTTTGACCATTTATCACTATTGTGGTCATATTTTCTAAAATATGGGTCAAAATCAAGTGTGGTAAAGTTTTTTTATACTCATTTTAATACGAGAAATCGATTGGGCACAAAAAATTCCGATTTTAAAATTTTCACTTTTTTGGCATTTTTGGTAGGAGTTAATGTGCAAAATTTGTCAAAAAATGGGTCAAAAATTAAAACTGAAAGTATTTTAACGTAGATTCAAAATATGATAAATACCATTGACAGAAATGCAAAAATTTTGAAAATCGGTTGATTTTTAGCTAAGTTATGGCTTCTCAAAGTTGCAAAAGTCTCAATTTTTTAAACCAAATTATACGTTTTTTCAATTTTTCACTTTCTTGCCATATTTTTCAAAACATTTAATAAACCTTATATACCGATTTAAAGTATAATAAAAGCCGTATCCAGAAATGCATAAATGAGGAAAATCGGCTAAGTTGTGGAAAAGTTATGGTTGCTTGGAGATGAGGAAGATATCAATATTTGTTCAAAACGATGATTTTGACCATTTATCACTATTGTGGTCATATTTTCTAAAATATGGGTCAAAATCAAGTGTGGTAAAGTTTTTTTATACTCATTTTAATACCAGATATCGATTGGGCACAAAAAATTCCGATTTTAAAATTTTCATTTTTTTGGCATTTTTGGTAGGAGTTAATGTGCAAAAATGGTCAAAAAATGGGTCAAATTTTAGAACTGACAATTTGAACAATTTTTTGATGTACAATAAAAATATGATCAATACTATTGACAGAAATGCATAAATTTTGAAAATCGGTTGATTTTTAGCTAAGTTATGGCTTCTCAAAGTTGCAAGAGTCTCAATTTTTTAAACCAAAATAACACGTTTTTTCAATTTTTCTCTTTTCTTGCCATATTTTTCAAAACATTTAATAAACCTTATATACCGATTTAAAGTATAATAAAAGCCGTGTCCAGAAATGCATAAATGAAGAAAATCGGCTAAGTTGTTGCTAAGTTATGGTTTCTCAAAGATGGGGAAGATATCAATTTTTGTTCAAAACGATGATTTTGTCCATTTATAACTATTGTGGCCATATTTTCTAAAATATGGGTCAAAATCAAGTGTGGTAGAGTTTTTTTATACTCATTTTAATACCAGAAATCGATAATGCACAAAAAATTCCGATTTTAAAATTTTCATTTTTTTGGCATTTTTGGTAGGAGTTAATGTGCAAAAATGGTCAAAAAATGGGTCAAATTTTAGAACTGACAATTTGAACAATTTTTTGATGTACAATAAAAATATGATCAATACTATTGACAGAAATGCATAAATTTTGAAAATCGGTTGATTTTTAGCTAAGTTATGGCTTCTCAAAGTTGCAAATGTCTAAATTTTTTAAACCAAAAACACGTTTTTTTCAATTTATCACTTTCCTTGCCATATTTTTCAAAACATGTAATAAACCTTATATACCGATTTAAAGTATAATAAAAGCCGTATCCAGAAATGCATAAGTGAGGAAAATCGGCTAAGTTGTGGAAAAGTTATGGTTGCTCGGAGATGAGGAAGATATCAATATTTGTTCAAAACGATGATTTTGACCATTTATCACTATTGTGGTCATATTTTCTAAAATATGGGTCAAAATCAAGTGTGGTAAAGTTTTTTTATACTCATTTTAATACCAGAAATCGATTGGGCACAAAAATTTCGATTTTAAAATTTTCACTTTTCTGACATTTTTGCTAGTAGTAAATTTGCAAAATTTGTCAAAAAATGGGTCAAAAATTGAAACTGAAAGTATTTTAATTTTTTGACGTAGATTCAAAATATGATAAATACTATTGACAGAAATGCAAAAATTTTGAAAATCGGTTGATTTTTAGCTAAGTTATGGCTTCTGAAAGTTGCAAATGTCTCAATTTTTTAAACCAAAAACACGTTTTTTTTTCAATTTATCACTTTCCTGGCCATATTTTTCAAAACATGTAATAAACCTTATATACCGATTTAAAGTATAATTAATGCCGTATCCAGAAATGCATAAATGAGGAAAATCGGCTAAGTTGTGGAAAAGTTATGGTTGCTCGGAGATGAGGAAGATATCAATATTTGTTCAAAACGATGATTTTGACCATTTATCACTATTGTGGTCATATTTTCTAAAATATGGGTCAAAATCAAGTGTGGTAAAGTTTTTTTATACTCATTTTAATACCAGATATCGATTGGGCACAAAAAATTCCGATTTTAAAATTTTCATTTTTTTGGCATTTTTGGTAGGAGTTAATGTGCAAAAATGGTCAAAAAATGGGTCAAATTTTAGAACTGACAATTTGAACAATTTTTTGATGTACAATAAAAATATGATCAATACTATTGACAGAAATGCATAAATTTTGAAAATCGGTTGATTTTTAGCTAAGTTATGGCTTCTCAAAGTTGCAAGAGTCTCAATTTTTTAAACCAAAATAACACGTTTTTTCAATTTTTCTCTTTTCTTGCCATATTTTTCAAAACATTTAATAAACCTTATATACCGATTTAAAGTATAATAAAAGCCGTGACCAGAAATGCATAAATGAAGAAAATCGGCTAAGTTGTTGCTAAGTTATGGTTTCTCAAAGATGGGGAAGATATCAATTTTTGTTCAAAACGATGATTTTGTCCATTTATAACTATTGTGGCCATATTTTCTAAAATATGGGTCAAAATCAAGTGTGGTAGAGTTTTTTTATACTCATTTTAATACCAGAAATCGATAATGCACAAAAAATTCCGATTTTAAAATTTTCATTTTTTTTGGCATTTATGGTAGGAGTTAATGTGCAAAAATGGTCAAAAAATGGGTCAAATTTTAGAACTGACAATTTGAACAATTTTTTGATGTACAATAAAAATATGATCAATACTATTGACAGAAATGCATAAATTTTGAAAATCGGTTGATTTTTAGCTAAGTTATGGCTTCTCAAAGTTGCAAATGTCTAAATTTTTTAAACCAAAAACACGTTTTTTTCAATTTATCACTTTCCTTGCCATATTTTTCAAAACATGTAATAAACCTTATATACCGATTTAAAGTATAATAAAAGCCGTATCCAGAAATGCATAAGTGAGGAAAATCGGCTAAGTTGTGGAAAAGTTATGGTTGCTCGGAGATGAGGAAGATATCAATATTTGTTCAAAACGATGATTTTGACCATTTATCACTATTGTGGTCATATTTTCTAAAATATGGGTCAAAATCAAGTGTGGTAAAGTTTTTTTATACTCATTTTAATACCAGAAATCGATTGGGCACAAAAATTCCGATTTTAAAATTTTCACTTTTCTGACATTTTTGCTAGTAGTAAATTTGCAAAATTTGTCAAAAAATGGGTCAAAAATTGAAACTGAAAGTATTTTAATTTTTTGACGTAGATTCAAAATATGATAAATACTATTGACAGAAATGCAAAAATTTTGAAAATCGGTTGATTTTTAGCTAAGTTATGGCTTCTGAAAGTTGCAAATGTCTCAATTTTTTAAACCAAAAACACGTTTTTTTTCAATTTATCACTTTCCTGGCCATATTTTTCAAAACATGTAATAAACCTTATATACCGATTTAAAGTATAATTAATGCCGTATCCAGAAATGCATAAATGAGGAAAATCGGCTAAGTTGTGGAAAAGTTATGGTTGCTCGGAGATGAGGAAGATATCAATATTTGTTCAAAACGATGATTTTGACCATTTATCACTATTGTGGTCATATTTTCTAAAATATGGGTCAAAATCAAGTGTGGTAAAGTTTTTTTATACTCATTTTAATACCAGAAATCGATTGGGCACAAAAAATTCCGATTTTAAAATTTTCACTTTTTGGCATTTTTGGTAGGAGTTAATGTGCAAAATTTGTCAAAAAATGGGTCAAAAATTAAAACTGAAAGTATTTTAACGTAGATTCAAAATATGATAAATACCATTGACAGAAATGCAAAAATTTTGAAAATCGGTTGATTTTTAGCTAAGTTATGGCTTCTCAAAGTTGCAAAAGTCTCAATTTTTTAAACCA
Source organism: Drosophila quadrilineata (assembly GCA_018150725.1). Classification (NCBI taxonomy): domain Eukaryota; kingdom Metazoa; phylum Arthropoda; class Insecta; order Diptera; family Drosophilidae; genus Drosophila; species Drosophila quadrilineata. The sequence continues at coordinate 21,560 of JAECWN010000337.1, forward strand.
AATTATACGTTTTTTCAATTTTTCACTTTCTTGCCATATTTTTCAAAACATTTAATAAACCTTATATACCGATTTAAAGTATAATAAAAGCCGTATCCAGAAATGCATAAATGAGGAAAATCGGCTAAGTTGTGGAAAAGTTATGGTTGCTTGGAGATGAGGAAGATATCAATATTTGTTCAAAACGATGATTTTGACCATTTATCACTATTGTGGTCATATTTTCTAAAATATGGGTCAAAATCAAGTGTGGTAAAGTTTTTTTATACTCATTTTAATACCAGATATCGATTGGGCACAAAAATTCCGATTTTAAAATTTTCATTTTTTTGGCATTTTTGGTAGGAGTTAATGTGCAAAAATGGTCAAAAAATGGGTCAAATTTTAGAACTGACAATTTGAACAATTTTTTGATGTACAATAAAAATATGATCAATACTATTGACAGAAATGCATAAATTTTGAAAATCGGTTGATTTTTAGCTAAGTTATGGCTTCTCAAAGTTGCAAGAGTCTCAATTTTTTAAACCAAAATAACACGTTTTTTCAATTTTTCTCTTTTCTTGCCATATTTTTCAAAACATTTAATAAACCTTATATACCGATTTAAAGTATAATAAAAGCCGTGTCCAGAAATGCATAAATGAAGAAAATCGGCTAAGTTGTTGCTAAGTTATGGTTTCTCAAAGATGGGGAAGATATCAATTTTTGTTCAAAACGATGATTTTGTCCATTTATAACTATTGTGGCCATATTTTCTAAAATATGGGTCAAAATCAAGTGTGGTAGAGTTTTTTTATACTCATTTTAATACCAGAAATCGATAATGCACAAAAAATTCCGATTTTAAAATTTTCATTTTTTTTGGCATTTATGGTAGGAGTTAATGTGCAAAAATGGTCAAAAAATGGGTCAAATTTTAGAACTGACAATTTGAACAATTTTTTGATGTACAATAAAAATATGATCAATACTATTGACAGAAATGCATAAATTTTGAAAATCGGTTGATTTTTAGCTAAGTTATGGCTTCTCAAAGTTGCAAATGTCTAAATTTTTTAAACCAAAAACACGTTTTTTTCAATTTATCACTTTCCTTGCCATATTTTTCAAAACATGTAATAAACCTTATATACCGATTTAAAGTATAATAAAAGCCGTATCCAGAAATGCATAAGTGAGGAAAATCGGCTAAGTTGTGGAAAAGTTATGGTTGCTCGGAGATGAGGAAGATATCAATATTTGTTCAAAACGATGATTTTGACCATTTATCACTATTGTGGTCATATTTTCTAAAATATGGGTCAAAATCAAGTGTGGTAAAGTTTTTTTATACTCATTTTAATACCAGAAATCGATTGGGCACAAAAATTCCGATTTTAAAATTTTCACTTTTCTGACATTTTTGCTAGTAGTAAATTTGCAAAATTTGTCAAAAAATGGGTCAAAAATTGAAACTGAAAGTATTTTAATTTTTTGACGTAGATTCAAAATATGATAAATACTATTGACAGAAATGCAAAAATTTTGAAAATCGGTTGATTTTTAGCTAAGTTATGGCTTCTGAAAGTTGCAAATGTCTCAATTTTTTAAACCAAAAACACGTTTTTTTTTCAATTTATCACTTTCCTGGCCATATTTTTCAAAACATGTAATAAACCTTATATACCGATTTAAAGTATAATTAATGCCGTATCCAGAAATGCATAAATGAGGAAAATCGGCTAAGTTGTGGAAAAGTTATGGTTGCTCGGAGATGAGGAAGATATCAATATTTGTTCAAAACGATGATTTTGACCATTTATCACTATTGTGGTCATATTTTCTAAAATATGGGTCAAAATCAAGTGTGGTAAAGTTTTTTTATACTCATTTTAATACCAGAAATCGATTGGGCACAAAAATTCCGATTTTAAAATTTTCACTTTTTTGGCATTTTTGGTAGGAGTTAATGTGCAAAATTTGTCAAAAAATGGGTCAAAAATTAAAACTGAAAGTATTTTAATGTAGATTCAAAATATGATAAATACCATTGACAGAAATGCAAAAATTTTGAAAATCGGTTGATTTTTAGCTAAGTTATGGCTTCTCAAAGTTGCAAAAGTCTCAATTTTTTAAACCAAATTATACGTTTTTTCAATTTTTCACTTTCTTGCCATATTTTTCAAAACATTTAATAAACCTTATATACCGATTTAAAGTATAATAAAAGCCGTATCCAGAAATGCATAAATGAGGAAAATCGGCTAAGTTGTGGAAAAGTTATGGTTGCTTGGAGATGAGGAAGATATCAATATTTGTTCAAAACGATGATTTTGTCCATTTATAACTATTGTGGCCATATTTTCTAAAATATGGGTCAAAATCAAGTGTGGTAAAGTCTTTTTATACTCATTTTAATACCAGAAATCGATAAGGCACAAGAAATTCCGATTTTAAAATTTTCACTTTTTTGGCATTTTTGGTAGGAGTTAATGTGCAAAAATGGTCAAAAAATGGGTCAAATTTTAGAACTGACAATTTGAACAATTTTTTGATGTACAATAAAAATATGATCAATACTATTGACAGAAATGCAAAAATTTTGAAAATCGGCTGATTTTTAGCTAAGTTATGGCTTCTCAAAGTTGCAAAAGTCTCAATTTTTTAAACAAAATATCACGTTTTTTTCAATTTATCACTTTCCTTGCCACCACAACTTAACCTTCCGCCATATCCTAGTAGATTACTATTAATTAATCTTCCTTCCTTTTCACACCGTCGCACTATGCTGAGTGTTACTTTCATTCTTAAACTTATCAATGGTGATATTGACTCTCCTTTCTTACTTAACAAATTAAACTTTTCACTTCCTATTAGATCAACCCGTTTCTACTCCTTATTAACAATTAGCACTTGCCATACTAATTACCTTATGCATGAACCTTTTAGAGTACTTTGTTCTGAGTTTAACAGACTTTACGGGGTTATTAGATTAGAGTCTTCTATTTCCACCAATAAAGCCTTAATCTTAGAACATTTACGCACACATTAATCAATTAATCTCTGGTGGTGGTCATTGATTTGATTGGGTTTTCCTGGGTTTCCCCAATCCTAGCAACAAATGTTGAATCAATTTACATTTACTCACCCCAGAACTATTTATTTATTATTTTTATTTCATATTTTCCTTTAATTTAATTCTAATTTTATATTTTAAATATTTAATATATATAATTTAATCATTTTTCAATTTAATTTTAATTTTACATTTAATTTTAAATTTCTGTCGACTGTGTATAGTTGACATTAAATAAAAATAAAAATAAATAAATAAATATTTTTCAAAACATTTAATAAACCTTATATACCGATTTAAAGTATAATTAATGCCGTATCCAGAAATGCATAAGTGAGGAAAATCGGCTAAGTTGTGGAAAAGTTATTGTTGCTTGGAGATGAGGAAGATATCAATATTTGTTCAAAACGATGATTTTGACCATTTATCACTATTGTGGTCATATTTTCTAAAATATGGGTCAAAATCAAGTATGGTAGAGTTTTTTATACTCATTTTAATACCAGAAATCGATAATGCACACAAAATTCCGATTTTAAAATTTTCATTTTTTTGGCATTTTTGGTAGGAGTTAATGTGCAAAAATGGTCAAAAAATGGGTCAAATTTTAGAACTGACAATTTGAACAATTTTTTGATGTACAATAAAATATGATCAATACTATTGACAGAAATGCATAAATTTTGAAAATCGGTTGTTTTTAGCTAGTTATGGCTTCTCAAAGTTGCAAATGTCTCAATTTTTAAACCAAAAACACGTTTTTTCAATTTATCACTTTCCTTGCCATATTTTTCAAAACATGTAATAAACCTTATATACCGATTTAAAGTATAATAAAAGCCGTATCCAGAAATGCATAAGTGAGGAAAATCGGCTAAGTTGTGGAAAAGTTATGGTTGCTCGGAGATGAGGAAGATATCAATATTTGTTCAAACGATGATTTTGACCATTTATCACTATTGTGGTCTATTTTCTAAAATATGGGTCAAAATCAAGTGTGGTAAAGTTTTTATACTCATTTTAATACCAGATATCGATTGGGCACAAAATTCCGATTTTAAAATTTTCATTTTTTTGGCATTTTGGTAGGAGTTAATGTGCAAAAATGGTCAAAAAATGGGTCAAATTTTAGAACTGACAATTTGAACAATTTTTTGATGTACAATAAAAATATGATCAATACTATTGACAGAAATGCATAAATTTTGAAAATCGGTTGATTTTTAGCTAAGTTATGGCTTCTCAAAGTTGCAAGAGTCTCAATTTTTTAAACCAAAATAACACGTTTTTTCAATTTTTCTCTTTTCTTGCCATATTTTTCAAAACATTTAATAAACCTTATATACCGATTTAAAGTATAATAAAAGCCGTGTCCAGAAATGCATAAATGAAGAAAATCGGCTAAGTTGTTGCTAAGTTATGGTTTCTCAAAGATGGGGAAGATATCAATTTTTGTTCAAAACGATGATTTTGTCCATTTATAACTATTGTGGCCATATTTTCTAAAATATGGGTCAAAATCAAGTGTGGTAGAGTTTTTTTATACTCATTTTAATACCAGAAATCGATAATGCACAAAAAATTCCGATTTTAAAATTTTCATTTTTTTGGCATTTTTGGTAGGAGTTAATGTGCAAAAATGGTCAAAAAATGGGTCAAATTTTAGAACTGACAATTTGAACAATTTTTTGATGTACAATAAAAATATGATCAATACTATTGACAGAAATGCATAAATTTTGAAAATCGGCTGATTTTTAGCTAAGTTATGGCTTCTCAAAGTTGCAAAAGTCTCAATTTTTTAAACAAAATATCACGTTTTTTTCAATTTATCACTTTCCTTGCCATATTTTTCAAAACATTTAATAAACCTTATATACCGATTTAAAGTAAGACATTGGTTGTTGTACAGAGTAGACGCGTCTGATTTTGCTCTTATTAAATCATTTGAATTCCGTAATTTCTACTTGTAGTTTAATACTTAAAAGGTGCCAAGTTCTAACATTATTATTGTGTAGTGCAGTATAACTGGTGCGAGTGTCAAACTTCGTGTATTTGCTATTAAAAATTGCATTTTCTTTGTATATTTTTACAAACAGCGCGCGTCGCTAACAGCTGTGTTTAGTTCTTTTTCTTCACTCTCATCTTTTACTTTTCGTCACTCTCCTAACTTTGTGCTCTCTCATTTGCATGCTTATCTGTATAGCTTGCGCTCTTAACGCCAGCTCTTTACATTAACATTAACTGTACCTTACTGTCTCTCTCTCTTGCTTTGCTTTGCATTGTGTTATTGCTGTTTGATTTTCTACAGCACTCGACACAAGTTTAGTTACACTTCAATTATAACTCATTTCTTATTATTTCTTCAATTTCTCTTTCGTTATTATATCTCCTTACATAATGACTTCGTGCTGCATTAAAGTCTGTAAGGTAATGTCCGATCCTAAGGCAGATTTTATATGCTGCTGGTTGTGTGACAATCTAGCTCATGTTAAATGTGCTGGTTTCACCGCGCGTGTAAAAGATTACATCGCCAATAAGACGGGCCTTAAATGGTGTTGTGAGGCTTGCCGTGAGACGGAAATTAATATGCAATCATTTGCAATGCATACGCGCAATAATTTCTGTTCTTTAAAAAAAAACTTTGACCTTCTACATAAGGAATTCCAAGCAATGGAATTAAAGTTTAATAATTTTAAAATTTTTCTCAGCCGTCTATTGTGTCGGAGACTTCTTCTAGTAGCTCACCACCGGAGGTAATTATTACTCCGGTTTTGACTACTGATAATGTTCCTAATACAACTGCAGCTACAAGTATTTCAAACCAGCGTAGCTCGAAATCCAATAGACCCAAGAAAGATAGGCCTTCCAATGATATGCCTCTTGTATCATCCGAGGTTAATCATCTTCGGGTGTTTAATTCCCCTAAACATCCCGCTCCTGCAAATGTTCCTAGCGTTCTTCCTAGCGTAGTGGAGACTGCAAGACCTCTTAAGTCTGTCCCTAACAGACGCCAAATCTTTATTTCTCGCCTGGCATCTGACACATCAACCGAAGATGTCAAGGCCTATATTTTAAATAAACTTAATAATAGTTGTCTCAACATGACCGTTGAGAAATTCAAATTTAAGCACCGTAGAGAAATTTCCTCCTTCAAGATATCTGTCCCCGCAAGTGCATTTAGTACTATTTGTACGAATGCTTTTTGGCTGGATGATATGGTTGTAAAGGAGTACAGTCCGCAGAAGAGACAGTCTTCAGTACCCCCTTCTCTTCCTACTAATGTTCCATCAAAAAACTAATAGTTTCTTCTTTTCTGTTTGCTTATCAGAATGTTAGAGGCCTTAAGTCAAAACTTTCTAACCTTTATGTAGATAGTTTTTCTTTCGAACATAACATTTTGGCATTCACTGAGACCTGGCTTAAACCTGATATTCTTGATGCATCTATACTTTCACCTCTTTATGTTACTTATAGATGTGATAGAATGGATAGAAAAGGTGGTGGTGTCCTTATTGCGATAAAATCTAATCTTACATCGCAATTAGTAAATAACTCCCCCACTAATATAGAAATTGTATGTGTGAAAGTGCGAATTCATAACATTAACTTTTATATTTCCTGCTCATATATTCCTCCCCAATCTGATCTATCTGTATACCTAGCTCACTTAACGGTAATTCAATCTTTGTCCAGCATGCTTTTGGACAAAGACTGTTTGTTAGTTGTTGGTGACTTTAACTTGCCCGATGTTATTTGGTCGGATAACAACGACTTAATGACTTCTAACGAGTTTCTGTCGGGACTTCTTGAACTAAATCTATCTCAGGTCAACTCAATTCGAAACAGCAGGAACCGATTACTTGATCTGGTCTTTGTATCTGATCAGGTATGCGATACTGTTGTAAGAATTGATCCTTTAGTTTCACCTGAAGATGCGTTCCACCCCACTTTAGAGCTCGCTCTTTTGCTGTCACCATCCGGGCAGCAAGTTAAAATATTTCCAAAGACTAAACACTATTGTTTTCGAAAGGCTAACTTTAGTGATCTCAACACTTTATTTAATAATTATGATTGGTCGAAATTGTACTCTTCTAATAATTTAGAAGGTGCGATTGATATTTTTTATAGAGCTATTAACTCTATTTTTGAATTGAATGTTCCTAGGGTATATCATTCTAAGTCTACAAAACTACCTTGGTTCTCTAGGGAACTTTGTAGACTTAAAAATTTGAAATCCAAACTTTACAAAAAGTTCAAATTATCTGGTAGGCTTATTGATTTTTCAAGGTATGTTATCGCTAAGTCTGGCTTTGATACTATGAACCACCGTTGCTATAGTGCATACTTAACTCGCTGTAGATTACAATTTGCTAAAGACCCTAAGCAGTTTTATAACTTCGTTAATCTTAAACGGCGAACTGCTACATATCCTTCTTCCTTAACTCTAAACGAGAAAACAGCTAGTACCGATCAAAACATTTCGGACTTATTTGCAGATTTTTTCCAGGATACTTATTCGTCTAAGATTTACGATTCTAAGTGTCCTTATCCTTATGGAATTTATCCATCTAACTCTGTTTTCGGTCCGCAGATTACGGAAAGTTCGTTAGGTTGTGAGCTGACTTTGGTCAAGCCATCTTTTTCTCCTGGGCCAGATGGGGTGCCTGGCTGTGTTCTCAGATACTGTGCTAATTCGCTCTGTAAGCCAATTCTTAAACTTTTTTCTTTGTCCGTTTCGACCGGATTATTTCCTAAGTTATGGAAAGAATCTTATGTTATTCCCTTACACAAAAAAGGCTCTAAGTCTGACGTCATGAACTATAGAGCTATTTCTAAGTTGTCTGCTATTCCTAAATTATTCGAGAAAATCATTACTTCTCAACTGCAACACTTATGTAGCTCAATCATCTCACCAACCCAGCATGGCTTTGTGAGATCCAAATCTACTACAACAAACTTATTGGAACTCTCCTCTATTGTCATTAGTGGGTTTCATAGCTCGATGCAAACGGACGTCATCTACACTGATTTCAGTAAAGCATTTGATTCTGTAAACCATACTCTCCTAATGCACAAGTTGTCGCTTCTTGGTTTTCCTCATATTCTTATGAATTGGATCTCCAACTATCTTAAAAATAGAACTCAGAGAGTAATGTTCAATTCTGCTCTCTCTAAGCAGATCTCTGTTTATTCAGGAGTGCCCCAAGGTAGCCACCTCGGACCATTGCTTTTCAATTTATTTATTAATGACCTTCCGTCTATTATTAAGAATAGTGCTGTTTTGATGTATGCAGATGACGTTAAATTATGCCTCTCTTATAAGGATCCTATTTCTGCTTCTTTGTTGCAAGCTGATCTTAACATTTTCAATTCATGGTGCAAAACCAATCTTATTGCCCTCAATTGCTCAAAATGCAAAGCCATGACTTTTTGCAGAACACAACCTGTGCATGTTCAATACTTGTTAGAAGGCCATCCTCTTGAGAATATATCTCAAATTAATGACCTAGGCATCTTACTTGATCGTAAACTTTCTTTCAACGATCACATTGAGTTCATGGTAAATAAAGCCATGAAGGTCTTAGGTTTCATTAAGCGTTGGTCTAAGGAATTCAATGACCCTTATACGACTAAACAGCTTTATGTCTCTCTGGTACGTCCCATCCTCGAGTATGGGTCCTGTTTGTGGTCGCCACAGTATCAGACTTATAAAGACAAAATTGAATCGGTGCAAAAGAAGTTTCTAATTTTCGCACTAAGAAACTTAAACTGGTCACCACAACTTAACCTTCCGCCATATCCTAGTAGATTACTATTAATTAATCTTCCTTCCCTTTCACACCGTCGCATTATGCTGGGTGTAACTTTCATTCAAAAACTTATAAATGGTGATATTGACTCTCCTTTCTTACTAAACAAATTAAACTTTTCACTTCCTATTAGATCAACTCGTTTCTACTCCTTATTAACAACTAGCACTTGCCATACTAATTACCTTATGCATGAACCTTTTAGAGTACTATGTTCTGAGTTTAACAGACTTTACGGGGTTATTAGATTAGAGTCTTCTATCTCTACCAATAAAGCCTTAATCTTAGAACATTTACGCACACATTAATCAATTTAATCTCTGGTGGTGGTCATTGATTTGATTGGGTTTTCCTGGGTTTCCCCAATCCTAGCAACAAATGTTGAATCAATTTACTTTTACTCACCCCAGAACTATTTATTTATTATTTTTATTTTATATTTTTTCTTTTTTCAATTTAATTATAATTTTTATATTTTTAATATTTAATATGAATAATTTAATTATTTTTAAATTTAATTTTAATTTTACACTTAATTTTAAATTTCTGTCGACTGTTTATAGTTGACATTAACTAAATAAATAAATAAATAAAAAGTATAATTAATGCCGTATCCAGAAATGCATAAGTGAGGAAAATCGGCTAAGTTGTGGAAAAGTTATTGTTGCTTGGAGATGAGGAAGATATCAATATTTGTTCAAAACGATGATTTTGACCATTTATCACTATTGTGGTCATATTTTCTAAAATATGGGTCAAAATCAAGTGTGGTAGAGTTTTTTTATACTCATTTTAATACCAGAAATCGATAATGCACAAAAAATTCCGATTTTAAAATTTTCATTTTTTTTGGCATTTTTGGTAGGAGTTAATGTGCAAAAATGGTCAAAAAATGGGTCAAATTTTAGAACTGACAATTTGAACAATTTTTTGATGTACAATAAAAATATGATCAATACTATTGACAGAAATGCATAAATTTTGAAAATCGGTTGATTTTTAGCTAAGTTATGGCTTCTCAAAGTTGCAAATGTCTCAATTTTTTAAACCAAAAACACGTTTTTTTCAATTTATCACTTTCCTTGCCATATTTTTCAAAACATGTAATAAACCTTATATACCGATTTAAAGTATAATAAAAGCCGTATCCAGAAATGCATAAGTGAGGAAAATCGGCTAAGTTGTGGAAAAGTTATGGTTGCTCGGAGATGAGGAAGATATCAATATTTGTTCAAAACGATGATTTTGACCATTTATCACTATTGTGGTCATATTTTCTAAAATATGGGTCAAAATCAAGTGTGGTAAAGTTTTTTTATACTCATTTTAATACCAGAAATCGATTGGGCACAAAAATTCCGATTTTAAAATTTTCACTTTTTTGACATTTTTGCTAGTAGTAAATTTGCAAAATTTGTCAAAAAATGGGTCAAAAATTGAAACTGAAAGTATTTTAATTTTTTGACGTAGATTCAAAATATGATAAATACTATTGACAGAAATGCAAAAATTTTGAAAATCGGTTGATTTTTAGCTAAGTTATGGCTTCTGAAAGTTGCAAATGTCTCAATTTTTTAAACCAAAAACACGTTTTTTTTCAATTTATCACTTTCCTGGCCATATTTTTCAAAACATGTAATAAACCTTATATACCGATTTAAAGTATAATAAATGCCGTATCCAGAAATGCATAAATGAGGAAAATCGGCTAAGTTGTGGAAAAGTTATGGTTGCTCGGAGATGAGGAAGATATCAATATTTGTTCAAAACGATGATTTTGACCATTTATCACTATTGTGGTCATATTTTCTAAAATATGGGTCAAAATCAAGTGTGGTAAAGTTTTTTTATACTCATTTTAATACCAGAAATCGATTGGGCACAAAAAATTCCGATTTTAAAATTTTCATTTTTTTGGCATTTTTGGTAGGAGTTAATGTGCAAAATTTGTCAAAAAATGGGTCAAAAATTAAAACTGAAAGTATTTTAACGTAGATTCAAAATATGATAAATACCATTGACAGAAATGCAAAAATTTTGAAAATCGGTTGATTTTTAGCTAAGTTATGGCTTCTGAAAGTTGCAAATGTCTCAATTTTTTAAACCAAAAACACGTTTTTTTTCAATTTATCACTTTCCTGGCCATATTTTTCAAAACATGTAATAAACCTTATATACCGATTTAAAGTATAATAAATGCCGTATCCAGAAATGCATAAATGAGGAAAATCGGCTAAGTTGTGGAAAAGTTATGGTTCCTCGGAGATGAGGAAGATATCAATATTTGTTCAAAACGATGATTTTGACCATTTATCACTATTGTGGTCATATTTTCTAAAATATGGGTCAAAATCAAGTGTGGTAAAGTTTTTTTATACTCATTTTAATACCAGATATCGATTGGGCACAAAAAATTCCGATTTTAAAATTTTCATTTTTTTGGCATTTTTGGTAGGAGTTAATGTGCAAAAATGGTCAAAAAATGGGTCAAATTTTAGAACTGACAATTTGAACAATTTTTTGATGTACAATAAAAAATATGATCAATACTATTGACAGAAATGCAAAAATTTTGAAAATCGGCTGATTTTTAGCTAAGTTATGGCTTCTCAAAGTTGCAAAAGTATAAATTTTTTAAACAAAATATCACGTTTTTTTCAATTTATCACTTTCCTTGCCACCACAACTTAACCTTCCGCCATATCCTAGTAGATTACTATTAATTAATCTTCCTTCCCTTTCACACCGTCGCATTATGCTGAGTGTTACTTTCATTCTTAAACTTATCAATGGTGATATTGACTCTCCTTTCTTACTTAACAAATTAAACTTTTCACTTCCTATTAGATCAACCCGTTTCTACTCCTTATTAACAATTAGCACTTGCCATACTAATTACCTTATGCATGAACCTTTTAGAGTACTTTGTTCTGAGTTTAACAGACTTTACGGGGTTATTAGATTAGAGTCTTCTATTTCCACCAATAAAGCCTTAATCTTAGAACATTTACGCACACATTAATCAATTAATCTCTGGTGGTGGTCATTGATTTGATTGGGTTTTCCTGGGTTTCCCCAATCCTAGCAACAAATGTTGAATCAATTTACATTTTCTCACCCCAGAACTATTTATTTATTATTTTTATTTCATATTTTCCTTTAATTTAATTCTAATTTTATATTTTAAATATTTAATATATATAATTTAATCATTTTTCAATTTAATTTTAATTTTACATTTAATTTTAAATTTCTGTCGACTGTGTATAGTTGACATTAAATAAAAATAAAAATAAATAAATAAATATTTTTCAAAACATTTAATAAACCTTATATACCGATTTAAAGTATAATTAATGCCGTATCCAGAAATGCATAAGTGAGGAAAATCGGCTAAGTTGTGGAAAAGTTATTGTTGCTTGGAGATGAGGAAGATATCAATATTTGTTCAAAACGATGATTTTGACCATTTATCACTATTGTGGTCATATTTTCTAAAATATGGGTCAAAATCAAGTGTGGTAAAGTTTTTTTATACTCATTTTAATACCAGATATCGATTGGGCACAAAAAATTCCGATTTTAAAATTTTCATTTTTTTGGCATTTTTGGTAGGAGTTAATGTGCAAAAATGGTCAAAAAATGGGTCAAATTTTAGAACTGATAATTTGAACAATTTTTTGATGTACAATAAAAATATGATCAATACTATTGACAGAAATGCATAAATTTTGAAAATCGGTTGATTTTTAGCTAAGTTATGGCTTCTCAAAGTTGCAAGAGTCTCAATTTTTTAAACCAAATAACACGTTTTTTCAATTTTTCTCTTTTCTTGCCATATTTTTCAAAACATTTAATAAACCTTATATACCGATTTAAAGTATAATAAAAGCCGTGTCCAGAAATGCATAAATGAAGAAAATCGGCTAAGTTGTTGCTAAGTTATGGTTTCTCAAAGATGGGGAAGATATCAATTTTTGTTCAAAACGATGATTTTGTCCATTTATAACTATTGTGGCCATTTTTTCTAAAATATGGGTCAAAATCAAGTGTGGTAAAGTCTTTTTATACTCATTTTAATACCAGAAATCGATAAGGCACAAGAAATTCCGATTTTAAAATTTTCACTTTTTTGGCATTTTTGGTAGGAGTTAATGTGCAAAAATGGTCAAAAAATGGGTCAAATTTTAGAACTGACAATTTGAACAATTTTTTGATGTACAATAAAAATATGATCAATACTATTGACAGAAATGCAAAAATTTTGAAAATCGGCTGATTTTTAGCTAAGTTATGGCTTCTCAAAGTTGCAAAAGTATAAATTTTTTAAACAAAATATCACGTTTTTTCAATTTATCACTTTCCTTGCCACCACAACTTAACCTTCCGCCATATCCTAGTAGATTACTATTAATTAATCTTCCTTCCCTTTCACACCGTCGCATTATGCTGAGTGTTACTTTCATTCTTAAACTTATCAATGGTGATATTGACTCTCCTTTCTTACTTAACAAATTAAACTTTTCACTTCCTATTAGATCAACCCGTTTCTACTCCTTATTAACAATTAGCACTTGCCATACTAATTACCTTATGCATGAACCTTTTAGAGTACTTTGTTCTGAGTTTAACAGACTTTACGGGGTTATTAGATTAGAGTCTTCTATTTCCACCAATAAAGCCTTAATCTTAGAACATTTACGCACACATTAATCAATTAATCTCTGGTGGTGGTCATTGATTTGATTGGGTTTTCCTGGGTTTCCCCAATCCTAGCAACAAATGTTGAATCAATTTACATTTACTCACCCCAGAACTATTTATTTATTATTTTTATTTCATATTTTCCTTTAATTTAATTCTAATTTTATATTTTAAATATTTAATATATATAATTTAATCATTTTTCAATTTAATTTTAATTTTACATTTAATTTTAAATTTCTGTCGACTGTGTATAGTTGACATTAAATAAAAATAAAAATAAATAAATAAATATTTTTCAAAACATTTAATAAACCTTATATACCGATTTAAAGTATAATTAATGCCGTATCCAGAAATGCATAAGTGAGGAAAATCGGCTAAGTTGTGGAAAAGTTATTGTTGCTTGGAGATGAGGAAGATATCAATATTTGTTCAAAACGATGATTTTGACCATTTATCACTATTGTGGTCATATTTTCTAAAATATGGGTCAAAATCAAGTGTGGTAGAGTTTTTTTATACTCATTTTAATACCAGAAATCGATAATGCACACAAAATTCCGATTTTAAAATTTTCATTTTTTTTGGCATTTTTGGTAGGAGTTAATGTGCAAAAATGATCAAAAAATGGGTCAAATTTTAGAACTGACAATTTGAACAATTTTTTGATGTACAATAAAAATATGATCAATACTATTGACAGAAATGCATAAATTTTGAAAATCGGTTGATTTTTAGCTAAGTTATGGCTTCTCAAAGTTGCAAGAGTCTCAATTTTTTAAACCAAATAACACGTTATTTCAATTTTTCTCTTTTCTTGCCATATTTTTCAAAACATTTAATAAACCTTATATACCGATTTAAAGTATAATAAAAGCCGTGTCCAGAAATGCATAAATGAAGAAAATCGGCTAAGTTGTTGCTAAGTTATGGTTTCTCAAAGATGGGGAAGATATCAATTTTTGTTCAAAACGATGATTTTGTCCATTTATAACTATTGTGGCCATATTTTCTAAAATATGGGTCAAAATCAAGTGTGGTAAAGTCTTTTTATACTCATTTTAATACCAGAAATCGATAAGGCACAAGAAATTCCGATTTTAAAATTTTCACTTTTTTGGCATTTTTGGTAGGAGTTAATGTGCAAAAATGGTCAAAAAATGGGTCAAATTTTAGAACTGACAATTTGAACAATTTTTTGATGTACAATAAAAATATGATCAATACTATTGACAGAAATGCAAAAATTTTGAAAATCGGCTGATTTTTAGCTAAGTTATGGCTTCTCAAAGTTGCAAAAGTCTCAATTTTTTAAACAAAATATCACGTTTTTTTCAATTTATCACTTTCCTTGCCATATTTTTCAAAACATTTAATAAACCTTATATACCGATTTAAAGTATAATTAATGCCGTATCCAGAAATGCATAAGTGAGGAAAATCGGCTAAGTTGTGGAAAAGTTATTGTTGCTTGGAGATGAGGAAGATATCAATATTTGTTCAAAACGATGATTTTGACCATTTATCACTATTGTGGTCATATTTTCTAAAATATGGGTCAAAATCAAGTGTGGTAGAGTTTTTTTATACTCATTTTAATACCAGAAATCGATAATGCACAAAAAATTCCGATTTTAAAATTTTCATTTTTTTGGCATTTTTGGTAGGAGTTAATGTGCAAAAATGGTCAAAAAATGGGTCAAATTTTAGAACTGACAATTTGAACAATTTTTTGATGTACAATAAAAATATGATCAATACTATTGACAGAAATGCATAAATTTTGAAAATCGGTTGATTTTTAGCTAAGTTATGGCTTCTCAAAGTTGCAAATGTCTCAATTTGTTAAACCAAAAACACGTTTTTTTCAATTTATCACTTTCCTTGCCATATTTTTCAAAACATGTAATAAACCTTATATACCGATTTAAAGTATAATAAAAGCCTTATCCAGAAAGTTATGGTTGCTCGGAGATGAGGAAGATATCAATATTTGTTCAAAACGATGATTTTGACCATTTATCACTATTGTGGTCATATTTTCTAAAATATGGGTCAAAATCAAGTGTGGTAAAGTTTTTTTATACTCATTTTAATACCAGAAATCGATTGGCCACAAAAATTCCGATTTTAAAATTTTCACTTTTTTGACATTTTTGCTAGTAGTAAATTTGCAAAATTTGTCAAAAAATGGGTCAAAAATTGAAACTGAAAGTATTTTAATTTTTTGACGTAAATTCAAAATATGATAAATACTATTGACAGAAATGCAAAAATTTTGAAAATCGGTTGATTTTTAGCTAAGTTATGGCTTCTGAAAGTTGCAAATGTCTCAATTTTTTAAACCAAAAAAACGTTTTTTTTTCAATTTATCACTTTCCTGGCCATATTTTTCAAAACATGTAATAAACCTTATATACCGATTTAAAGTATAATTAATGCCGTATCCAGAAATGCATAAATGAGGAAAATCGGCTAAGTTGTGGAAAAGTTATGGTTGCTCGGAGATGAGGAAGATATCAATATTTGTTCAAAACGATGATTTTGACCATTTATCACTATTGTGGTCATATTTTCTAAAATATGGGTCAAAATCAAGTGTGGTAAAGTTTTTTTATACTCATTTTAATACCAGAAATCGATTGGGCACAAAAAATTCCGATTTTAAAATTTTCACTTTTTTGGCATTTTTGGTAGGAGTTAATGTGCAAAATTTGTCAAAAAATGGGTCAAAAATTAAAACTGAAAGTATTTTAACGTAGATTCAAAATATGATAAATACCATTGACAGAAATGCAAAAATTTTGAAAATCGGTTGATTTTTAGCTAAGTTATGGCTTCTCAAAGTTGCAAAAGTCTCAATTTTTAAACCAAATTATACGTTTTTTCAATTTTTCACTTTCTTGCCATATTTTTCAAAACATTTAATAAACCTTATATACCGATTTAAAGTATAATAAAAGCCGTATCCAGAAATGCATAAATGAGGAAAATCGGCTAAGTTGTGGAAAAGTTATGGTTGCTTGGAGATGAGGAAGATATCAATATTTGTTCAAAACGATGATTTTGACCATTTATCACTATTGTGGTCATATTTTCTAAAATATGGGTCAAAATCAAGTGTGGTAGAGTTTTTTTATACTCATTTTAATACCAGAAATCGATAATGCACAAAAAATTCCGATTTTAAAATTTTCATTTTTTTGGCATTTTTGGTAGGAGTTAATGTGCAAAAATGGTCAAAAAATGGGTCAAATTTTAGAACTGACAATTTGAACAATTTTTTGATGTACAATAAAAATATGATCAATACTATTGACAGAAATGCATAAATTTTGAAAATCGGTTGATTTTTAGCTAAGTTATGGCTTCTCAAAGTTGCAAGAGTCTCAATTTTTTAAACCAAATAACACGTTTTTTCAATTTTTCTCTTTTCTTGCCATATTTTTCAAAACATTTAATAAACCTTATATACCGATTTAAAGTATAATAAAAGCCGTGTCCAGAAATGCATAAATGAAGAAAATCGGCTAAGTTGTTGCTAAGTTATGGTTTCTCAAAGATGGGGAAGATATCAATTTTTGTTCAAAACGATGATTTTGTCCATTTATCACTATTGTGGTCATATTTTCTAAAATATAGGTCAAAATCAAGTGTGGTAGAGTTTTTTTATACTCATTTTAATACCAGAAATCGATTGGGCACAAAAATTCCGATTTTAAAATTTTCACTTTTTTGACATTTTTGCTAGTAGTAAATTTGCAAAATTTGTCAAAAAATGGGTCAAAAATTGAAACTGAAAGTATTTTAATTTTTTGACGTAGATTCAAAATATGATAAATACTATTGACAGAAATGCAAAAATTTTGAAAATCGGTTGATTTTTAGCTAAGTTATGGCTTCTCAAAGTTGCAAATGTCTCAATTTGTTAAACCAAAAACACGTTTTTTTCAATTTATCACTTTCCTTGCCATATTTTTCAAAACATGTAATAAACCTTATATACCGATTTAAAGTATAATAAAAGCCCTATCCAGAAAGTTATGGTTGCTCGGAGATGAGGAAGATATCAATATTTGTTCAAAACGATGATTTTGACCATTTATCACTATTGTGGTCATATTTTCTAAAATATGGGTCAAAATCAAGTGTGGTAAAGTTTTTTTATACTCATTTTAATACCAGAAATCGATTGGGCACAAAAATTCCGATTTTAAAATTTTCACTTTTTTGACATTTTTGCTAGTAGTAAATTTGCAAAATTTGTCAAAAAATGGGTCAAAAATTGAAACTGAAAGTATTTTAATTTTTTGACGTAAATTCAAAATATGATAAATACTATTGACAGAAATGCAAAAATTTTGAAAATCGGTTGATTTTTAGCTAAGTTATGGCTTCTGAAAGTTGCAAATGTCTCAATTTTTTAAACCAAAAAAACGTTTTTTTTGCAATTTATCACTTTCCTGGCCATATTTTTCAAAACATGTAATAAACCTTATATACCGATTTAAAGTATAATTAATGCCGTATCCAGAAATGCATAAATGAGGAAAATCGGCTAAGTTGTGGAAAAGTTATGGTTGCTCGGAGATGAGGAAGATATCAATATTTGTTCAAAACGATGATTTTGACCATTTATCACTATTGTGGTCATATTTTCTAAAATATGGGTCAAAATCAAGTGTGGTAAAGTTTTTTTATACTCATTTTAATACCAGAAATCGATTGGGCACAAAAAATTCCGATTTTAAAATTTTCACTTTTTTGGCATTTTTGGTAGGAGTTAATGTGCAAAATTTGTCAAAAAATGGGTCAAAAATTAAAACTGAAAGTATTTTAACGTAGATTCAAAATATGATAAATACCATTGACAGAAATGCAAAAATTTTGAAAATCGGTTGATTTTTAGCTAAGTTATGGCTTCTCAAAGTTGCAAAAGTCTCAATTTTTTAAACCAAATTATACGTTTTTTCAATTTTTCACTTTCTTGCCATATTTTTCAAAACATTTAATAAACCTTATATACCGATTTAAAGTATAATAAAAGCCGTATCCAGAAATGCATAAATGAGGAAAATCGGCTAAGTTGTGGAAAAGTTATGGTTGCTTGGAGATGAGGAAGATATCAATATTTGTTCAAAACGATGATTTTGACCATTTATCACTATTGTGGTCATATTTTCTAAAATATGGGTCAAAATCAAGTGTGGTAGAGTTTTTTTATACTCATTTTAATACCAGAAATCGATAATGCACAAAAAATTCCGATTTTAAAATTTTCATTTTTTTTGGCATTTTTGGTAGGAGTTAATGTGCAAAAATGGTCAAAAAATGGGTCAAATTTTAGAACTGACAATTTGAACAATTTTTTGATGTACAATAAAAATATGATCAATACTATTGACAGAAATGCATAAATTTTGAAAATCGGTTGATTTTTAGCTAAGTTATGGCTTCTCAAAGTTGCAAGAGTCTCAATTTTTTAAACCAAATAACACGTTTTTTCAATTTTTCTCTTTTCTTGCCATATTTTTCAAAACATTTAATAAACCTTATATACCGATTTAAAGTATAATAAAAGCCGTGTCCAGAAATGCATAAATGAAGAAAATCGGCTAAGTTGTTGCTAAGTTAAGGTTTCTCAAAGATGGGGAAGATATCAATTTTTGTTCAAAACGATGATTTTGTCCATTTATCACTATTGTGGTCATATTTTCTAAAATATAGGTCAAAATCAAGTGTGGTAGAGTTTTTTTATACTCATTTTAATACCAGAAATCGATTGGGCACAAAAATTCCGATTTTAAAATTTTCACTTTTTTGACATTTTTGCTAGTAGTAAATTTGCAAAATTTGTCAAAAAATGGGTCAAAAATTGAAACTGAAAGTATTTTAATTTTTTGACGTAGATTCAAAATATGATAAATACTATTGACAGAAATGCAAAAATTTTGAAAATCGGTTGATTTTTAGCTAAGTTATGGCTTCTGAAAGTTGCAAATGTCTCAATTTTTTAAACCAAAAACACGTTTTTTTTTCAATTTATCACTTTCCTGGCCATATTTTTCAAAACATGTAATAAACCTTATATACCGATTTAAAGTATAATTAATGCCGTATCCAGAAATGCATAAATGAGGAAAATCGGCTAAGTTGTGGAAAAGTTATGGTTGCTCGGAGATGAGGAAGATATCAATATTTGTTCAAAACGATGATTTTGACCATTTATCACTATTGTGGTCATATTTTCTAAAATATGGGTCAAAATCAAGTGTGGTAAAGTTTTTTTATACTCATTTTAATACCAGAAATCGATTGGGCACAAAAAATTCCGATTTTAAAATTTTCATTTTTTTGGCATTTTTGGTAGGAGTTAATGTGCAAAATTTGTCAAAAAATGGGTCAAAAATTAAAACTGAAAGTATTTTAACGTAGATTCAAAATATGATAAATACCATTGACAGAAATGCAAAAATTTTGAAAATCGGTTGATTTTTAGCTAAGTTATGGCTTCTCAAAGTTGCAAAAGTCTCAATTTTTTAAACCAAATTATACGTTTTTTAAATTTTTCACTTTCTTGCCATATTTTTCAAAACATTTAATAAACCTTATATACCGATTTAAAGTATAATAAAAGCCGTATCCAGAAATGCATAAATGAGGAAAATCGGCTAAGTTGTGGAAAAGTTATGGTTGCTTGGAGATGAGGAAGATATCAATATTTGTTCAAAACGATGATTTTGACCATTTATCACTATTGTGGTCATATTTTCTAAAATATGGGTCAAAATCAAGTGTGGTAAAGTTTTTTTATACTCATTTTAATACCAGATATCGATTGGGCACAAAAAATTCCGATTTTAAAATTTTCATTTTTTTGGCATTTTTGGTAGGAGTTAATGTGCAAAAATGGTCAAAAAATGGGTCAAATTTTAGAACTGACAATTTGAACAATTTTTTGATGTACAATAAAAATATGATCAATACTATTGACAGAAATGCATAAATTTTGAAAATCGGTTGATTTTTAGCTAAGTTATGGCTTCTCAAAGTTGCAAAAGTCTCAATTTTTTAAACCAAATAACACGTTTTTTCAATTTTTCACTTTTCTTGCCATATTTTACAAATTAAGTAATAAACCTAATATACCGATTTAAAGTATAATAAAAGCCGTATCCAGAAATGCATAAATGAGGAAAATCGGCTAAGTTGTGGAAAAGTTATGGTTCCTCGGATATGAGGAAGATATCAATATTTGTTCAAAACGATGATTTTGACCATTTATCACTATTGTGGTCATATTTTCTAAAATATGGGTCAAAATCAAGTGTGGTAAAGTTTTTTTATACTCATTTTAATACCAGAAATCGATTGGGCACAAAAAATTCCGATTTTAAAATTTTCACTTTTTTGACATTTTTGCTAGTAGTAAATTTGCAAAATTTGTCAAAAAATGGGTCAAAAATTGAAACTGAAAGTATTTTAATTTTTTGACGTAGATTCAAAATATGATAAATACTATTGACAGAAATGCAAAAATTTTGAAAATCGGTTGATTTTTAGCTAAGTTATGGCTTCTGAATGTTGCAAATGTCTCAATTTTTTAAACCAAAAACACGTTTTTTTTTCAATTTATCACTTTCCTGGCCATATTTTTCAAAACATGTAATAAACCTTATATACCGATTTAAAGTATAATTAATGCCGTATCCAGAAATGCATAAATGAGGAAAATCGGCTAAGTTGTGGAAAAGTTATGGTTGCTCGGAGATGAGGAAGATATCAATATTTGTTCAAAACGATGATTTTGACCATTTATCACTATTGTGGTCATATTTTCTAAAATATGGGTCAAAATCAAGTGTGGTAAAGTTTTTTTATACTCATTTTAATACCAGAAATCGATTGGGCACAAAAAATTCCGATTTTAAAATTTTCACTTTTTTGACATTTTTGGTAGGAGTTAATGTGCAAAATTTGTCAAAAAATGGGTCAAAAATTAAAACTGAAAGTATTTTAACGTAGATTCAAAATATGATAAATACCATTGACAGAAATGCAAAAATTTTGAAAATCGGTTGATTTTTAGCTAAGTTATGGCTTCTCAAAGTTGCAAAAGTCTCAATTTTTTAAACCAAATTATACGTTTTTTCAATTTTTCACTTTCTTGCCATATTTTTCAAAACATTTAATAAACCTTATATACCGATTTAAAGTATAATAAAAGCCGTATCCAGAAATGCATAAATGAGGAAAATCGGCTAAGTTGTGGAAAAGTTATGGTTCCTCGGAGATGAGGAAGATATCAATATTTGTTCAAAACGATGATTTTGACCATTTATCACTATTGTGGTCATATTTTCTAAAATATGGGTCAAAATCAAGTGTGGTAAAGTTTTTTTATACTCATTTTAATACCAGAAATCGATTGGGCACAAAAAATTCCGATTTTAAAATTATCACTTTTTTGACATTTTTGCTAGTAGTAAATTTGCAAAATTTGTCAAAAAATGGGTCAAAAATTAAAACTGAAAGTACTTTCATTTTTTTGACGTAAATTCAAAATATGATAAATACCATTGATAGAAATGCAAAAATTTTGAAAATCGGTTGATTTTTAGCTAAGTTATGGCTTCTCAAAGTTGCAAATGTCTCAATTTTTTAAACCAAAAACACGTTTTTTTCAATTTATCACTTTCCTTGCCATATTTTTCAAAACATGTAATAAACCTTATATACCGATTTAAAGTATAATAAAAGCCGTATCCAGAAATGCATAAGTGAGGAAAATCGGCTAAGTTGTGGAAAAGTTATGGTTGCTCGGAGATGAGGAAGATATCAATATTTGTTCAAAACGATGATTTTGACCATTTATCACTATTGTGGTCATATTTTATAAAATATGGGTCAAAATCAAGTGTGGTAAAGTTTTTTTATACTCATTTTAATACCAGAAATCGATTGGGCACAAAAATTCCGATTTTAAAATTTTCACTTTTTTGACATTTTTGCTAGTAGTAAATTTGCAAAATTTGTCAAAAAATGCGTCAAAAATTGAAACTGAAAGTATTTTAATTTTTTGACGTAGATTCAAAATATGATAAATACTATTGACAGAAATGCAAAAATTTTGAAATCGGTTGATTTTTAGCTAAGTTATGGCTTCTCAAAGTTGCAAATGTCTCAATTTTTTAAACCAAAAACACGTTTTTTATCAATTTATCACTTTCCTGGCTATATTTTTCAAAACATGTAATAAACCTTATATACCGATATAAAATATAATAAAAGCCGTATCCAGAAATGCATAAATGAGGAAAATCGGCTAAGTTGTTGCTAAGTTATGGTTTCTCAAAGATGGGGAAGATATCAATTTTTGTTCAAAACGATGATTTTGTTCATTTATAACTATTGTGGTCATATTTTCTAAAATATGGGTCAAAATCAAGTGTGGTAAAGTCTTTTTATACTCATTTTAATACCAGAAATCGATAAGGCACAAGAAATTCCGATTTTAAAATTTTCACTTTTTTGGCATTTTTGGTAGGAGTTAATGTGCAAAAATGGTCAAAAGATGGGTCAAATTTTAGAACTGACAATTTGAACAATTTTTTGATGTACAATAAAAATATGATCAATACTATTGACAGAAATGCATAAATTTTGAAAATCGGTTGATTTTTAGCTAAGTTATCGCTTCTCAAAGTTGCAAATGTCTCAATTTTTTAAACCAAAAACACGTTTGTTTCAATTTATCACATTCCTTGCCATATTTTTCAAAACATGTAATAAACCTTATATACCGATTTAAAATATAATTAATGCCGTATCCAGAAATGCATAAATGAGGAAAATCGGCTAAGTTGTGGAAAAGTTATGGTTGCTTGGAGATGAGGAAGATATCAATATTTGTTCAAAACGATGATTTTGACCATTTATCACTATTGTGGTCATATTTTCTAAAATATGGGTCAAAATCATGTGTGGTAAAGTTTTTTTATACTCATTTTAATACCAGATATCGATAATGCACAAAAAATTCCGATTTTAAAATTTTCATTTTTTTGGCATTTTTGGTAGGAGTTAATGTGCAAAAATGGTCAAAAAATGGGTCAAATTTTAGAACTGACAATTTGAACAATTTTTTGATGTACAATAAAAATATGATCAATACTATTGACAGAAATGCATAAATTTTGAAAATCGGTTGATTTTTAGCTAAGTTATGGCTTCTCAAAGTTGCAAAAGTCTCAATTTTTTAAACCAAAAAACACGTTTTTTCAATTTATCACTTTTCTTGCCATATTTTTCAAAACATTTAATACACCTTATATACCGATTTAAAGTATAATAAAAGCCGTATCCAGAAATGCATAAATGAGGAAAATCGGCTAAGTTGTGGAAAAGTTATGGTTCCTCGGAGATGAGGAAGATATCAATATTTGTTCAAAACGATGATTTTGACCATTTATCACTATTGTGGTCATATTTTCTAAAATATGGGTCAAAATCATGTGTGGTAAAGTTCTTTTATACTCATTTTAATACCAGAAATCGATTGGGCACAAAAAATTCCGATTTTAAAATTTTTACTTTTTTGACATTTTTGCTAGTAGTAAATTTGCAAAATTTGTCAAAAAATGGGTCAAAAATTAAAACTGAAAGTATTTTAATTTTTTTGACGTAGATTCAAAATATGATAAATACCATTGACAGAAATGCAAAAATATTGAAAATCGGTTGATTTTTAGCTAAGTTATGGCTTCTCAAAGTTGCAAATGTCTCAATTTTTTAAACCAAAAACACGTTTTTTTTTCAATTTATCACTTTCCTGGCCATATTTTTCAAAACATGTAATAAACCTTATATACCGATTTAAAGTATAATAAAAGCCTTATCCAGAAAGTTATGGTTGCTCGGAGATGAGGAAGATATCAATATTTGTTCAAAACGATGATTTTGACCATTTATCACTATTGTGGTCATATTTTCTAAAATATGGGTCAAAATCAAGTGTGGTAAAGTTTTTTTATACTCATTTTAATACCAGAAATCGATAATGCACAAAAATTCCGATTTTAAAATTTTCATTTTTTGGCATTTTTGGTAGGAGTTAATGTGCAAAAATGGTCAAAAGATGGGTCAAATTTTAGAACTGACAATTTGAACAATTTTTTGATGTACAATAAAAATATGATCAATACTATTGACAGAAATGCATAAATTTTGAAAATCGGTTGATTTTTAGCTAAGTTATGGCTTCTCAAAGTTGCAAATGTCTCAATTTTTTAAACCAAAAACACGTTTGTTTCAACTTATCACATTCCTTGCCATATTTTTCAAAACATGTAATAAACCTTATATACCGATTTAAAATATAATTAATGCCGTATCCAGAAATGCATAAATGAGGAAAATCGGCTAAGTTGTGGAAAAGTTATGGTTGCTTGGAGATGAGGAAGATATCAATATTTGTTCAAAACGATGATTTTGACCATTTATCACTATTGTGGTCATATTTTCTAAAATATGGGTCAAAATCATGTGTGGTAAAGTTTTTTTATACTCATTTTAATACCAGATATCGATAATGCACAAAAAATTCCGATTTTAAAATTTTCATTTTTTTGGCATTTTTGGTAGGAGTTAATGTGCAAAAATGGTCAAAAAATGGGTCAAATTTTAGAACTGACAATTTGAACAATTTTTTGATGTACAATAAAAATATGATCAATACTATTGACAGAAATGCATAAATTTTGAAAATCGGTTGATTTTTAGCTAAGTTATGGCTTCTCAAAGTTGCAAAAGTCTCAATTTTTTAAACCAAAAAACACGTTTTTTCAATTTATCACTTTTCTTGCCATATTTTTCAAAACATTTAATACACCTTATATACCGATTTAAAGTATAATAAAAGCCGTATCCAGAAATGCATAAATGAGGAAAATCGGCTAAGTTGTGGAAAAGTTATGGTTGCTCGGAGATGAGGAAGATATCAATATTTGTTCAAAACGATGATTTTGACCATTTATCACTATTGTGGTCATATTTTCTAAAATATGGGTCAAAATCATGTGTGGTAAAGTTCTTTTATACTCATTTTAATACCAGAAATCGATTGGGCACAAAAATTCCGATTTTAAAATTTTTACTTTTTTGACATTTTTGCTAGTAGTAAATTTGCAAAATTTGTCAAAAAATGGGTCAAAATTAAAACTGAAAGTATTTTAATTTTTTTGACGTAGATTCAAAATATGATAAATACCATTGACAGAAATGCAAAAATTTTGAAAATCGGTTGATTTTTAGCTAAGTTATGGCTTCTCAAAGTTGCAAATGTCTCAATTTTTTAAACCAAAAACACGTTTTTTTTTCAATTTATCACTTTCCTGGCCATATTTTTCAAAACATGTAATAAACCTTATATACCGATTTAAAGTATAATAAAAACCGTATCCAGAAATGCATAAATGAGGAAAATCGGCTAAGTTGTGGAAAAGTTATGGTTCCTCGGAGATGAGGAAGATATCAATATTTGTTCAAAACGATGATTTTGACCATTTATCACTATTGTCCTCATATTTTCTAAAATATGGGTCAAAATCATGTGTGGTAAAGTTTTTTTATACTCATTTTAATACCAGATATCGATAATGCACAAAAAATTCCGATTTTAAAATTTTCATTTTTTTGGCATTTTTGGTAGGAGTTAATGTGCAAAAATGGTCAAAAAATGGGTCAAATTTTAGAACTGACAATTTGAACAATTTTTTGATGTACAATAAAAATATGATCAATACTATTGACAGAAATGCATAAATTTTGAAAATCGGTTGATTTTTAGCTAAGTTATGGCTTCTCAAAGTTGCAAAAGTCTCAATTTTTTAAACCAAAAAACACGTTTTTTCAATTTATCACTTTTCTTGCCATATTTTTCAAAACATTTAATACACCTTATATACCGATTTAAAGTATAATAAAAGCCGTATCCAGAAATGCATAAATGAGGAAAATCGGCTAAGTTGTGGAAAAGTTATGGTTCCTCGGAGATGAGGAAGATATCAATATTTGTTCAAAACGATGATTTTGACCATTTATCACTATTGTGGTCATATTTTCTAAAATATGGGTCAAAATCATGTGTGGTAAAGTTCTTTTATACTCATTTTAATACCAGAAATCGATTGGGCACAAAAAATTCCGATTTTAAAATTTTTACTTTTTTGACATTTTTGCTAGTAGTAAATTTGCAAAATTTGTCAAAAAATGGGTCAAAAATTAAAACTGAAAGTATTTTAATTTTTTTGACGTAGATTCAAAATATGATAAATACCATTGACAGAAATGCAAAAATTTTGAAAATCGGTTGATTTTTAGCTAAGTTATGGCTTCTCAAAGTTGCAAATGTCTCAATTTTTTAAACCAAAAACACGTTTTTTTTTTTTCAATTTATCACTTTCCTGGCCATATTTTTCAAAACATGTAATAAACCTTATATACCGATTTAAAGTATAATAAAAACCGTATCCAGAAATGCATAAATGAGGAAAATCGGCTAAGTTGTGGAAAAGTTATGGTTCCTCGGAGATGAGGAAGATATCAATATTTGTTCAAAACGATGATTTTGACCATTTATCACTATTGTCGTCATATTTTCTAAAATATGGGTCAAAATCAAGTGTGGTAAAGTTTTTTATACTCATTTTAATACCAGAAATCGATTGGGCACAAAAAATTCCGATTTTAAAATTTTCACTTTTTTGGCATTTTTGGTAGGAGTTAATGTGCAAAAATGGTCAAAAAATGGGTCAAATTTTAGAACTGACAATTTGAACAATTTTTTGATGTACAATAAAAATATGATCAATACTATTGACAGAAATGCATAAATTTTGAAAATCGGTTGATTTTTAGCTAAGTTATGGCTTCTCAAAGTTGCAAAAGTCTCAATTTTTTAAACCAAAAAACACGTTTTTTCAATTTATCACTTTTCTTGCCATATTTTTCAAAACATTTAATACACCTTATATACCGATTTAAAGTATAATAAAAGCCGTATCCAGAAATGCATAAATGAGGAAAATCGGCTAAGTTGTGGAAAAGTTATGGTTCCTCGGAGATGAGGAAGATATCAATATTTGTTCAAAACGATGATTTTGACCATTTATCACTATTGTGGTCATATTTTCTAAAATATGGGTCAAAATCATGTGTGGTAAAAGTTCTTTTATACTCATTTTAATACCAGAAATCGATTGGGCACAAAAAATTCCGATTTTAAAATTTTTACTTTTTTGACATTTTTGCTAGTAGTAAATTTGCAAAATTTGTCAAAAAATGGGTCAAAAATTAAAACTGAAAGTATTTTAATTTTTTTGACGTAGATTCAAAATATGATAAATACCATTGACAGAAATGCAAAAATTTTGAAAATCGGTTGATTTTTAGCTAAGTTATGGCTTCTCAAAGTTGCAAATGTCTCAATTTTTTAAACCAAAAACACGTTTTTTTTCAATTTATCACTTTCCTGGCCATATTTTTCAAAACATGTAATAAACCTTATATACCGATTTAAAGTATAATAAAAACCGTATCCAGAAATGCATAAATGAGGAAAATCGGCTAAGTTGTGGAAAAGTTATGGTTCCTCGGAGATGAGGAAGATATCAATATTTGTTCAAAACGATGATTTTGACCATTTATCACTATTGTGGTCACATTTTATAAAATATGGGTCAAAATCAAGTGTGGTAAAGTTTTTTTATACTCATTTTAATACCAGAAATCGATTGGGCACAAAAATTCCGATTTTAAAATTTTCACTTTTTGGCATTTTTGGTAGGAGTTAATGTGCAAAAATGGTCAAAAAATGGGTCAAATTTTAGAACTGACAATTTGAACAATTTTTTGATGTACAATAAAAATATGATCAATACTATTGACAGAAATGCATAAATTTTGAAAATCGGTTGATTTTTAGCTAAGTTATGGCTTCTCAAAGTTGCAAAAGTCTCAATTTTTTTAAACCAAATAACACGTTTTTTCAATTTTTCACTTTTCTTGCCATATTTTTCAAAACATTTAATACACCTTATATACCGATTTAAAGTATAATAAAAGCCGTATCCAGAAATGCATAAATGAGGAAAATCGGCTAAGTTGTGGAAAAGTTATGGTTCCTCGGAGATGAGGAAGATATCAATATTTGTTCAAAACGATGATTTTGACCATTTATCACTATTGTGGTCATATTTTCTAAAATATGGGTCAAAATCATGTGTGGTAAATTTCTTTTATACTCATTTTAATACCAGAAATCGATTGGGCACAAAAAATTCCGATTTTAAAATTTTTACTTTTTTGACATTTTTGCTAGTAGTAAATTTGCAAAATTTGTCAAAAAATGGGTCAAAAATTAAAACTGAAAGTATTTTAATTTTTTTGACGTAGATTCAAAATAAATACCATTGACAGAAATGCAAAAATTTTGAAAATCGGTTGATTTTTAGCTAAGTTATGGCTTCTCAAAGTTGCAAATGTCTCAATTTTTTAAACCAAAAACACGTTTTTTTTTCAATTTATCACTTTCCTGGCCATATTTTTCAAAACATGTAATAAACCTTATATACCGATTTAAAGTATAATAAAAGCCGTATCCAGAAATGCATAAATGAGGAAAATCGGCTAAGTTGTGGAAAAGTTATGGTTGCTTGGAGATGAGGAAGATATCAATATTTGTTCAAAACGATGATTTTGACCTTTTATCACTATTGTGGTCATATTTTCTAAAATATGGGTCAAAATCAAGTGTGGTAAAGTTTTTTTATACTCATTTTAATACCAGAAATCGATTGGGCACAAAAAATTCCGATTTTAAAATTTTCATTTTTTTGGCATTTTTGGTAGGAGTTAATGTGCAAAAATGGTCAAAAAATGGGTCAAATTTTAGAACTGACAATTTGAACAATTTTTTGATGTACAATAAAAATATGATCAATACTATTGACAGAAATGCATAAATTTTGAAAATCGGTTGATTTTTAGTTAAGTTATGGCTTCTCAAAGTTGCAAAAGTCTCAATTTTTTAAACCAAATAACACGTTTTTTCAATTTTTCACTTTTCTTGCCATATTTTTCAAAACATTTAATACACCTTATATACCGATTTAAAGTATAATAAAAGCCGTATCCAGAAATGCATAAATGAGGAAAATCGGCTAAGTTGTGGAAAAGTTATGGTTCCTCGGAGATGAGGAAGATATCAATATTTGTTCAAAACGATGATTTTGACCATTTATCACTATTGTGGTCATATTTTCTAAAATATGGGTCAAAATCAAGTGTGGTAAAGTTTTTTTATACTCATTTTAATACCAGAAATCGATTGGGCACAAAAATTCCGATTTTAAAATTTTTACTTTTTTGACATTTTTGCTAGTAGTAAATTTGCAAAATTTGTCAAAAAATGGGTCAAAAATTAAAACTGAAAGTATTTTAATTTTTTTGACGTAGATTCAAAATATGATAAATACCATTGACAGAAATGCAAAAATTTTGAAAATCGGTTGATTTTTAGCTAAGTTATGGCTTCTCAAAGTAGCAAATGTCTCAATTTTTTAAACCAAAAACACGTTTTTTTTTCAATTTATCACTTTCCTGGCCATATTTTTCAAAACATGTAATAAACCTTATATACCGATTTAAAGTATAATAAAAACCGTATCCAGAAATGCATAAATGAGGAAAATCGGCTAAGTTGTGGAAAAGTTATGGTTCCTCGGAGATGAGGAAGATATCAATATTTGTTCAAAACGATGATTTTGACCATTTATCACTATTGTCCTCATATTTTCTAAAATATGGGTCAAAATCAAGTGTGGTAAAGTTTTTTATACTCATTTTAATACCAGAAATCGATTGGGCCCAAAAAATTCCGATTTTAAAATTTTCACTTTTTTGACATTTTTACTAGTAGTAAATTTGCAAAATTTGTTAAAAAATGGGTCGAAAATTGAAACTGAAAGTATTTTAATTTTTTTGACGTAGATTCAAAATATGATAAATACCATTGACAGAAATGCAAAAATTTTGAAAATCGGCTGATTTTTAGCTAAGTTATGGCTTCTCAAAGTTGCAAAAGTCTCAATTTTTTAAACCAAATTATACTTTTTTTCAATTTTTCACTTTCCTTGCCATATTTTTCAAAACATTTAATAAACCTTATATACCGATTTAAAGTATAATAAAAGCCGTATCCAGAAATGCATAAATGAGGAAAATCGGCTAAGTTGTGGAAAAGTTATGGTTGCTTGGAGATGAGGAAGATATCAATATTTGTTCAAAACGATGATTTTGACCTTTATCACTATTGTGGTCATATTTTCTAAAATATGGGTCAAAATCAAGTGTGGTAAAGTTTTTTTATACTCATTTTAATACCAGAAATCGATTGGGCACAAAAAAATTCCGATTTTAAAATTTTCATTTTTTTGGCATTTTTGGTAGGAGTTAATGTGCAAAAATGGTCAAAAAAAGGGTCAAATTTTAGAACTGACAATTTAAACAATTTTTTGATGTACAATAAAAATATGATCAATACTATTGACAGAAATGCATAAATTTTGAAAATCGGTTGATTTTTAGCTAAGTTATGGCTTCTCAAAGTTGCAAATGTCTCAATTTTTTAAACCAAAAACACGTTTGTTTCAATTTATCACATTCCTTGCCATATTTTTCAAAACATGTAATACACCTTATATACCGATTTAAAGTATAATAAAAGCCGTATCCAGAAATGCATAAATGAGGAAAATCGGCTAAGTTGTGGAAAAGTTATGGTTGTTCGGAGATGAGGAAGATATCAATATTTGTTCAAAACGATGATTTTGACCATTTATCACTATTGTGGTCATATTTTCTAAAATATGGGTCAAAATCAAGTGTGGTAAAGTTTTTTTATACTCATTTTAATACCAGATATCGATAATGCTCAAAAAATTCCGATTTTAAATGTTTCATTCTTTTGGCATTTTTGGTAGGAGTTAATGTGCAAAAATGGTCAAAAAATGGGTCAAATTTTAGAACTGACAATTTGAACAATTTTTTGATGTACAATAAAAATATGATCAATACTATTGACAGAAATGCATAAATTTTGAAAATCGGTTGATTTTTAGTTAAGTTATGGCTTCTCAAAGTTGCAAAAGTCTCAATTTTTTAAACCAAATAACACGTTTTTTCAATTTTTCACTTTTCTTGCCATATTTTTCAAAACATTTTATACACCTTATATACCGATTTAAAGTATAATAAAAGCCGTATCCAGAAATGCATAAATGAGGAAAATCGGCTAAGTTGTGGAAAAGTTATGGTTCCTCGGAGATGAGGAAGATATCAATATTTGTTCAAAACGATGATTTTGACCATTTATCACTATTGTGGTCATATTTTCTAAAATATGGGTCAAAATCAAGTGTGGTAAAGTTTTTTTATACTCATTTTAATACCAGAAATCGATTGGGCACAAAAAATTCCGATTTTAAAATTTTTACTTTTTTGACATTTTTGCTAGTAGTAAATTTGCAAAATTTGTCAAAAAATTGGTCAAAAATTAAAACTGAAAGTATTTTAATTTTTTTGACGTAGATTCAAAATATGATAAATACCATTGACAGAAATGCAAAAATTTTGAAAATCGGTTGATTTTTAGCTAAGTTATGGCTTCTCAAAGTAGCAAATGTCTCAATTTTTTAAACCAAAAACACGTTTTTTTTCAATTTATCACTTTCCTGGCCATATTTTTCAAAACATGTAATAAACCTTATATACCGATTTAAAGTATAATAAAAACCGTATCCAGAACTGCATAAATGAGGAAAATCGGCTAAGTTGTGGAAAAGTTATGGTTCCTCGGAGATGAGGAAGATATCAATATTTGTTCAAAACGATGATTTTGACCATTTATCACTATTGTCCTCATATTTTCTAAAATATGGGTCAAAATCAAGTGTGGTAAAGTTTTTTATACTCATTTTAATACCAGAAATCGATTGGGCCCAAAAAATTCCGATTTTAAAATTTTCACTTTTTTGACATTTTTACTAGTAGTAAATTTGCAAAATTTGTTAAAAAATGGGTCAAAAATTGAAACTGAAAGTATTTTAGTTTTTTTGACGTAGATTCAAAATATGATAAATACCATTGACAGAAGTGCAAAAATTTTGAAAATCGGCTGATTTTTAGCTAAGTTATGGCTTCTCAAAGTTGCAAAAGTCTCAATTTTTTAAACCAAATTATACTTTTTTTCAATTTTTCACTTTCCTTGCCATATTTTTCAAATTAAGTAATAAACCTTATATACCGATTTAAAGTATAATAAAAGCCGTATCCAGAAATGCATAAATGAGGAAAATCGGCTAAGTTGTGGAAAAGTTATGGTTGCTCGGAGATGAGGAAGATATCAATATTTGTTCAAAACGATGATTTTGACCATTTATCACTATTGTGGTCATATTTTCTAAAATATGGGTCAAAATCAAGTGGGGTAAAGTTTTTTTATACTCATTTTAATACCAGAAATCGATTGGGCACAAAAAATTCCGATTTTAAAATTTTCACTTTTTTGGCATTTTTGGTAGGAGTTAATGTGCAAAAATTGTCAATAAATGGGTCAAAATTAAAACTGAAAGTATTTTAATTTTTTTGACGTAGATTCAAAATATGATAAATACCATTGACAGAAATGCAAAAATTTTGAAAATCGGTTGATTTTTAGCTAAGTTATGGCTTCTCAAAGTTGCAAATGTCTCAATTTTTTAAACCAAAAACACGTTTGTTTCAATTTATCACTTTCCTTGCCATATTTTTCAAAACATGTAATAAACCTTATATACCGATTTAAAGTATAATAAAAGCCGTATCCAGAAATGCATAAATGAGGAAAATCGGCTAAGTTGTGGAAAAGTTATGGTTGCTTGGAGATGAGGAAGATATCAATATTTGTTCAAAACGATGATTTTGACCATTTATCACTATTGTGGTCATATTTTCTAAAATATGGGTCAAAATCAAGTGTGGTAAAGTTTTTTTATACTCATTTTAATACCAGAAATCGATTGGGCACAAAAAATTCCGATTTTAAATTTTTCAATTTTTTGGCATTTTTGGTAGGAGTTAATGTGCAAAAATGGTCAAAAAATGGGTCAAATTTTAGAACTGACAATTTGAACAATTTTTTGATGTACAATAAAAATATGATCAATACTATTGACAGAAATGCATAAATTTTGAAAATCGGTTGATTTTTAGCTAAGTTATGGCTTCTCAAAGTTGCAAATGTCTCAATTTTTTAAACCAAAATCACGTTTCTTTCAATTTATCACTTTCCTTGCCATATTTTTCAAAACATTTAATAAACCTTATATACCGATTTAAAGTATAATAAAAGCCGTATCCAGAAATGCATAAATGAGGAAAATCGGCTAAGTTGTGGAAAAGTTATGGTTGCTCGGAGATGAGGAAGATATCAATATTTGTTCAAAACGATGATTTTGACCATTTATCACTATTGTGGTCATATTTTCTAAAATATGGGTCAAAATCAAGTGTGGTAAAGTTTTTTATACTCATTTTAATACCAGAAATCGATTGGGCACAAAAATTCCGATTTTAAAATTTTCACTTTTTGGCATTTTTGGTAGGAGTTAATGTGCAAAATTTGTCAAAAAATGGGTCAAAAATTAAAACTGAAAGTATTTTAATTTTTTTGACGTAGATTCAAAATATGATAAATACCATTGACAGAAATGCAAAAATTTTGAAAATCGGTTGATTTTTAGCTAAGTTATGGCTTCTCAAAGTTGCAAATGTCTCAATTTTTTAAACCAAAAACACGTTTGTTTCAATTTATCACTTTTCTTGCCATATTTTTCAAAACATTTAATACACCTTATATACCGATTTAAAATAAATTAAAAGCCGTATCCAGAAATGCATAAATGAGGAAAATCGGCTAAGTTGTGGAAAAGTTATGGTTGCTCGGAGATGAGGAAGATATCAATATATGTTCAAAACGATGATATTGACCATTTATCACTATTGTGGTCATATTTTCTAAAATATGGGTCAAAATCAAGTGTGGTAAAGTTTTTTATACTCATTTTAATACCAGAAATCGATTGGGCATAAAAATTCCGATTTTAAAATTTTCACTTTTTTGGCATTTTTGGTAGGAGTTAATGTGCAAAATTTGTCAAAAAATGGGTCAAAAATTAAAACTGAAAGTATTTTAATTTTTTTGACGTAGATTCAAAATATGATAAATACCATTGACAGAAATGCAAAAATTTTGAAAATCGGTTGATTTTTAGCTAAGTTATGGCTTCTCAAAGTTGCAAATGTCTCAATTTTTTAAACCAAAAACACGTTTGTTTCAATTTATCACTTTTCTTGCCATATTTTTCAAAACATTTAATACACCTTATATACCGATTTAAAATAAATTAAAAGCCGTATCCAGAAATGCATAAATGAGGAAAATCGGCTAAGTTGTTGATAAGTTATGATTTCTCATAGATGGGGAAGATATAAATTTTTGTTCAAAACGATGATTTTGTCCATTTATCACTATTGTGGTCACATTTTCTAAAATATGGGTCAAAATCAAGTGTGTTAAAGTTTTTTTATACTCATTTTGATACCAGAAATCGATTGGGCACAAAAATTCCGATTTTAAAATTTTCATTTTTTTGGCATTTTTGGTAGGAGTTAATGTGCAAAAATGGTCAAAAAATGGGTCAAATTTTAGAACTGACAATTTGAACAATTTTTTGATGTACAATAAAAATATGATCAATACTATTGACAGAAATGCATAAATTTTGAAAATCGGTTGATTTTTAGCTAAGTTATGGCTTCTCAAAGTTGCAAAAGTCTCAATTTTTTAAACCAAATAAGAGGTTTTTTCAATTTTTCACTTCTCTTGCCATATTTTTCAAAACATTTAATACACCTTATATACCGATTTAAAGTATAATAAAAGCCGTATCCAGAAATGCATAAATGAGGAAAATCGGCTAAGTTGTGGAAAAGTTATGGTTCCTCGGAGATGAGGAAGATATCAATATATGTTCAAAACGATGATTTTGACCATTTATCACTATTGTGGTCATATTTTCTAAAATATGGGTCAAAATCAAGTGTGGTAAAGTTTTTTTATACTCATTTTAATACCAGAAATCGATTGGGCACAAAAAATTCCGATTTTAAAATTTTTACTTTTTTGACATTTTTGCTAGTAGTAAATTTGCAAAATTTGTCAAAAAATGGGTCAAAAATTAAAACTGAAAGTATTTAAATTTTTTTGACGTAGATTCAAAATATGATAAATACCATTGACAGAAATGCAAAAATTTTGAAAATCGGTTGATTTTTAGCTAAGTTATGGCTTCTCAAAGTTGCAAATGTCTCAATTTTTTAAACCAAAAACACTTTTTTTTTCAATTTATCACTTTCCTGGCCATATTTTTCAAAACATGTAATAAACCTTATATACCGATTTAAAGTATAATAAAATCCGTATCCAGAAATGCATAAATGAGGAAAATCGGCTAAGTTGTGGAAAAGTTATGGTTGCTTGGAGATGAGGAAGATATCAATATTTGTTCAAAACGATGATTTTGACCATTTATCACTATTGTGGTCATATTTTCTAAAATATGGGTCAAAATCAAGTGTGGTAAAGTTTTTTTATACTCATTTTAATACCAGAAATCGATTGGGCACAAAAATTCCGATTTTAAAATTTTCACTTTTTTGACATTTTTGCTAGTAGTAAATTTGCAAAATTTGTCAAAAAATGGGTCAAAAATTGAAACTGAAAGTATTTTAATTTTTTGACGTAGATTCAAAATATGATAAATACTATTGACAGAAATGCATAAATTTTGAAAATCGGTTGATTTTTAGCTAAGTTATGGCTTCTCAAAGTTGCAAATGTCTCAATTTTTTAAACCAAAAACACGTTTTTTTTCAATTAATCACTTTCCTTGCCATATTTTTCAAAACATGTAATAAACCTTATATATCGATTTAAAATATAATAAAAGCCGTATCCAGAAATGCATAAATGAGGAAAATCGGCTAAGTTGTGGAAAAGTTATTGTTGCTTGGAGATGAGGAAGATATCAATATTTGTTCAAAACGATGATTTTGACCATTTATCACTATTGTGGTCATATTTTCTAAAATATGGGTCAAAATCAAGTGTGGTAAAGTTTTTTTATACTCATTTTAATACCAGAAATCGATAATGCACAAAAATTCCGATTTTAAAATTTTCATTTTTTTGGCATTTTTGGTAGGAGTTAATGTGCAAAAATGGTCAAAAAATGGGTCAAATTTTAGAACTGACAATTTGAACAATTTTTTGATGTACAATAAAAATATGATCAATACTATTGACAGAAATGCATAAATTTTGAAAATCGGTTGATTTTTAGCTAAGTTATGGCTTCTCAAAGTTGCAAATGTCTCAATTTTTTAAACCAAAAACACGTTTTTTCAATTTATCACTTTCCTTGCCATATTTTTCAAAACATGTAATAAACCTTATATACCGATTTAAAGTATAATAAAAGCCGTATCCAGAAATGCATAAGTGAGGAAAATCGGCTAAGTTGTGGAAAAGTTATGGTTGCTCGGAGATGAGGAAGATATCAAAATTTGTTCAAAACGATGATTTTGACCATTTATCACTATTGTGGTCATATTTTCTAAAATATGGGTCAAAATCAAGTGTGGTAAAGTTTTTTTATACTCATTTTAATACCAGAAATCGATTGGGCACAAAAATTCCGATTTTAAAATTTTCACTTTTTTGACATTTTTGCTAGTAGTAAATTTGCAAAATTTGTCAAAAAATGGGTCAAAATTGAAACTGAAAGTATTTTAATTTTTTGACGTAGATTCAAAATATGATAAATACTATTGACAGAAATGCATAAATTTTGAAAATCGGTTGATTTTTAGCTAAGTTATGGCTTCTCAAAGTTGCAAATGTCTCAATTTTTTAAACCAAAAAACACGTTTTTTCAATTTATCACTTTCCTTGCCATATTTTTCAAAACATGTAATAAACCTTATATACCGATTTAAAGTATAATAAAAGCCGTATCCAGAAATGCATAAGTGAGGAAAATCGGCTAAGTTGTGGAAAAGTTATGGTTGCTCGGAGATGAGGAAGATATCAAAATTTGTTCAAAACGATGATTTTGACCATTTATCACTATTGTGGTCATATTTTCTAAAATATGGGTCAAAATCAAGTGTGGTAAAGTTTTTTTATACTCATTTTAATACCAGAAATCGATTGGGCACAAAAATTCCGATTTTAAAATTTTCACTTTTTTGACATTTTTGCTAGTAGTAAATTTGCAAAATTTGTCAAAAAATGGGTCAAAAATTGAAACTGAAAGTATTTTAATTTTTTGACGTAGATTCAAAATATGATAAATACTATTGACAGAAATGCAAAAATTTTGAAAATCGGTTGATTTTTAGCTAAGTTATGGCTTCTCAAAGTTGCAAATGTCTCAATTTTTTAAACCAAAAACACGTTTTTTTTCAATTTATCACTTTCCTGGCCATATTTTTTAAAACATGTAATAAACCTTATATACCGATTTAAAATATAATAAAAGCCGTATCCAGAAATGCATAAATGAGGAAAATCGGCTAAGTTGTGGAAAAGTTATTGTTGCTTGGAGATGAGGAAGATATCAATATTTGTTCAAAACGATGATTTTGACCATTTATCACTATTGTGGTCATATTTTCTAAAATATGGGTCAAAATCAAGTGTGGTAAAGTTTTTTTATACTCATTTTAATACCAGAAATCGATAATGCACAAAAATTCCGATTTTAAAATTTTCACTTTTTTGACATTTTTGCTAGTAGTAAATTTGCAAAATTTGTCAAAAAATGGGTCAAAAATTGAAACTGAAAGTATTTTAATTTTTTGACGTAGATTCAAAATATGATAAATACTATTGACAGAAATGCAAAAATTTTGAAAATCGGTTGATTTTTAGCTAAGTTATGGCTTCTCAAAGTTGCAAATGTCTCAATTTTTTAAACCAAAAACACGTTTTTTTTCAATTTATCACTTTCCTGGCCATATTTTTTAAAACATGTAATAAACCTTATATACCGATTTAAAATATAATAAAAGCCGTATCCAGAAATGCATAAATGAGGAAAATCGGCTAAGTTGTGGAAAAGTTATTGTTGCTTGGAGATGAGGAAGATATCAATATTTGTTCAAAACGATGATTTTGACCATTTATCACTATTGTGGTCATATTTTCTAAAATATGGGTCAAAATCAAGTGTGGTAAAGTTTTTTTATACTCATTTTAATACCAGAAATCGATAATGCACAAAAAATTCCGATTTTAAAATTTTCATTTTTTTGGCATTTTTGGTAGGAGTTAATGTGCAAAAATGGTCAAAAAATGGGTCAAATTTTAGAACTGACAATTTGAACAATTTTTTGATGTACAATAAAAATATGATCAATATTGACAGAAATACATAAATTTTGAAAATCGGTTGATTTTTAGCTAAGTTATGGCTTCTCAAAGTTGCAAATGTCTCAATTTTTTAAACCAAAAACACGTTTTTTTCAATTGATCACTTTCCTTGCCATATTTTTCAAAACATGTAATACACCTTATATACCGATTTAAAGTATAATAAAAGCCGTATCAAGAAATGCATAAGTGAGGAAAATCGGCTAAGTTGTGGAAAACTTATGGTTGCTCGGAGATGAGGAAGATATCAATATTTGTTCAAAACGATGATTTTGACCATTTATCACTATTGTGGTCATATTTACTAAAATATGGGTCAAAATCAAGTGTGGTAAAGTTTTTTTATACTCATTTTAATACCAGAAATCGATTGGGCACAAAAATTCCGATTTTAAAATTTTCACTTTTTTGACATTTTTGCTAGTAGTAAATTTGCAAAATTTGTCAAAAAATGGGTCAAAAATTGAAACTGAAAGCATTTTAATTTTTTGACGTAGATTCAAAATATGATAATACTATTGACAGAAATGCAAAAATTTTGAAAATCGGTTGATTTTTAGCTAAGTTATGGCTTCTCAAAGTTGCAAATGTCTCAATTTTTTAAACCAAAAACACGTTTTTTTCAATTTATCACTTTCCTGGCCATATTTTTCAAAACATGTAATAAACCTTATATACCGATTTAAAATATAATAAAAGCCGTATCCAGAAATGCATAAATGAGGAAAATCGGCTAAGTTGTGGAAAAGTTATTGTTGCTTGGAGATGAGGAAGATATCAATATTTGTTCAAAACGATGATTTTGACCATTTATCACTATTGTGGTCATATTTTCTAAAATATGGGTCAAAATCAAGTGTGGTAAAGTTTTTTTATACTCATTTTAATACCAGAAATCGATAATGCACAAAAATTCCGATTTTAAAATTTTCACTTTTTTGACATTTTTGCTAGTAGTAAATTTGCAAAATTTGTCAAAAAATGGGTCAAAAATTGAAACTGAAAGTATTTTAATTTTTTGACGTAGATTCAAAATATGATAAATACTATTGACAGAAATGCAAAAATTTTGAAAATCGGTTGATTTTTAGCTAAGTTATGGCTTCTCAAAGTTGCAAATGTCTCAATTTTTTAAACCAAAAACACGTTTTTTTTCAATTTATCACTTTCCTGGCCATATTTTTCAAAGCATTTAATAAACCTTATATACCGATTTAAAATATAATAAAAGCCGTATCCAGAAATGCATAAATGAGGAAAATCGGCTAAGTTGTGGAAAAGTTATTGTTGCTTGGAGATGAGGAAGATATCAATATTTGTTCAAAACGATGATTTTGACCATTTATCACTATTGTGGTCATATTTTCTAAATTATGGGTCAAAATCAAGTGTGGTAAAGTTTTTTTATACTCATTTTAATACCAGAAATCGATTGGGCACAAAAAATTCCGATTTTAAAATTTTCATTTTTTTGGCGTTTTTGGTAGGAGTTAATGTGCAAAAATGGTCAAAAAATGGGTCAAATTTTAGAACTGACAATTTGAACAATTTTTTGATGTACAATAAAAATATGATCAATACTATTGACAGAAATGCATAAATTTTGAAAATCGGTTGATTTTTAGCTAAGTTATGGCTTCTCAAAGTTGCAAATGTCTCAATTTTTTAAACCAAAAACACGTTTTTTCAATTTATCACTTTCCTTGCCATATTTTTCAAAACATGTAATAAACCTTATATACCGATTTAAAGTATAATAAAAGCCGTATCCAGAAATGCATAAGTGAGGAAAATCGGCTAAGTTGTGGAAAAGTTATGGTTGCTCGGAGATGAGGAAGATATCAAAATTTGTTCAAAACGATGATTTTGACCATTTATCACTATTGTGGTCATATTTTCTAAAATATGGGTCAAAATCAAGTGTGGTAAAGTTTTTTTATACTCATTTTAATACCAGAAATCGATTGGGCACAAAAATTCCGATTTTAAAATTTTCACTTTTTTGACATTTTTGCTAGTAGTAAATTTGCAAAATTTGTCAAAAAATGGGTCAAAATTGAAACTGAAAGTATTTTAATTTTTTGACGTAGATTCAAAATATGATAAATACTATTGACAGAAATGCATAAATTTTGAAAATCGGTTGATTTTTAGCTAAGTTATGGCTTCTCAAAGTTGCAAATGTCTCAATTTTTTAAACCAAAAACACGTTTTTTCAATTTATCACTTTCCTTGCCATATTTTTCAAAACATGTAATAAACCTTATATACCGATTTAAAGTATAATAAAAGCCGTATCCAGAAATGCATAAGTGAGGAAAATCGGCTAAGTTGTGGAAAAGTTATGGTTGCTCGGAGATGAGGAAGATATCAAAATTTGTTCAAAACGATGATTTTGACCATTTATCACTATTGTGGTCATATTTTCTAAAATATGGGTCAAAATCAAGTGTGGTAAAGTTTTTTTATACTCATTTTAATACCAGAAATCGATTGGGCACAAAAATTCCGATTTTAAAATTTTCACTTTTTTGACATTTTTGCTAGTAGTAAATTTGCAAAATTTGTCAAAAAATGGGTCAAAAATTGAAACTGAAAGTATTTTAATTTTTTGACGTAGATTCAAAATATGATAAATACTATTGACAGAAATGCAAAAATTTTGAAAATCGGTTGATTTTTAGCTAAGTTATGGCTTCTCAAAGTTGCAAATGTCTCAATTTTTTAAACCAAAAACACGTTTTTTTCAATTTATCACTTTCCTGGCCATATTTTTTAAAACATGTAATAAACCTTATATACCGATTTAAAATATAATAAAAGCCGTATCCAGAAATGCATAAATGAGGAAAATCGG
Organism: Drosophila quadrilineata; assembly: GCA_018150725.1. Lineage (NCBI taxonomy): Eukaryota > Metazoa > Arthropoda > Insecta > Diptera > Drosophilidae > Drosophila > Drosophila quadrilineata. Next base: position 63,589 of record JAECWN010000337.1, read on the forward strand.
CTAAGTTGTGGAAAAGTTATTGTTGCTTGGAGATGAGGAAGATATCAATATTTGTTCAAAACGATGATTTTGACCATTTATCACTATTGTGGTCATATTTTCTAAAATATGGGTCAAAATCAAGTGTGGTAAAGTTTTTTATACTCATTTTAATACCAGAAATCGATAATGCACAAAAATTCCGATTTTAAAATTTTCACTTTTTGACATTTTTGCTAGTAGTAAATTTGCAAAATTTGTCAAAAATGGGTCAAAATTGAAACTGAAAGTATTTTAATTTTTTGACGTAGATTCAAAATATGATAAATACTATTGACAGAAATGCAAAAATTTTGAAAATCGGTTGATTTTTAGCTAAGTTATGGCTTCTCAAAGTTGCAAATGTCTCAATTTTTTAAACCAAAAACACGTTTTTTTTCAATTTATCACTTTCCTGGCCATATTTTTCAAAACATGTAATAAACCTTATATACCGATTTAAAATATAATAAAAGCCGTATCCAGAAATGCATAAATGAGGAAAATCGGCTAAGTTGTGGAAAAGTTATTGTTGCTTGGAGATGAGGAAGATATCAATATTTGTTCAAAACGATGATTTTGACCATTTATCACTATTGTGGTCATATTTACTAAAATATGGGTCAAAATCAAGTGTGGTAAAGTTTTTTTATACTCATTTTAATACCAGAAATCGATTGGGCACAAAAATTCCGATTTTAAAATTTTCACTTTTTGACATTTTTGCTAGTAGTAAATTTGCAAAATTTGTCAAAAAATGGGTCAAAAATTGAAACTGAAAGCATTTTAATTTTTTGACGTAGATTCAAAATATGATAATACTATTGACAGAAATGCAAAAATTTTGAAAATCGGTTGATTTTTAGCTAAGTTATGGCTTCTCAAAGTTGCAAATGTCTCAATTTTTTAAACCAAAAACACGTTTTTTTTCAATTTATCACTTTCCTGGCCATATTTTTCAAAACATGTAATAAACCTTATATACCGATTTAAAATATAATAAAAGCCGTATCCAGAAATGCATAAATGAGGAAAATCGGCTAAGTTGTGGAAAAGTTATTGTTGCTTGGAGATGAGGAAGATATCAATATTTGTTCAAAACGATGATTTTGACCATTTATCACTATTGTGGTCATATTTTCTAAAATATGGGTCAAAATCAAGTGTGGTAAAGTTTTTTTATACTCATTTTAATACCAGAAATCGATAATGCACAAAAAATTCCGATTTTAAAATTTTCACTTTTTTGACATTTTTGCTAGTAGTAAATTTGCAAAATTTGTCAAAAAAATGGGTCAAAAATTGAAACTGAAAGTATTTTAATTTTTTGACGTAGATTCAAAATATGATAAATACTATTGACAGAAATGCAAAAATTTTGAAAATCGGTTGATTTTTAGCTAAGTTATGGCTTCTCAAAGTTGCAAATGTCTCAATTTTTTAAACCAAAAACACGTTTTTTTTCAATTTATCACTTTCCTGGCCATATTTTTCAAAGCATTTAATAAACCTTATATACCGATTTAAAATATAATAAAAGCCGTATCCAGAAATGCATAAATGAGGAAAATCGGCTAAGTTGTGGAAAAGTTATTGTTGCTTGGAGATGAGGAAGATATCAAAATTTGTTCAAAACGATGATTTTGACCATTTATCACTATTGTGGTCATATTTTCTAAATTATGGGTCAAAATCAAGTGTGGTAAAGTTTTTTTATACTCATTTTAATACCAGAAATCGATTGGGCACAAAAAATTCCGATTTTAAAATTTTCATTTTTTGGCATTTTGGTAGGAGTTAATGTGCAAAAATGGTCAAAAAATGGGTCAAATTTTAGAACTGACAATTTGAACAATTTTTTGATGTACAATGAAAATATGATCAATACTATTGACAGAAATGCATAAGATTTGAAAATCGGTTGATTTTTAGCCAAGTTATGGCTTCTCAAAGTTGCAAATGTCTCAATTTTTTAAACCAAAAACACGTTTTTTTCAATTGATCACTTTCCTTGCCATATTTTTCAAAACATGTAATACACCTTATATACCGATTTAAAGTATAATAAAAGCCGTATCCAGAAATGCATAAGTGAGGAAAATCGGCTAAGTTGTGGAAAAGTTATGGTTGCTCGGAGATGAGGAAGATATCAAAATTTGTTCAAAACGATGATTTTGACCATTTATCACTATTGTGGTCATATTTTCTAAAATATGGGTCAAAATCAAGTGTGGTAAAGTTTTTTTATACTCATTTTAATACCAGAAATCGATTGGGCACAAAAATTCCGATTTTAAAATTTTCACTTTTTTGACATTTTTGCTAGTAGTAAATTTGCAAAATTTGTCAAAAAATGGGTCAAAAATTGAAACTGAAAGTATTTTAATTTTTTGACGTAGATTCAAAATATGATAAATACTATTGACAGAAATGCAAAAATTTTGAAAATCGGTTGATTTTTAGCTAAGTTATGGCTTCTCAAAGTTGCAAATGTCTCAATTTTTAAACCAAAAACACGTTTTTTTCAATTTATCACTTTCCTGGCCATATTTTTCAAAACATGTAATAAACCTTATATACCGATTTAAAATATAATAAAAGCCGTATCCAGAAATGCATAAATGAGGAAAATCGGCTAAGTTGTGGAAAAGTTATTGTTGCTTGGAGATGAGGAAGATATCAATATTTGTTCAAAGCGATGATTTTGACCATTTATCACTATTGTGGTCATATTTTCTAAAATATGGGTCAAAATCAAGTGTGGTAAAGTTTTTTTATACTCATTTTAATACCAGAAATCGATTGGGCACAAAAAATTCCGATTTTAAAATTTTCATTTTTTTGGCATTTTTGGTAGGAGTTAATGTGCAAAAATGGTAAAAAAATGGGTCAAATTTTAGAACTGACAATTTGAACAATTTTTTGATGTACAATGAAAATATGATCAATACTATTGACAGAAATGCATAAATTTTGAAAATCGGTTGATTTTTAGCCAAGTTATGGCTTCTCAAAGTTGCAAATGTCTCAATTTTTTAAACCAAAAACACGTTTTTTTCAATTGATCACTTTCCTTGCCATATTTTTCAAAACATGTAATAAACCTTATATACCGATTTAAAATATAATAAAAGCCGTATCCAGAAATGCATAAATGAGGAAAATCGGCTAAGTTGTGGAAAAGTTATTGTTGCTTGGAGATGAGGAAGATATCAATATTTGTTCAAAACGATGATTTTGACCATTTATCACTATTGTGGTCATATTTTCTAAAATATGGGTCAAAATCAAGTGTGGTAAAGTTTTTTTATACTCATTTTAATACCAGAAATCGATTGGGCACAAAAAATTCCGATTTTAAAATTTTCATTTTTTTGGCATTTTTGGTAGGAGTTAATGTGCAAAAATGGTCAAAAAATGGGTCAAATTTTAGAACTGACAATTTGAACAATTTTTTGATGTACAATGAAAATATGATCAATACTATTGACAGAAATGCATAAATTTTGAAAATCGGTTGATTTTTAGCTAAGTTATGGCTTCTCAAAGTTGCAAATGTCTCAATTTTTAAACCAAAAACACGTTTTTTTCAATTGATCACTTTCCTTGCCATATTTTTCAAAACATGTAATAAACCTTATATACCGATTTAAAATATAATAAAAGCCGTATCCAGAAATGCATAAATGAGGAAAATCGGCTAAGTTGTGGAAAAGTTATTGTTGCTTGGAGATGAGGAAGATATCAAAATTTGTTCAAAACGATGATTTTGACCATTTATCACTATTGTGGTCATATTTTCTAAAATATGGGTCAAAATCAAGTGTGGTAAAGTTTTTTTATACTCATTTTAATACCAGAAATCGATTGGGCACAAAAAATTCCGATTTTAAAATTTTCATTTTTTTGGCATTTTTGGTAGGAGTTAATGTGCAAAAATGGTCAAAAAATGGGTCAAATTTTAGAACTGACAATTTGAACAATTTTTTGATGTACAATGAAAATATGATCAATACTATTGACAGAAATGCATAAATTTTGAAAATCGGTTGATTTTTAGCCAAGTTATGGCTTCTCAAAGTTGCAAATGTCTCAATTTTTTAAACCAAAAACACGTTTTTTTTCAATTTATCACTTTCCTGGCCATATTTTTTAAAACATGTAATAAACCTTATATACCGATTTAAAATATAATAAAAGCCGTATCCAGAAATGCATAAATGAGGAAAATCGGCTAAGTTGTGGAAAAGTTATTGTTGCTTGGAGATGAGGAAGATATCAATATTTGTTCAAAACGATGATTTTGACCATTTATCACTATTGTGGTCATATTTTCTAAAATATGGGTCAAAATCAAGTGTGGTAAAGTTTTTTTATACTCATTTTAATACCAGAAATCGATAATGCACAAAAAATTCCGATTTTAAAATTTTCATTTTTTTGGCATTTTTGGTAGGAGTTAATGTGCAAAAATGGTCAAAAAATGGGTCAAATTTTAGAACTGACAATTTGAACAATTTTTTGATGTACAATAAAAATATGATCAATACTATTGACAGAAATGCAAAAATTTTGAAAATCGGTTGATTTTTAGCTAAGTTATGGCTTCTCAAAGTTGCAAATGTCTCAATTTTTTAAACCAAAAACACGTTTTTTTTCAATTTATCACTTTCCTGGCCATATTTTTTAAAACATGTAATAAACCTTATATACCGATTTAAAATATAATAAAAGCCGTATCCAGAAATGCATAAATGAGGAAAATCGGCTAAGTTGTGGAAAAGTTATTGTTGCTTGGAGATGAGGAAGATATCAATATTTGTTCAAAACGATGATTTTGACCATTTATCACTATTGTGGTCATATTTTCTAAAATATGGGTCAAAATCAAGTGTGGTAAAGTTTTTTTATACTCATTTTAATACCAGAAATCGATAATGCACAAAAAATTCCGATTTTAAAATTTTCATTTTTTTGGCATTTTTGGTAGGAGTTAATGTGCAAAAATGGTCAAAAAATGGGTCAAATTTTAGAACTGACAATTTGAACAATTTTTTGATGTACAATAAAAATATGATCAATACTATTGACAGAAATACATAAATTTTGAAAATCGGTTGATTTTTAGCTAAGTTATGGCTTCCCAAAGTTGCAAATGTCTCAATTTTTTAAACCAAAAACACGTTTTTTTTCAATTTATCACTTTCCTGGCCATATTTTTTAAAACATGTAATAAACCTTATATACCGATTTAAAATATAATAAAAGCCGTATCCAGAAATGCATAAATGAGGAAAATCGGCTAAGTTGTGGAAAACTTATGGTTGCTCGGAGATGAGGAAGATATCAATATTTGTTCAAAACGATGATTTTGACCATTTATCACTATTGTGGTCATATTTTCTAAAATATGGGTCAAAATCAAGTGTGGTAAAGTTTTTTTATACTCATTTTAATACCAGAAATCGATTGGGCACAAAAATTCCGATTTTAAAATTTTCACTTTTTTGACATTTTTGCTAGTAGTAAATTTGCAAAATTTGTCAAAAAATGGGTAAAAATTGAAACTGAAAGTATTTTAATTTTTTGACGTAGATTCAAAATATGATAAATACTATTGACAGAAATGCAAAAATTTTGAAAATCGGTTGATTTTTAGCTAAGTTATGGCTTCTCAAAGTTGCAAATGTCTCAATTTTTTAAACCAAAAACACGTTTTTTTCAATTTATCACTTTCCTGGCCATATTTTTCAAAACATGTAATAAACCTTATATACCGATTTAAAATATAATAAAAGCCGTATCCAGAAATGCATAAACGAGGAAAATCGGCTAAGTTGTGGAAAAGTTATTGTTGCTTGGAGATGAGGAAGATATCAATATTTGTTCAAAACGATGATTTTGACCATTTATCACTATTGTGGTCATATTTTCTAAAATATGGGTCAAAATCAAGTGTGGTAAAGTTTTTTTATACTCATTTTAATACCAGAAATCGATAATGCACAAAAAATTCCGATTTTCAAATTTTCACTTTTTTGACATTTTTGCTAGTAGTAAATTTGCAAAAATGGTCACAAAATGGGTCAAATTTTAGAACTGACAATTTGAACAATTTTTTGGTGTACAATAAAAATATGATCATACTATTGACAGAAATGCATAAATTTTGAAAATCGGTTGATTTTTAGCTAAGTTATGGCTTCTCAAAGTTGCAAATGTCTCAATTTTTTAAACCAAAAACACGTTTTTTTCAATTGATCACTTTCCTTGCCATATTTTTCAAAACATGTAATAAACCTTATATACCGATTTAAAATATAATAAAAGCCGTATCCAGAAATGCATAAATGAGGAAAATCGGCTAAGTTGTTGATAAGTTATGGTTTCTCAAAGATGGGGAAGATATCAATTTTTGTTCAAAACGATGATTTTGTCCATTTATAAATATTGTGGCCATATTTTCTAAAATATGGGTCAAAATCAAGTGTGGTAAAGTTTTTTTATACTCATTTTAATACCAGAAATCGATTGGGCACAAAAATTCCGATTTTAAAATTTTTCACTTTTTGACATTTTTGCTAGTAGTAAATTTGCAAAATTTGTCAAAAAATGGGTCAAAAATTGAAACTGAAAGTATTTTAATTTTTTGACGTAGATTCAAAATATGATAAATACTATTGACAGAAATGCAAAAATTTTGAAAATCGGTTGATTTTTAGCTAAGTTATGGCTTCTCAAAGTTGCAAATGTCTCAATTTTTTAAACCAAAAACACGTTTTTTTTCAATTTATCACTTTCCTTGCCATATTTTTCAAAACATGTAATAAACCTTATATACCGATTTAAAGTATAATAAAAGCCGTATCCAGAAATGCATAAGTGAGGAAAATCAGCTAAGTTGTGGAAAAGTTATGGTTGCTCGGAGATGAGGAAGATATCAATATTTGTTCAAAACGATGATTTTGACCATTTATCACTATTGTGGTCATATTTTCTAAAATATGGGTCAAAATCAAGTGTGGTAAAGTTTTTTTATACTCATTTTAATACCAGAAATCGATTGGGCACAAAAATTCCGATTTTAAAATTTTCACTTTTTTGACATTTTTGCTAGTAGTAAATTTGCAAAATTTGTCAAAAAATGGGTCAAAAATTGAAACTGAAAGTATTTTAATTTTTTGACGTAGATTCTAAATATGATATATACTATTGACAGAAATGCAAAAATTTTGAAAATCGGTTGATTTTTAGCTAAGTTATGGCTTCTGAAAGTTGCAAATGTCTCAATTTTTTAAACCAAAAACACGTTTTTTTCAATTTATCACTTTCCTGGCCATATTTTTCAAAACATGTAATAAACCTTATATACCGATTTAAAATATAATATAAGCCGTATCCAGAAATGCATAAATGAGGAAAATCGGCTAAGTTGTGGAAAAGTTATTGTTGCTTGGAGATGAGGAAGATATCAATATTTGTTCAAAACGATGATTTTGACCATTTATCACTATTGTGGTCATATTTTCTAAAATATGGGTCAAAATCAAGTGTGGTAAAGTTTTTTATACTCATTTTAATACCAGAAATCGATAATGCACAAAAAATTCCGATTTTAAAATTTTCATTTTTTTGGCATTTTTGGTAGGAGTTAATGTGCAAAAATGGTAAAAAAAATGGGTCAAATTTTAGAACTGACAATTTGAACAATTTTTTGATGTACAATAAAAATATGATCAATACTATTGACAGAAATGCATAAATTTTGAAAATCGGTTGATTTTTAGCTAAGTTATGGCTTCTGAAAGTTGCAAATGTCTCAATTTTTTAAACCAAAAACACGTTTTTTTTCAATTTATCGCTTTCCTGGCCATATTTTTCAAAACATGTAATAAACCTTATATACCGATTTAAAATATAATAAAAGCCGTATCCAGAAATGCATAAATGAGGAAAATCGGCTAAGTTGTGGAAAAGTTATTGTTGCTTGGAGATGAGGAAGATATCAATATTTGTTCAAAACGATGATTTTGACCATTTATCACTATTGTGGTCATATTTTCTAAAATATGGGTCAAAATCAAGTGTGGTAAAGTTTTTTATACTCATTTTAATACCAGAAATCGATAATGCACAAAAAATTCCGATTTTCAAATTTTCACTTTTTTGACATTTTTGCTAGTAGTAAATTTGCAAAAATGGTCACAAAATGGGTCAAATTTTAGAACTGACAATTTGAACAATTTTTTGGTGTACAATAAAAATATGATCAATACTATTGACAGAAATGCATAAATTTTGAAAATCGGTTGATTTTTAGCTAAGTTATGGCTTCTGAAAGTTGCAAATGTCTCAATTTTTTAAACCAAAAACACGTTTTTTTTCAATTTATCGCTTTCCTGGCCATATTTTTCAAAACATGTAATAAACCTTATATACCGATTTAAAATATAATAAAAGCCGTATCCAGAAATGCATAAATGAGGAAAATCGGCTAAGTTGTTGATAAGTTATGGTTTCTCAAAGATGGGGAAGATATCAATTTTTGTTCAAAACGATGATTTTGTCCATTTATAAATATTGTGGCCATATTTTCTAAAATATGGGTCAAAATTAAGTGTGGTAAAGTTTTTTTATACTCATTTTAATACCAGAAATCGATTGGGCACAAAAATTCCGATTTTAAAATTTTCACTTTTTTGACATTTTTGCTAGTAGTAAATTTGCAAAATTTGTCAAAAAATGGGTCAAAATTGAAACTGAAAGTATTTTAATTTTTTGACGTAGATTCAAAATATGATAAATACTATTGACAGAAATGCAAAAATTTTGAAAATCGGTTGATTTTTAGCTAAGTTATGGCTTCTCAAAGTTGCAAATGTCTCAATTTTTTAAACCAAAAACACGTTTTTTTCAATTTATCACTTTCCTTGCCATATTTTTCAAAACATGTAATAAACCTTATATACCGATTTAAAGTATAATAAAAGCCGTATCCAGAAATGCATAAGTGAGGAAAATCAGCTAAGTTGTGGAAAAGTTATGGTTGCTCGGAGATGAGGAAGATATCAATATTTGTTCAAAACGATGATTTTGACCATTTATCACTATTGTGGTCATATTTTCTAAAATATGGGTCAAAATCAAGTGTGGTAAAGTTTTTTTATACTCATTTTAATACCAGAAATCGATTGGGCACAAAAATTCCGATTTTAAAATTTTCACTTTTTTGACATTTTTGCTAGTAGTAAATTTGCAAAATTTGTCAAAAAATGGGTCAAAAATTGAAACTGAAAGTATTTTAATTTTTTGACGTAGATTCTAAATATGATATATACTATTGACAGAAATGCAAAAATTTTGAAAATCGGTTGATTTTTAGCTAAGTTATGGCTTCTGAAAGTTGCAAATGTCTCAATTTTTTAAACCAAAAACACGTTTTTTTTCAATTTATCACTTTCCTGGCCATATTTTTCAAAACATGTAATAAACCTTATATACCGATTTAAAATATAATATAAGCCGTATCCAGAAATGCATAAATGAGGAAAATCGGCTAAGTTGTGGAAAAGTTATTGTTGCTTGGAGATGAGGAAGATATCAATATTTGTTCAAAACGATGATTTTGACCATTTATCACTATTGTGGTCATATTTTCTAAAATATGGGTCAAAATCAAGTGTGGTAAAGTTTTTATACTCATTTTAATACCAGAAATCGATAATGCACAAAAAATTCCGATTTTAAAATTTTCATTTTTTTGGCATTTTTGGTAGGAGTTAATGTGCAAAAATGGTCAAAAAATGGGTCAAATTTTAGAACTGACAATTTGAACAATTTTTTGATGTACAATAAAAATATGATCAATACTATTGACAGAAATGCATAAATTTTGAAAATCGGTTGATTTTTAGCTAAGTTATGGCTTCTGAAAGTTGCAAATGTCTCAATTTTTTAAACCAAAAACACGTTTTTTTTCAATTTATCGCTTTCCTGGCCATATTTTTCAAAACATGTAATAAACCTTATATACCGATTTAAAATATAATAAAAGCCGTATCCAGAAATGCATAAATGAGGAAAATCGGCTAAGTTGTGGAAAAGTTATTGTTGCTTGGAGATGAGGAAGATATCAATATTTGTTCAAAACGATGATTTTGACCATTTATCACTATTGTGGTCATATTTTCTAAAATATGGGTCAAAATCAAGTGTGGTAAAGTTTTTTATACTCATTTTAATACCAGAAATCGATAATGCACAAAAAATTCCGATTTTAAAATTTTCATTTTTTTGGCATTTTTGGTAGGAGTTAATGTGCAAAAATGGTCAAAAAATGGGTCAAATTTTAGAACTGACAATTTGAACAATTTTTTGATGTACAATAAAAATATGATCAATACTATTGACAGAAATGCATAAATTTTGAAAATCGGTTGATTTTTAGCTAAGTTATGGCTTCTCAAAGTTGCAAATGTCTCAATTTTTTAAACCAAAAACACGTTTTTTTCAATTGATCACTTTCCTTGCCATATTTTTCAAAACATGTAATACACCTTATATACCGATTTAAAGTATAATAAAAGCCGTATCCAGAAATGCATAAGTGAGGAAAATCGGCTAAGTTGTGGAAAACTTATGGTTGCTCGGAGATGAGGAAGATATCAATATTTGTTCAAAACGATGATTTTGACCATTTATCACTATTGTGGTCATATTTTCTAAAATATGGGTCAAAATCAAGTGTGGCAAAGTTTTTTTATACTCATTTTAATACCAGAAATCGATTGGGCACAAAAATTCGGATTTTAAAATTTTCACTTTTTTTGGCATTTTTGGTAGGAGTTAATGTGCAAAAATGGTCACAAAATGGGTCAAATTTTAGAACTGACAATTTGAACAATTTTTTGATGTACAATAAAAATATGATCAATACTATTGACAGAAATGCATAAATTTTGAAAATCGGTTGATTTTTAGCTAAGTTATGGCTTCTCAAAGTTGCAAATGTCTCAATTTTTTAAACCAAAAACACGTTATTTTTCAATTTATCACTTTCCTGGCCATATTTTTCAAAACATGTAATAAACCTTATATACCGATTTAAAATATAATAAAAGCCGTATCCAGAAATACATAAATGAGGAAAATCGGCTAAGTTGTGGAAAAGTTATTGTTGCTTGGAGATGAGGAAGATATCAATATTTGTTCAAAACGATGATTTTGACCCTTTATCACTATTGTGGTCATATTTTCTAAAATATGGGTCAAAATCAAGTGTGGTAAAGTTTTTTTATACTCATTTTAATACCAGAAATCGATTGGGCACAAAAATTCCGATTTTAAAATTTTCACTTTTTTGACATTTTTGCTAGTAGTAAATTTGCAAAATTTGTCAAAAAATGGGTCAAAAATTGAAACTGAAAGTATTTTAATTTTTTGACGTAGATTCTAAATATGATATATACTATTGACAGAAATGCAAAAATTTTGAAAATCGGTTGATTTTTAGCTAAGTTATGGCTTCTCAAAGTTGCAAATGTCTCAATTTTTTAAACCAAAAACACGTTTTTTTCAATTTATCACTTTCCTTGCCATATTTTTCAAAACATGTAATAAACCTTATATACCGATTTAAAGTATAATAAAAGCCGTATCCAGAAATGCATAAGTGAGGAAAATCGGCTAAGTTGTGGAAAAGTTATGGTTGCTCGGAGATGAGGAAGATATCAATATTTGTTCAAAACGATGATTTTGACCATTTATCACTATTGTGGTCATATTTTCTAAAATATGGGTCAAAATCAAGTGTGGTAAAGTTTTTTTATACTCATTTTAATACCAGAAATCGATTGGGCACAAAAATTCCCATTTTAAAATTTTCACTTTTTTGACATTTTTGCTAGTAGTAAATTTGCAAAATTTGTCAAAAAATGGGTCAAAAATTGAAACTGAAAGTATTTTAATTTTTTGACGTAGATTCTAAATATGATATATACTATTGACAGAAATGCAAAAATTTTGAAAATCGGTTGATTTTTAGCTAAGTTATGGCTTCTGAAAGTTGCAAATGTCTCAATTTTTTAAACCAAAAAACACGTTTTTTTTCAATTTATCACTTTCCTGGCCATATTTTTCAAAACATGTAATAAACCTTATATACCGATTTAAAATATAATAAAAGCCGTATCCAGAAATGCATAAATGAGGAAAATCGGCTAAGTTGTGGAAAAGTTATTGTTGCTTGGAGATGAGGAAGATATCAATATTTGTTCAAAACGATGATTTTGACCATTTATCACTATTGTGGTCATATTTTCTAAAATATGGGTCAAAATCAAGTGTGGTAAAGTTTTTTTATACTCATTTTAATACCAGAAATCGATAATGCACAAAAAATTCCGATTTTAAAATTTTCATTTTTTTGGCATTTTTGGTAGGAGTTAATGTGCAAAAATGGTCACAAAATGGGTCAAATTTTAGAACTGACAATTTGAACAATTTTTTGATGTACAATAAAAATATGATCAATACTATTGACAGAAATGCATAAATTTTGAAAATCGGTTGATTTTTAGCTAAGTTATGGCTTCTCAAAGTTGCAAATGTCTCAATTTTTTAAACCAAAAACACGTTTTTTTTCAATTTATCACTTTCCTGGCCATATTTTTCAAAACGTGTAATAAACCTTATATACCGATTTAAAGTATAATAAAAGCCGTATCCAGAAATGCATAAATGAGGAAAATCGGCTAAGTTGTGGAAAAGTTATTGTTGCTCGGAGATGAGGAAGATATCAATATTTGTTCAAAACGATGATTTTGACCATTTATCACTATTGTGGTCATATTTTCTAAAATATGGGTCAAAGTCAAGTGTGGTAAAGTTTTTTTATACTCATTTTAATACCAGAAATCGATTGGGCACAAAAATTCCGATTTTAAAATTTTCACTTTTTTGACATTTTTGCTAGTAGTAAATTTGCAAAATTTGTCAAAAAATGGGTCAAAAATTGAAACTGAAAGTATTTTAATTTTTTGACGTAGATTCAAAATATGATAAATACTATTGACAGAAATGCAAAAATTTTGAAAATCGGTTGATTTTTAGCTAAGTTATGGCTTCTCAAAGTTGCAAATGTCTCAATTTTTTAAACCAAAAACACGTTTTTTTCAATTTATCACTTTCCTGGCCATATTTTTCAAAACATGTAATAAACCTTATATACCGATTTAAAATATAATAAAAGCCGTATCCAGAAATGCATAAATGAGGAAAATCGGCTAAGTTGTGGAAAAGTTATTGTTGCTTGGAGATGAGGAAGATATCAATATTTGTTCAAAACGATGATTTTGACCATTTATCACTATTGTGGTCATATTTTCTAAAATATGGGTCAAAATCAAGTGTGGTAAAGTTTTTTTATACTCATTTTAATACCAGAAATCGATAATGCACAAAAAATTCCGATTTTAAAATTTTCATTTTTTGGCATTTTTGGTAGGAGTTAATGTGCAAAAATGGTCACAAAATGGGTCAAATTTTAGAACTGACAATTTGAACAATTTTTTGATGTACAATAAAAATATGATCAATACTATTGACAGAAATGCATAAATTTTGAAAATCGGTTGATTTTTAGCTAAGTTATGGCTTCTCAAAGTTGCAAATGTCTCAATTTTTTAAACCAAAAACACGTTTTTTTTCAATTTATCACTTTCCTGGCCATATTTTTCAAAACATGTAATAAACCTTATATACCGATTTAAAATATAATAAAAGCCGTATCCAGAAATGCATAAATGAGGAAAATCGGCTAAGTTGTGGAAAAGTTATTGTTGCTTGGAGATGAGGAAGATATCAATATTTGTTCAAAACGATGATTTTGACCATTTATCACTATTGTGGTCATATTTTCTAAAATATGGGTCAAAATCAAGTGTGGTAAAGTTTTTTTATACTCATTTTAATACCAGAAATCGATTGGGCACAAAAATTCCGATTTTAAAATTTTCACTTTTTTGACATTTTTGCTAGTAGTAAATTTGCAAAATTTGTCAAAAAATGGGTCAAAAATTGAAACTGAAAGTATTTTTATTTTTTGACGTAGATTCAAAATATGATAAATACCATTGACAGAAATGCAAAAATTTTGAAAATCGGTTGATTTTTAGCTAAGTTATGGCTTCTCAAAGTTGCAAATGTCTCAATTTTTTAAACCAAAAACACGTTTTTTTCAATTTATCACTTTCCTGGCCATATTTTTCAAAACATGTAATAAACCTTATATACCGATTTAAAATATAATAAAAGCCGTATCCAGAAATGCATAAATGAGGAAAATCGGCTAAGTTGTGGAAAAGTTATGGTTGCTCGGAGATGAGGAAGATATCAATATTTGTTCAAAACGATGATTTTGACCATTTATCACTATTGTGGTCATATTTTCTAAAATATGGGTCAAAATCAAGTGTGGTAAAGTTTTTTATACTCATTTTAATAGCAGAAATCGATTGGGCACAAAAATTCCGATTTTAAAATTTTCACTTTTTTGACATTTTTGCTAGTAGTAAATTTGCAAAATTTGTCAAAAAATGGGTCAAAAATTGAAACTGAAAGTATTTTAATTTTTTGACGTAGATTCTAAATATGATATATACTATTGACAGAAATGCAAAAATTTTGAAAATCGGTTGATTTTTAGCTAAGTTATGGCTTCTCAAAGTTGCAAATGTCTCAATTTTTTAAACCAAAAACACGTTTTTTTTCAATTTATCACTTTCCTGGCCATATTTTTCAAAACATGTAATAAACCTTATATACCGATTTAAAATATAATAAAAGCCGTATCCAGAAATGCATAAATGAGGAAAATCGGCTAAGTTGTGGAAAAGTTATTGTTGCTTGGAGATGAGGAAGATATCAATATTTGTTCAAAACGATGATTTTGACCATTTATCACTATTGTGGTCATATTTTCTAAAATATGGGTCAAAATCAAGTGTGGTAAAGTTTTTTTATACTCATTTTAATACCAGAAATCGATAATGCACAAAAAATTCCGATTTTAAAATTTTCATTTTTTTTGGCATTTTTGGTAGGAGTTAATGTGCAAAAATGGTCAAAAAATGGGTCAAATTTTAGAACTGACAATTTGAACAATTTTTTGATGTACAATAAAAATATGATCAATACTATTGACAGAAATGCATAAATTTTGAAAATCGGTTGATTTTTAGCTAAGTTATGGCTTCTCAAAGTTGCAAATGTCTCAATTTTTTAAACCAAAAACACGTTTTTTTCAATTGATCACTTTCCTTGCCATATTTTTCAAAACATGTAATACACCTTATATACCGATTTAAAGTATAATAAAAGCCGTATCCAGAAATGCATAAGTGAGGAAAATCGGCTAAGTTGTGGAAAACTTATGGTTGCTCGGAGATGAGGAAGATATCAATATTTGTTCAAAACGATGATTTTGACCATTTATCACTATTGTGGTCATATTTTCTAAAATATGGGTCAAAATCAAGTGTGGCAAAGTTTTTTTATACTCATTTTAATACCAGAAATCGATTGGGCACAAAAATTCCGATTTTAAAATTTTCACTTTTTTGACATTTTTGCTAGTAGTAAATTTGCAAAATTTGTCAAAAAATGGGTCAAAAATTGAAACTGAAAGTATTTTAATTTTTTGACGTAGATTCAAAATATGATAAATACTATTGACAGAAATGCAAAAATTTTGAAAATCGGTTGATTTTTAGCTAAGTTATGGCTTCTCAAAGTTGCAAATGTCTCAATTTTTTAAACCAAAAACACGTTTTTTTTTCAATTTATCACTTTCCTGGCCATATTTTTCAAAACATGTAATAAACCTTATATACCGATTTAAAGTATAATAAAAGCCGTATCCAGAAATGCATAAATGAGGAAAATCGGCTAAGTTGTGGAAAAGTTATTGTTGCTCGGAGATGAGGAAGATATCAATATTTGTTCAAAACGATGATTTTGACCATTTATCACTATTGTGGTCATATTTTCTAAAATATGGGTCAAAGTCAAGTGTGGTAAAGTTTTTTTATACTCATTTTAATACCAGAAATCGATTGGGCACAAAAATTCCGATTTTAAAATTTTCACTTTTTTGACATTTTTGCTAGTAGTAAATTTGCAAAATTTGTCAAAAAATGGGTCAAAATTGAAACTGAAAGTATTTTAATTTTTTGACGTAGATTCAAAATATGATAAATACTATTGACAGAAATGCAAAAATTTTGAAAATCGGTTGATTTTTAGCTAAGTTATGGCTTCTCAAAGTTGCAAATGTCTCAATTTTTTAAACCAAAAACACGTTTTTTTCAATTTATCACTTTCCTGGCCATATTTTTCAAAACATGTAATAAACCTTATATACCGATTTAAAATATAATAAAAGCCGTATCCAGAAATGCATAAATGAGGAAAATCGGCTAAGTTGTGGAAAAGTTATTGTTGCTTGGAGATGAGGAAGATATCAATATTTGTTCAAAACGATGATTTTGACCATTTATCACTATTGTGGTCATATTTTCTAAAATATGGGTCAAAATCAAGTGTGGTAAAGTTTTTTTATACTCATTTTAATACCAGAAATCGATAATGCACAAAAAATTCCGATTTTAAAATTTTCATTTTTTTGGCATTTTTGGTAGGAGTTAATGTGCAAAAATGGTCACAAAATGGGTCAAATTTTAGAACTGACAATTTGAACAATTTTTTGATGTACAATAAAAATATGATCAATACTATTGACAGAAATGCATAAATTTTGAAAATCGGTTGATTTTTATGGCTTCTCAAAGTTGCAAATGTCTCAATTTTTTAAACCAAAAACACGTTTTTTTTCAATTGATCACTTTCCTGGCCATATTTTTCAAAACATGTAATAAACCTTATATACCGATTTAAAGTATAATAAAAGCCGTATCCAGAAATGCATAAGTGAGGAAAATCGGCTAAGTTGTGGAAAACTTATGGTTGCTCGGAGATGAGGAAGATATCAATATTTGTTCAAAACGATGATTTTGACCATTTATCACTATTGTGGTCATATTTTCTAAAATATGGGTCAAAATCAAGTGTGGTAAAGTTTTTTTATACTCATCTTAATACCAGAAATCGATTGGGCACAAAAATTCCGATTTTAAAATTTTCACTTTTTTGACATTTTTGCTAGTAAATTTGCAAAATTTGTCAAAAAATGGGTCAAAAATTGAAACTGAAAGTATTTTAATTTTTTGACGTAGATTCAAAATATGATAAATACTATTGACAGAAATGCAAAAATTTTGAAAATCGGTTGATTTTTAGCTAAGTTATGGCTTCTCAAAGTTGCAAATGTCTCAATTTTTTAAACCAAAAACACGTTTTTTTTTTCAATTTATCACTTTCCTGGCCATATTTTTCAAAACATGTAATAAACCTTATATACCGATTTAAAATATAATAAAAGCCGTATCCAGAAATGCATAAATGAGGAAAATCGGCTAAGTTGTTGATAAGTTATGGTTTCTCAAAGATGGGGAAGATATCAATTTTTGTTCGAAACGATGATTTTATCCATTTATAAATATTGTGGCCATATTTTCTAAAATATGGGTCAAAATCAAGTGTGGTAAAGTTTTTTTATACTCATTTTAATACCAGAAATCGATAATGCACAAAAAATTCCGATTTTAAAATTTTCATTTTTTTTGGCATTTTTGGTAGGAGTTAATGTGCAAAAATGGTCAAAAAATGGGTCAAATTTTAGAACTGACAATTTGAACAATTTTTTGATGTACAATAAAAATATGATCAATACTATTGACAGAAATGCATAAATTTTGAAAATCGGTTGATTTTAAGCTAAGTTATGGCTTCTCAAAGTTGCAAGAGTCTCAACTTTTTAAACCAAAAACACGTTTTTTCAATTTTTCACTTTCCTTGCCATATTTTTCAAAACATTTAATAAACCTTATATACCGATTTAAAGTATAATAAATGCCGTATCCAGAAATGCATAAATGAGGAAAATGGGCTAAGTTGTGGAAAAGTTATGGTTGCTCGGAGATGAGGAAGATATCAATATTTGTTCAAAACGATGATTTTGACCATTTATCACTATTGTGGTCATATTTTCTAAAATATGGGTCAAAATCAAGTGTGGTAAAGTTTTTTATACTCATCTTAATACCAGAAATCGATTGGGCACAAAAATTCCGATTTTAAAATTTTCACTTTTTTGACATTTTTGCTAGTAGTAAATTTGCAAAATTTGTCAAAAAATGGGTCAAAATTGAAACTGAAAGTATTTTAATTTTTTGACGTAGATTCAAAATATGATAAATACTATTGACAGAAATGCAAAAATTTTGAAAATCGGTTGATTTTTAGCTAAGTTATGGCTTCTCAAAGTTGCAAATGTCTCAATTTTTTAAACCAAAAACACGTTTTTTTTCAATTGATCACTTTCCTGGCCATATTTTTCAAAACATGTAATAAACCTTATATACCGATTTAAAGTATAATAAAAGCCGTATCCAGAAATGCATAAATGAGGAAAATCGGCTAAGTTGTTGATAAGTTATGGTTTCTCAAAGATGGGGAAGATATCAATTTTTGTTCGAAACGATGATTTTGTCCATTTATAAATATTGTGGCCATATTTTCTAAAATATGGGTCAAAATCAAGTGTGGTAAAGTCTTTTTATACTCATTCTAATACCAGAAATCGATAAGGCACAAGAAATTCCGATTTTAAAATTTTCACTTTTTTGGCATTTTTGGTAGGAGTTAATGTGCAAAAATTGTCAAAAAATGAGTCAAATTTTAAAACTGACAATATGAACAATTTTTTGATGTACAATAAAAATATGATCAATACTATTGACACAAATGCAAATATTTTGAAAATCGGCTGATTTTTAGCTAAGTTATGGCTTCTCAAAGTTGCAATTTTTTAAACAAAATAACACGTTTTTTTCAATTTTTCACTTTCCTTGCCATATTTTTCAAAACATTTAATAAACCTTATATACCGATTTAAAGTATAATAAAAGCCGTATCCAGAAATGCATAAATGAGGAAAATCGGCTAAGTTGTGGAAAAGTTATGGTTCTTCGGAGATGAGGAAGATATCAATATTTGTTCAAAACGATGATTTTGACCATTTAACACTATTGTGGTCATATTTTCTAAAATATGGGTCAAAATCAAGTGTGGTAAAGTTTTTTTATACTCATTTTGATACCAGAAATCGATTGGGCACAAAAAATTCCGATTTTAAAATTTTCACTTTTTGACATTTTTGCTAGTAGTAAATTTGCAAAATTTGTCAAAAAATGGGTCAAAAATTGAAACTGAAAGTATTTTAATTTTTTTGACGTAGATTCAAAATATAATAAATACCATTGACAGAAATGCAAAAAATCGGTTGATTTTTAGATAAGTTATGGCTTCTCAAAGTTACAAATGTCTCAATTTTTTAAACCAAAAACACGTTTTTTTCAATTTATCACTTTCCTTGCCATATTTTTCAAAACATGTAATAAACCTTATATACCGATTTAAAGTATAATAAAAGCCGTATCCAGAAATGCATAAATGAGGAAAACCGGCTAAGTTGTGGAAAAGTTATGGTTCCTCGGAGAAGAGGAAGATATCAATATTTGTTCAAAACGATGATTTTGACCATTTATCACAATTGTGGTCATATTTTCTAAAATATGGGTCAAAATCAAGTGTGGTAAAGTTTTTTTATACTCATTTTAATACCAGAAATCGATAAGGCACAAAAAATTCCGATTTTAAAATTTTCACTTTTTTGGCATTTTTGGTAGGAGTTAAGTTGCAAAAACTGTCAATAAATAAGTCAAATTTTAAAACTGACAATATGAACAATTTTTTGATGTACAATAAAAATATGATCAATACTATTGACAGAAATGCATAAATTTTGAAAATCGGCTGATTTTTAGCTAAGTTATGGCTTCTCAAAGTTGCAAGCGTCTCAATTTTTTAAACCAAATAACACGTTTTTTCATTTTTTCACTTTCCTTGCCATATTTTTCAAAACATTTAATAAACCTTATATACCGATTTAAAGTATAATAAAAGCCGTATCCAGAAATGCATAAATGAGGAAAATCGGCTAAGTTGTGGAAAAGTTATGGTTCTTCAGAGATGAGGAAGATATCAATATGTTTTCAAAACGATGATTTTGACCATTTATAACTATTGTGGTCATATTTTCTAAAATATGGGTCAAAATCAAGTGTGGTAAAGTTTATTTATACTCATTTTAATACCAGAAATCGATTGGGCACAAAAAATTCCGATTTTAAAATTTTAACTTTTTTGACATTTTTGCTAGTAGTAAATTTGCAAAATTTGTCAAAAAATGGGTCAAAAATTGAAACTGAAAGTGTTTTATTTTTTTTTGACGTAGATTCAAAATATGATAAATACCATTGACAGAAATGCAAAAATTTTGAAAATCGGCTGATTTTTAGCTAAGTTATGGCTTCTCAAAGTTGCAAAAGTCTCAATTTTTTAAACAAAATAACACGTTTTTTCAATTTTTCACTTTCCTTGCCATATTTTTTAAAGCATTTAATAAACCTTATATACCGATATAAAGTATAATAAAAGCCGTATCCAGAAATGCATAAATGAGGAAAATCGGCTAAGTTGTGGAAAAGTTATGGTTCCTCGGAGATGAGGAAGATACCAATATTTGTTCAAAACGATGATTTTGACCATTTATCACTATTGTGGTCATATTTTCTAAAATATGGGTCAAAATCAAGTGTGGTAAAGTTTTTTATACTCATTTTAATACCAGAAATCGATTGGGCACAAAAATATCCGATTTTAAAATTTTCACTTTTTTGACATTTTTGCTAGTAGTAAATTTGCAAAATTTGTCAAAAAATGGGTCAAAAATTAAAACTGAAAGTATTTTAATTTTTTTGACGTAGATTCAAAATTTGATCAATACCATTGACAGAAATGCAAAAATTTTGAAAATCGGTTGATTTTTAGCTAAGTTATGGCTTCTCAAAGTTGCAAAAGTGTCAATTTTTTAAACAAAATAACACGTTTTTTCAATTTATCACTTTCCTTGCCATATTTTTCAAAGCATTTAATAAACCTTATATACCGATTTAAAGTATAATAAAAGCCGTATCCAGAAATGCATAAATGAGGAAAATCGGCTAAGTTGTGGAAAAGTTATGGTTGCTCGGAGATGAGGAAGATATCAATATTTGTTCAAAACGATGATTTTGACCATTTATCACTATTGTGGTCATATTTTCTAAAATATGGGTCAAAATCAAGTGTGGTAAAGTTTATTTATACTCATTTTAATACCAGAAATCGATTGGGCACAAAAAATTCCGATTTTAAAATTTTCACTTTTTTGACATTTTTGCTAGTAGTAAATTTGCAAAATTTGTCAAAAAATGGGTCAAAAATTAAAACTGAAAGTATTTTAATTTTTTTGACGTAGATTCAAAATATGATAAATTCCATTGACAGAAATGCAAAAATTTTGAAAATCGGTTGATTTTTAGCTAAGTTATGGCTTCTCAAAGTTGCATGAGGCTCAATTTTTTAAACCAAATAACACGTTTTTTCAATTTTTCACTTTCCTTGCCATATTTTTCAAAACATTTAATAATCCTTATATACCGATTTAAAGTATAATAAAAGCCGTATCCAGAAATGCATAAATGAGGAAAATCGGCTAAGTTGTGGAAAAGTTATGGTTCTTCAGAGATGAGGAAGATATCAATATGTTTTCAAAACGATGATTTTGACCATTTATAACTATTGTGGCCATATTTTCTAAAATATGGGTCAAAATCAAGTGTGGTAAAGTTTTTTTATACTCATTTTAATACCAGAAATCGATTGGGCACAAAAAATTCCGATTTTAAAATTTTCACTTTTTTGGCATTTTTGGTAGGAGTTAATTTGCAAAAACTGTCAATAAATAAGTCAAATTTTAAAACTGACAATATGAACAACTTTTTGATGTACAATAAAAATATGATCAATACTATTGACAGAAATGCATAAATTTTGAAAATCGGCTGATTTTTAGCTAAGTTATGGCTTCTCAAAGTTTTCACTTTCCTTGCCATATTTTTCAAAACATTTAATAAACCTTATATACCGATTTAAAGTATAATAAAAGCCGTATCCAGAAATGCATAAATGAGGAAAATCGGCTAAGTTATGGAAAAGTTATGGTTCTTCAGAGATGAGGAAGATATCAATATGTTTTCAAAACGATGATTTTGACCATTTATAACTATTGTGGTCATATTTTCTAAAATATGGGTCAAAATCAAGTGTGGTAAAGTTTTTTTATACTCATTTTAATACCAGAAATCGATTGGGCACAAAAAATTCCGATTTCAAAATTTTCACTTTTTTGACATTTTTGCTAGTAGTAAATTTGCAAAATTTGTTAAAAAATGGGCCAAAATTTAAAACTGACAGTATGAACAATTTTTGATGTACATTTAAAGTATGATCAATACTATTGACAGAAATGCATAAATTTTGAAAATCGGCTGATTTTTAGCTAAGTTATGGCTTCTCAAAGTTGCAAGCGTCTCAAGTTTTTAAACCAAAAACACGTTTTTTTCAATTTATTACTTTCCTTGCCATATTTTTCAAAACATGTAATAAACCTTATATACCGATTTAAAATATAATAAAAGCCGTATCCAGAAATGCATAAATGAGGAAAATCGGCTAAGTTGTGGAAAAGTTATTGTTGCTTGGAGATGAGGAAGATATCAATATTTGTTCAAAACGATGATTTTGACCATTTATCACTATTGTGGTCATATTTTCTAAAATATGGGTCAAAATCAAGTGTGGTAAAGTTTTTTTATACTCATTTTAATACCAGAAATCGATAATGCACAAAAAATTCCGATTTTCAAATTTTCACTTTTTTGACATTTTTGCTAGTAGTAAATTTGCAAAAATGGTCACAAAATGGGTCAAATTTTAGAACTGACAATTTGAACAATTTTTTGATGTACAATAAAAATATGATCAATACTATTGACAGAAATGCATAAATTTTGAAAATCGGTTGATTTTTAGCTAAGTTATGGCTTCTCAAAGTTGCAAATGTCTCAATTTTTTAAACCAAAAACACGTTTTTTTCAATTGATCACTTTCCTTGCCATATTTTTCAAAACATGTAATAAACCTTATATACCGATTTAAAATATAATAAAAGCCGTATCCAGAAATGCATAAATGAGGAAAATCGGCTAAGTTGTTGATAAGTTATGGTTTCTCAAAGATGGGGAAGATATCAATTTTTGTTCAAAACGATGATTTTGTCCATTTATAAATATTGTGGCCATATTTTCTAAAATATGGGTCTAAATCAAGTGTGGTAAAGTTTTTTTATACTCATTTTAATACCAGAAATCGATTGGGCACAAAAATTCCGATTTTAAAATTTTCACTTTTTTGACATTTTTGCTAGTAGTAAATTTGCAAAATTTGTCAAAAAATGGGTCAAAAATTGAAACTGAAAGTATTTTAATTTTTTGACGTAGATTCTAAATATGATATATACTATTGACAGAAATGCAAAAATTTTGAAAATCGGATGATTTTTAGCTAAGTTATGGCTTCTGAAAGTTGCAAATGTCTCAATTTTTTAAACCAAAAACACGTTTTTTTTCAATTTATCACTTTCCTGGCCATATTTTTCAAAACATGTAATAAACCTTATATACCGATTTAAAATATAATAAAAGCCGTATCCAGAAATGCATAAATGAGGAAAATCGGCTAAGTTGTGGAAAAGTTATTGTTGCTTGGAGATGAGGAAGATATCAATATTTGTTCAAAACGATGATTTTGACCATTTATCACTATTGTGGTCATATTTTCTAAAATATGGGTCAAAATCAAGTGTGGTAAAGTTTTTTATACTCATTTTAATACCAGAAATCGATAATGCACAAAAAATTCCGATTTTAAAATTTTCATTTTTTTGGCATTTTTGGTAGGAGTTAATGTGCAAAAATGGTCAAAAAATGGGTCAAATTTTAGAACTGACAATTTGAACAATTTTTTGATGTACAATAAAAATATGATCAATACTATTGACAGAAATGCATAAATTTTGAAAATCGGTTGATTTTTAGCTAAGTTATGGCTTCTCAAAGTTGCAAATGTCTCAATTTTTTAAACCAAAAACACGTTTTTTCAATTGATCACTTTCCTTGCCATATTTTTCAAAACATGTAATACACCTTATATACCGATTTAAAGTATAATAAAAGCCGTATCCAGAAATGCATAAGTGAGGAAAATCGGCTAAGTTGTGGAAAACTTATGGTTGCTCGGAGATGAGGAAGATATCAATATTTGTTCAAAACGATGATTTTGACCATTTATCACTATTGTGGTCATATTTTCTAAAATATGGGTCAAAATCAAGTGTGGCAAAGTTTTTTTATACTCATTTTAATACCAGAAATCGATTGGGCACAAAAATTCCGATTTTAAAATTTTCACTTTTTTGACATTTTTGCTAGTAGTAAATTTGCAAAATTTGTTTAAAAATGGGTCAAAAATTGAAACTGAAAGTATTTTAATTTTTTGACGTAGATTCAAAATATGATAAATACTATTGACAGAAATGCAAAAATTTTGAAAATCGGTTGATTTTTAGCTAAGTTATGGCTTCTCAAAGTTGCAAATGTCTCAATTTTTTAAACCAAAAACACGTTTTTTCAATTTATCACTTTCCTGGCCATATTTTTCAAAACATGTAATAAACCTTATATACCGATTTAAAGTATAATAAAAGCCGTATCCAGAAATGCATAAATGAGGAAAATCGGCTAAGTTGTGGAAAAGTTATTGTTGCTCGGAGATGAGGAAGATATCAATATTTGTTCAAAACGATGATTTTGACCATTTATCACTATTGTGGTCATATTTTCTAAAATATGGGTCAAAGTCAAGTGTGGTAAAGTTTTTTTATACTCATTTTAATACCAGAAATCGATTGGGCACAAAAATTCCGATTTTAAAATTTTCACTTTTTTGACATTTTTGCTAGTAGTAAATTTGCAAAATTTGTTTAAAAATGGGTCAAAAATTGAAACTGAAAGTATTTTAATTTTTTGACGTAGATTCAAAATATGATAAATACTATTGACAGAAATGCAAAAATTTTGAAAATCGGTTGATTTTTAGCTAAGTTATGGCTTCTCAAAGTTGCAAATGTCTCAATTTTTTAAACCAAAAACACGTTTTTTTTCAATTTATCACTTTCCTGGCCATATTTTTCAAAACATGTAATAAACCTTATATACCGATTTAAAATATAATAAAAGCCGTATCCAGAAATGCATAAATGAGGAAAATCGGCTAAGTTGTGGAAAAGTTATTGTTGCTTGGAGATGAGGAAGATATCAATATTTGTTCAAAACGATGATTTTGACCATTTATCACTATTGTGGTCATATTTTCTAAAATATGGGTCAAAATCAAGTGTGGTAAAGTTTTTTTATACTCAGTTTAATACCAGAAATCGATAATGCACAAAAAATTCCGATTTTAAAATTTTCATTTTTTTGGCATTTTTGGTAGGAGTTAATGTGCAAAAATGGTCACAAAATGGGTCAAATTTTAGAACTGACAATTTGAACAATTTTTTGATGTACAATAAAAATATGATCAATACTATTGACAGAAATGCATAAATTTTGAAAATCGGTTGATTTTTAGCTAAGTTATGGCTTCTCAAAGTTGCAAATGTCTCAATTTTTTAAACCAAAAACACGTTTTTTTTCAATTTATCACTTTCCTGGCCATATTTTTCAAAACATGTAATAAACCTTATATACCGATTTAAAATATAATAAAAGCCGTATCCAGAAATGCATAAATGAGGAAAATCGGCTAAGTTGTGGAAAAGTTATTGTTGCTTGGAGATGAGGAAGATATCAATATTTGTTCAAAACGATGATTTTGACCATTTATCACTATTGTGGTCATATTTTCTAAAATATGGGTCAAAATCAAGTGTGGTAAAGTTTTTTTATACTCAGTTTAATACCAGAAATCGATAATGCACAAAAATTCCGATTTTAAAATTTTCATTTTTTGGCATTTTTGGTAGGAGTTAATGTGCAAAAATGGTCAAAAAATGGGTCAAATTTTAGAACTGACAATTTGAACAATTTTTTGATGTACAATAAAAATATGATCAATACTATTGACAGAAATGCATAAATTTTGAAAATCGGTTGATTTTTAGCTAAGTTATGGCTTCTCAAAGTTGCAAATGTCTCAATTTTTTAAACCAAAAACACGTTTTTTTCAATTGATCACTTTCCTTGCCATATTTTTCAAAACATGTAATACACCTTATATACCGATTTAAAGTATAATAAAAGCCGTATCCAGAAATGCATAAGTGAGGAAAATCGGCTAAGTTGTGGAAAACTTATGGTTGCTCGGAGATGAGGAAGATATCAATATTTGTTCAAAACGATGATTTTGACCATTTATCACTATTGTGGTCATATTTTCTAAAATATGGGTCAAAATCAAGTGTGGTAAAGTTTTTTTATACTCATTTTAATACCAGAAATCGATTGGGCACAAAAATTCCGATTTTAAAATTTTCATTTTTTGACATTTTTGCTAGTAGTAAATTTGCAAAATTTGTCAAAAAATGGGTCAAAAATTGAAACTGAAAGTATTTTAATTTTTTGACGTAGATTCAAAATATGATAAATACTATTGACAGAAATGCAAAAAATTTGAAAATCGGTTGATTGTTAGCTAAGTTATGGCTTCTCAAAGTTGCAAATGTCTCAATTTTTTAAACCAAAAACACGTTTTTTTCAATTTATCACTTTCCTGGCCATATTTTTCAAAACATGTAATAAACCTTATATACCGATTTAAAGTATAATAAAAGCCGTATCCAGAAATGCATAAATGAGGAAAATCGGCTAAGTTGTGGAAAAGTTATTGTTGCTCGGAGATGAGGAAGATATCAATATTTGTTCAAAACGATGATTTTGACCATTTATCACTATTGTGGTCATATTTTCTAAAATATGGGTCAAAGTCAAGTGTGGTAAAGTTTTTTTATACTCATTTTAATACCAGAAATCGATAATGCACAAAAAATTCCGATTTTAAAATTTTCATTTTTTGGCATTTTTGGTAGGAGTTAATGTGCAAAAATGGTCACAAAATGGGTCAAATTTTAGAACTGACAATTTGAACAATTTTTTGATGTACAATAAAAATATGATCAATACTATTGACAGAAATGCATAAATTTTGAAAATCGGTTGATTTTTAGCTAAGTTATGGCTTCTCAAAGTTGCAAATGTCTCAATTTTTTAAACCAAAAACACGTTTTTTTCAATTGATCACTTTCCTGGCCATATTTTTCAAAACATGTAATAAACCTTATATACCGATTTAAAGTATAATAAAAGCCGTATCCAGAAATGCATAAGTGAGGAAAATCGGCTAAGTTGTGGAAAACTTATGGTTGCTCGGAGATGAGGAAGATATCAATATTTGTTCAAAACGATGATTTTGACCATTTATCACTATTGTGGTCATATTTTCTAAAATATGGGTCAAAATCAAGTGTGGTAAAGTTTTTTTATACTCATCTTAATACCAGAAATCGATTGGGCACAAAAATTCCGATTTTAAAATTTTCACTTTTTTGACATTTTTGCTAGTAGTAAATTTGCAAAATTTGTCAAAAAATGGGTCAAAAATTGAAACTGAAAGTATTTTAATTTTTTGACGTAGACTCAAAATATGATAAATACTATTGACAGAAATGCAAAAATTTTGAAAATCGGTTGATTTTTAGCTAAGTTATGGCTTCTCAAAGTTGCAAATGTCTCAATTTTTTAAACCAAAAACACGTTTTTTTCAATTTATCACTTTCCTTGCCATATTTTTCAAAACATGTAATAAACCTTATATACCGATTTAAAGTATAATAAAAGCCGTATCCAGAAATGCATAAATGAGGAAAATCGGCTAAGTTGTGGAAAAGTTATGGTTGCTCGGAGATGAGGAAGATATCAATATTTGTTCAAAACGATGATTTTGACCATTTATCACTATTGTGGTCATATTTTCTAAAATATGGGTCAAAATCAAGTGTGGTAAAGTTTTTTTATACTCAATTTAATAGCAGAAATCGATTGGGCACAAAAATTCCGATTTTAAAATTTTCACTTTTTTGACATTTTTGCTAGTAGTAAATTTGCAAAATTTGTCAAAAAATGGGTCAAAATTGAAACTGAAATTATTTTAATTTTTTGACGTAGATTCTAAATATGATATATACTATTGACAGAAATGCAAAAATTTTGAAAATCGGTTGATTTTTAGCTAAGTTATGGCTTCTCAAAGTTGCAAATGTCTCAATTTTTTAAACCAAAAACACGTTTTTTTTCAATTTATCACTTTCCTGGCCATATTTTTCAAAACATGTAATAAACCTTATATACCGATTTAAAATATAATAAAAGCCGTATCCAGAAATGCATAAATGAGGAAAATCGGCTAAGTTGTGGAAAAGTTATTGTTGCTTGGAGATGAGGAAGATAACAATATTTGTTCAAAACGATGATTTTGACCATTTATCACTATTGTGGTCATATTTTCTAAAATATATGGGTCAAAATCAAGTGTGGTAAAGTTTTTTTATACTCATTTTAATACCAGAAATCGATAATGCACAAAAAATTCCGATTTTAAAATTTTCATTTTTTTGGCATTTTTGGTAGGAGTTAATGTGCAAAAATGGTCAAAAAATGGGTCAAATTTTAGAACTGACAATTTGAACAATTTTTTGATGTACAATAAAAATATGATCAATACTATTGACAGAAATGCATAAATTTTGAAAATCGGTTGATTTTTAGCTAAGTTATGGCTTCTCAAAGTTGCAAATGTCTCAATTTTTTAAACCAAAAACACGTTTTTTTCAATTGATCACTTTCCTTGCCATATTTTTCAAAACATGTAATACACCTTATATACCGATTTAAAGTATAATAAAAGCCGTATCCAGAAATGCATAAGTGAGGAAAATCGGCTAAGTTGTGGAAAACTTATGGTTGCTCGGAGATGAGGAAGATATCAATATTTGTTCAAAACGATGATTTTGACCATTTATCACTATTGTGGTCATATTTTCTAAAATATGGGTCAAAATCAAGTGTGGCAAAGTTTTTTTATACTCATTTTAATACCAGAAATCGATTGGGCACAAAAATTCCGATTTTAAAATTTTCACTTTTTTGACATTTTTGCTAGTAGTAAATTTGCAAAATTTGTCAAAAAATGGGTCAAAAATTGAAACTGAAAGTATTTTAATTTTTTGACGTAGATTCAAAATATGATAAATACTATTGACAGAAATGCAAAAATTTTGAAAATCGGTTGATTTTTAGCTAAGTTATGGCTTCTCAAAGTTGCAAATGTCTCAATTTTTTAAACCAAAAACACGTTTTTTTTCAATTTATCACTTTCCTGGCCATATTTTTCAAAACATGTAATAAACCTTATATACCGATTTAAAGTATAATAAAAGCCGTATCCAGAAATGCATAAATGAGGAAAATCGGCTAAGTTGTGGAAAAGTTATTGTTGCTCGGAGATGAGGAAGATATCAATATTTGTTCAAAACGATGATTTTGACCATTTATCACTATTGTGGTCATATTTTCTAAAATATGGGTCAAAGTCAAGTGTGGTAAAGTTTTTTTATACTCATTTTAATACCAGAAATCGATTGGGCACAAAAATTCCGATTTTAAAATTTTCACTTTTTTGACATTTTTGCTAGTAGTAAATTTGCAAAATTTGTCAAAAAATGGGTCAAAAATTGAAACTGAAAGTATTTTAATTTTTTGACGTAGATTCAAAATATGATAAATACTATTGACAGAAATGCAAAAATTTTGAAAATCGGTTGATTTTTAGCTAAGTTATGGCTTCTCAAAGTTGCAAATGTCTCAATTTTTTAAACCAAAAACACGTTTTTTTTCAATTTATCACTTTCCTGGCCATATTTTTCAAAACATGTAATAAACCTTATATACCGATTTAAAATATAATAAAAGCCGTATCCAGAAATGCATAAATGAGGAAAATCGGCTAAGTTGTGGAAAAGTTATTGTTGCTTGGAGATGAGGAAGATATCAATATTTGTTCAAAACGATGATTTTGACCATTTATCACTATTGTGGTCATATTTTCTAAAATATGGGTCAAAATCAAGTGTGGTAAAGTTTTTTTATACTCATTTTAATACCAGAAATCGATAATGCACAAAAAATTCCGATTTTAAAATTTTCATTTTTTTGGCATTTTTGGTAGGAGTTAATGTGCAAAAATGGTCACAAAATGGGTCAAATTTTAGAACTGACAATTTGAACAATTTTTTGATGTACAATAAAAATATGATCAATACTATTGACAGAAATGCATAAATTTTGAAAATCGGTTGATTTTTAGCTAAGTTATGGCTTCTCAAAGTTGCAAATGTCTCAATTTTTTAAACCAAAAACACGTTTTTTTTTCAATTGATCACTTTCCTGGCCATATTTTTCAAAACATGTAATAAACCTTGTATACCGATTTAAAGTATAATAAAAGCCGTATCCAGAAATGCATAAGTGAGGAAAATCGGCTAAGTTGTGGAAAACTTATGGTTGCTCGGAGATGAGGAAGATATCAATATTTGTTCAAAACGATGATTTTGACCATTTATCACTATTGTGGTCATATTTTCTAAAATATGGGTCAAAATCAAGTGTGGTAAAGTTTTTTATACTCATCTTAATACCAGAAATCGATTGGGCACAAAAATTCCGATTTTAAAATTTTCACTTTTTTGACATTTTTGCTAGTAGTAAATTTGCAAAATTTGTCAAAAAATGGGTCAAAAATTGAAACTGAAAGTATTTTAATTTTTTGACGTAGATTCAAAATATGATAAATACTATTGACAGAAATGCAAAAATTTTGAAAATCGGTTGATTTTTAGCTAAGTTATGGCTTCTCAAAGTTGCAAATGTCTCAATTTTTTAAACCAAAAACACGTTTTTTTTTTCAATTTATCACTTTCCTGGCCATATTTTTCAAAACATGTAATAAACCTTATATACCGATTTAAAATATAATAAAAGCCGTATCCAGAAATGCATAAATGAGGAAAATCGGCTAAGTTGTGGAAAAGTTATGGTTCTTCGGAGATGAGGAAGATATCAATATTTGTTCAAAACGATGATTTTGACCATTTAACACTATTGTGGTCATATTTTCTAAAATATGGGTCAAAATCAAGTGTGGTAAAGTTTTTTATACTCATTTTGATACCAGAAATCGATTGGGCACAAAAATTCCGATTTTAAAATTTTCACTTTTTTGACATTTTTGCTAGTAGTAAATTTGCAAAATTTGTCAAAAAATGGGTCAAAAATTGAAACTGAAAGTATTTTAATTTTTTTGACGTAGATTCAAAATATAATAAATACCATTGACAGAAATGCAAAAAATTTGAAAATCGGTTGATTTTTAGATAAGTTATGGCTTCTCAAAGTTACAAATGTCTCAATTTTTTAAACCAAAAACACGTTTTTTTCAATTTATCACTTTCCTTGCCATATTTTTCAAAACATGTAATAAACCTTATATACCGATTTAAAGTATAATAAAAGCCGTATCCAGAAATGCATAAATGAGGAAAACCGGCTAAGTTGTGGAAAAGTTATGGTTCCTCGGAGAAGAGGAAGATATCAATATTTGTTCAAAACGATGATTTTGACCATTTATCACAATTGTGGTCATATTTTCTAAAATATGGGTCAAAATCAAGTGTGGTAAAGTTTTTTTATACTCATTTTAATACCAGAAATCGATAATGCACAAAAAATTCCGATTTTAAAATTTTCATTTTTTTGGCATTTTTGGTAGGAGTTAATGTGCAAAAATGGTCAAAAAATGGGTCAAATTTTAGAACTGACAATTTGAACAATTTTTTGATGTACAATAAAAATATGATCAATACTATTGACAGAAATGCATAAATTTTGAAAATCGGTTGATTTTAAGCTAAGTTATGGCTTCTCAAAGTTGCAAGAGTCTCAACTTTTTAAACCAAATAACACGTTTTTTCAATTTTTCACTTTCCTTGCCATATTTTTCAAAACATTTAATAAACCTTATATACCGATTTAAAGTATAATAAATGCCGTATCCAGAAATGCATAAATGAGGAAAATGGGCTAAGTTGTGGAAAAGTTATGGTTGCTCGGAGATGAGGAAGATATCAATATTTGTTCAAAACGATGATTTTGACCATTTATCACTATTGTGGTCATATTTTCTAAAATATGGGTCAAAATCAAGTGTGGTAAAGTTTTTTTATACTCATCTTAATACCAGAAATCGATTGGGCACAAAAATTCCGATTTTAAAATTTTCACTTTTTTGACATTTTTGCTAGTAGTAAATTTGCAAAATTTGTCAAAAAATGGGTCAAAATTGAAACTGAAAGTATTTTAATTTTTTGACGTAGATTCAAAATATGATAAATACTATTGACAGAAATGCAAAAATTTTGAAAATCGGTTGATTTTTAGCTAAGTTATGGCTTCTCAAAGTTGCAAATGTCTCAATTTTTTAAACCAAAAACACGTTTTTTTTCAATTGATCACTTTCCTGGCCATATTTTTCAAAACATGTAATAAACCTTATATACCGATTTAAAGTATAATAAAAGCCGTATCCAGAAATGCATGAGTGAGGAAAATCGGCTAAGTTGTGGAAAACTTATGGTTGCTCGGAGATGAGGAAGATATCAATATTTGTTCAAAACGATGATTTTGACCATTTATCACTATTGTGGTCATATTTTCTAAAATATGGGTCAAAATCAAGTGTGGTAAAGTTTTTTATACTCATCTTAATACCAGAAATCGATTGGGCACAAAAATTCCGATTTTAAAATTTTCACTTTTTTGACATTTTTGCTAGTAGTAAATTTGCAAAATTTGTCAAAAAATGGGTCAAAAATTGAAACTGAAAGTATTTTAATTTTTTGACGTAGATTCAAAATATGATAAATACTATTGACAGAAATGCAAAAATTTTGAAAATTGGTTGATTTTTAGCTAAGTTATGGCTTCTCAAAGTTGCAAATGTCTCAATTTTTTAAACCAAAAACACGTTTTTTTTTTCAATTTATCACTTTCCTTGCCATATTTTTCAAAACATGTAATAAACCTTATATACCGATTTAAAATATAATAAAAGCCGTATCCAGAAATGCATAAATGAGGAAAATCGGCTAAGTTGTTGATAAGTTATGATTTCTCAAAGATGGGGAAGATATCAATTTTTGTTCGAAACGATGATTTTGTCCATTTATAAATATTGTGGCCATATTTTCTAAAATATGGGTCAAAATCAAGTGTGGTAAAGTCTTTTTATACTCATTCTAATACCAGAAATCGATAAGGCACAAGAAATTCCGATTTTAAAATTTTCACTTTTTTGGCATTTTTGGTAGGAGTTAATGTGCAAAAATTGTCAAAAAATGAGTCAAATTTTAAAACTGACAATATGAACAATTTTTTTGATGTACAATAAAAATATGATCAATACTATTGACAGAAATGCAAATATTTTGAAAATCGGCTGATTTTTAGCTAAGTTATGGCTTCTCAAAGTTGCAATTTTTTAAACAAAATAACACGTTTTTTTCAATTTTTCACTTTCCTTGCCATATTTTTCAAAACATTTAATAAACCTTATATACCGATTTAAAGTATAATAAAAGCCGTATCCAGAAATGCATAAATGAGGAAAATCGGCTAAGTTGTGGAAAAGTTATGGTTCTTCGGAGATGAGGAAGATATCAATATTTGTTCAAAACGATGATTTTGACCATTTAACACTATTGTGGTCATATTTTCTAAAATATGGGTCAAAATCAAGTGTGGTAAAGTTTTTTTATACTCATTTTGATACCAGAAATCGATTGGGCACAAAAAATTCCGATTTTAAAATTTTCACTTTTTTGACATTTTTGCTAGTAGTAAATTTGCAAAATTTGTCAAAAAATGGGTCAAAAATTGAAACTGAAAGTATTTTAATTTTTTGACGTAGATTCAAAATATGATAAATACTATTGACAGAAATGCAAAAATTTTGAAAATCGGTTGATTTTTAGCTAAGTTATGGCTTCACAAAGTTGCAAATGTCTCAATTTTTTAAACCAAAAACACGTTTTTTTTTTCAATTTATCACTTTCCTGGCCATATTTTTCAAAACATGTAATAAACCTTATATACCGATTTAAAATATAATAAAAGCCGTATCCAGAAATGCATAAATGAGGAAAATCGGCTAAGTTGTTGATAAGTTATGGTTTCTCAAAGATGGGGAAGATATCAATTTTTGTTCGAAACGATGATTTTGTCCATTTATAAATATTGTGGCCATATTTTCTAAAATATGGGTCAAAATCAAGTGTGGTAAAGTCTTTTTATACTCATTTTAATACCAGAAATCGATAAGGCACAAGAAATTCCGATTTTAAAATTTTCATTTTTTTTGGCATTTTTGGTAGGAGTTAATGTGCAAAAATGGTCAAAAAATGGGTCAAATTTTAGAACTGACAATTTGAACAATTTTTTGATGTACAATAAAAATATGATCAATACTATTGACAGAAATGCATAAATTTTGAAAATCGGTTGATTTTAAGCTAAGTTATGGCTTCTCAAAGTTGCAAGAGTCTCAACTTTTTAAACCAAATAACACGTTTTTTCAATTTTTCACTTTCCTTGCCATATTTTTCAAAACATTTAATAAACCTTATATACCGATTTAAAGTATAATAAATGCCGTATCCAGAAATGCATAAATGAGGAAAATGGGCTAAGTTGTGGAAAAGTTATGGTTGCTCGGAGATGAGGAAGATATCAATATTTGTTCAAAACGATGATTTTGACCATTTATCACTATTGTGGTCATATTTTCTAAAATATGGGTCAAAATCAAGTGTGGTAAAGTTTTTTTATACTCATCTTAATACCAGAAATCGATTGGGCACAAAAATTCCGATTTTAAAATTTTCACTTTTTTGACATTTTTGCTAGTAGTAAATTTGCAAAATTTGTCAAAAAATGGGTCAAAATTGAAACTGAAAGTATTTTAATTTTTTGACGTAGATTCAAAATATGATAAATACTATTGACAGAAATGCAAAAATTTTGAAAATCGGTTGATTTTTAGCTAAGTTATGGCTTCTCAAAGTTGCAAATGTCTCAATTTTTTAAACCAAAAACACGTTTTTTTTTTCAATTTATCACTTTCCTTGCCATATTTTTCAAAACATGTAATAAACCTTATATACCGATTTAAAATATAATAAAAGCCGTATCCAGAAATGCATAAATGAGGAAAATCGGCTAAGTTGTTGATAAGTTATGGTTTCTCAAAGATGGGGAAGATATCAATTTTTGTTCGAAACGATGATTTTGTCCATTTATAAATATTGTGGCCATATTTTCTAAAATATGGGTCAAAATCAAGTGTGGTAAAGTCTTTTTATACTCATTCTAATACCAGAAATCGATAAGGCACAAGAAATTCAGATTTTAAAATTTTCACTTTTTTGGCATTTTTGGTAGGAGTTAATGTGCAAAAATTGTCAAAAAATGAGTCAAATTTTAAAACTGACAATATGAACAATTTTTTGATGTACAATAAAAATATGATCAATACTATTGACAGAAATGCAAATATTTTGAAAATCGGCTGATTTTTAGCTAAGTTATGGCTTCTCAAAGTTGCAATTTTTTAAACAAAATAACACGTTTTTTTCAATTTTTCACTTTCCTTGCCATATTTTTCAAAACATTTAATAAACCTTATATACCGATTTAAAGTATAATAAAAGCCGTATCCAGAAATGCATAAATGAGGAAAATCGGCTAAGTTGTGGAAAAGTTATGGTTCTTCGGAGATGAGGAAGATATCAATATTTGTTCAAAACGATGATTTTGACCATTTAACACTATTGTGGTCATATTTTCTAAAATATGGGTCAAAATCAAGTGTGGTAAAGTTTTTTTATACTCATTTTGATACCAGAAATCGATTGGGCACAAAAAATTCCGATTTTAAAATTTTCACTTTTTTGACATTTTTGCTAGTAGTAAATTTGCAAAATTTGTCAAAAAATGGGTCAAAAATTGAAACTGAAAGTATTTTAATTTTTTTGACGTAGATTCAAAATATAATAAATACCATTGACAGAAATGCAAAAAATCGGTTGATTTTTAGATAAGTTATGGCTTCTCAAAGTTACAAATGTCTCAATTTTTTAAACCAAAAACACGTTTTTTTCAATTTATCACTTTCCTTGCCATATTTTTCAAAACATGTAATAAACCTTATATACCGATTTAAAGTATAATAAAAGCCGTATCCAGAAATGCATAAATGAGGAAAACCGGCTAAGTTGTGGAAAAGTTATGGTTCCTCGGAGAAGAGGAAGATATCAATATTTGTTCAAAACGATGATTTTGACCATTTATCACAATTGTGGTCATATTTTCTAAAATATGGGTCAAAATCAAGTGTGGTAAAGTTTTTTTATACTCATTTTAATACCAGAAATCGATAATGCACAAAAAATTCCGATTTTAAAATTTTCATTTTTTTGGCATTTTTGGTAGGAGTTAATGTGCAAAAATGGTCAAAAAATGGGTCAAATTTTAGAACTGACAATTTGAACAATTTTTTGATGTACAATAAAAATATGATCAATACTATTGACAGAAATGCATAAATTTTGAAAATCGGTTGATTTTAAGCTAAGTTATGGCTTCTCAAAGTTGCAAGAGTCTCAACTTTTTAAACCAAATAACACGTTTTTTCAATTTTTCACTTTCCTTACCATATTTTTCAAAACATTTAATAAACCTTATATACCGATTTAAAGTATAATAAATGCCGTATCCAGAAATGCATAAGTGAGGAAAATCGGCTAAGTTGTGGAAAAGTTATGGTTGCTCGGAGATGAGGAAGATATCAATATTTGTTCAAAACGATGATTTTGACCATTTATCACTATTGTGGTCATATTTTCTAAAATATGGGTCAAAATCAAGTGTGGTAAAGTTTTTTTATACTCATCTTAATACCAGAAATCGATTGGGCACAAAAATTCCGATTTTAAAATTTTCACTTTTTTGACATTTTTGCTAGTAGTAAATTTGCAAAATTTGTCAAAAAATGGGTCAAAAATTGAAACTGAAAGTATTTTAATTTTTTGACGTAGATTCAAAATATGATAAATACTATTGACAGAAATGCAAAAATTTTGAAAATCGGTTGATTTTTAGCTAAGTTATGGCTTCTCAAAGTTGCAAATGTCTCAATTTTTTAAACCAAAAACACGTTTTTTTTTTCAATTTATCACTTTCCTGGCCATATTTTTCAAAACATGTAATAAACCTTATATACCGATTTAAAATATAATAAAAGCCGTATCTAGAAATGCATAAATGAGGAAAATCGGCTAAGTTGTTGATAAGTTATGGTTTCTCAAAGATGGGGAAGATATCAATTTTTGTTCGAAACGATGATTTTGTCCATTTATAAATATTGTGGCCATATTTTCTAAAATATGGGTCAAAATCAAGTGTGGTAAAGTCTTTTTATACTCATTTTAATACCAGAAATCGATAAGGCACAAGAAATTCCGATTTTAAAATTTTCACTTTTTTTTCATTTTTGGTAGGAGTTAATGTGCAAAAATTGTCAAAAAATGAGTCAAATTTTAAAACTGACAATATGAACAATTTTTTGATGTACAATAAAAATATGATCAATACTATTGACAGAAATGCAAATATTTTGAAAATCGGCTGATTTTTAGCTAAGTTATGGCTTCTCAAAGTTGCAATTTTTTAAACAAAATAACACGTTTTTTTCAATTTTTCACTTTCCTTGCCATATTTTTCAAAACATTTAATAAACCTTATATACCGATTTAAAGTATAATAAAAGCCGTATCCAGAAATGCATAAATGAGGAAAATCGGCTAAGTTGTGGAAAAGTTATGGTTCTTCGGAGATGAGGAAGATATCAATATTTGTTCAAAACGATGATTTTGACCATTTAACACTATTGTGGTCATATTTTCTAAAATATGGGTCAAAATCAAGTGTGGTAAAGTTTTTTTATACTCATTTTAATACCAGAAATCGATTGGGCACAAAAATTCCGATTTTAAAATTTTCACTTTTTTGACATTTTTGCTAGTAGTAAATTTGCAAAATTTGTCAAAAAATGGGTCAAAAATTGAAACTGATAGTATTTTAATTTTTTTGACGTAGATTCAAAATATGATAAATACCATTGACAGAAATGCAAAAAAATTGAAAATCGGTTGATTTTTAGCTAAGTTATGGCTTCTCAAAGTTACAAATGTCTCAATTTTTTAAACCAAAAACACGTTTTTTTCAATTTATCACTTTCCTTGCCATATTTTTCAAAACATGTAATAAACCTTATATACCGATTTAAAGTATAATAAAAGCCGTATCCAGAAATGCAAAAGTGAGGAAAACCGGCTAAGTTGTGGAAAAGTTATGGTTCCTCGGAGATGAGGAAGATATCAATATTTGTTCAAAACGATGATTTTGACCATTTATCACAATTGTGGTCATATTTTCTAAAATATGGGTCAAAATCAAGTGTGGTAAAGTTTTTTTATACTCATTTTAATACCAGAAATCGATAATGCACAAAAAATTCCGATTTTAAAATTTTCATTTTTTTTGGCATTTTTGGTAGGAGTTAATGTGCAAAAATGGTCAAAAAATGGGTCAAATTTTAGAACTGACAATTTGAACAATTTTT
This sequence comes from Drosophila quadrilineata, assembly GCA_018150725.1. Classification (NCBI taxonomy): domain Eukaryota; kingdom Metazoa; phylum Arthropoda; class Insecta; order Diptera; family Drosophilidae; genus Drosophila; species Drosophila quadrilineata. The sequence goes on from JAECWN010000337.1 coordinate 102,634, forward strand.
TGATGTACAATAAAAATATGATCAATACTATTGACAGAAATGCATAAATTTTGAAAATCGGTTGATTTTAAGCTAAGTTATGGCTTCTCAAAGTTGCAAGAGTCTCAACTTTTTAAACCAAATAACACGTTTTTTCAATTTTTCACTTTCCTTGCCATATTTTTCAAAACATTTAATAAACCTTATATACCGATTTAAAGTATAATAAATGCCGTATCCAGAAATGCATAAGTGAGGAAAATCGGCTAAGTTGTGGAAAAGTTATGGTTGCTCGGAGATGAGGAAGATATCAATATTTGTTCAAAACGATGATTTTGACCATTTATCACTATTGTGGCCATATTTTCTAAAATATGGGTCAAAATCAAGTGTGGTAAAGTTTTTTTATACTTATTTTAATACCAGAAATCGATTGGGCACAAAAATTCCGATTTTAAAATTTTCATTTTTTTGGCATTTTTGGTGGGAATGAATGTGCAAAAATGGTCAAAAAATGGGTGAAATTTTAGAACTGACAATTTGAACAATTTTTTGATGTACAATAAAAATATGATCAATACTATTGACAGAAATGCATAAATTTTGAAAATAGGTTGATTTTTAGCTAAGTTATGGCTTCTCAAAGTTGCAAAAGTCTCAATTTTTTAAACCAAATAACAGGTTTTTTCAATTTTTCACTTTTCTTGCCATATTTTTCAAAACATTTAATAAACCTTATATACCGATTTAAAGTATAATAAAAGCCGTATCCAGAAATGCATAAATGAGGAAAATCGGCCAAGTTGTGGAAAAGTTATGGTTCCTCGGAGATGAGGAAGATATCAATATTTGTTCAAAACGATGATTTTGACCATTTATCACTATTGTGGTCATATTTTCTAAAATATGGGTCAAAATCAAGTGTGGTAAAGTTTTTTTATACTCATTTTAATACCAGAAATCGATTGGGCACAAAAAATTCCGATTTTTAAATTTTCACTTTTTTGGCATTTTTGGTAGGAGTTAATGTGCAAAATTTGTCAAAAAATGGGTCAAAAATTAAAACTGAAAGTATTTTAATTTTTTTGACGTAGATTCAAAATATGATAAATACCATTGACAGAAATGCAAAAATTTTGAAAATCGGTTGATTTTTAGCTAAGTTATGGCTTCTCAAAGTTGCAAATGTCTCAATTTTTTAAACCAAAAACACGTTTTTTTCAATTTATCACTTTCCTGGCCATATTTTTCAAAACATGTAATAAACCTTATATACCGATTTAAAGTATAATAAAAGCCGTATCCAGAAATGCATAAATGAGGAAAATCGGCCAAGTTGTGGAAAAGTTATGGTTGCTTGGAGATGAGGAAGATATCAATATTTGTTCAAAACGATGATTTTGACCATTTATCACTATTGTGGTCATATTTTCTAAAATATGGGTCAAAATCAAGTGTGGTAAAGTTTTTTATACTCATTTTAATACCAGAAATCGATTGGGCACAAAAAATTCCAATTTTAAAATTTTCATTTTTTTGGCATTTTTGGTAGGAGTTAATGTGCAAAAATGGTCAAAAAATGGGTCAAATTTTAGAACTGACAATTTGAACAATTTTTTGATGTACAATAAAAATATGATCAATACTATTGACAGAAATGCATAAATTTTGAAAATCGGTTGATTTTTAGCTAAGTTATGGCTTCTCAAAGTTGCAAAAGTCTCAATTTTTTAAACCAAATAACACGTTTTTTCAATTTTTCACTTTTCTTGCCATATTTTTCAAAACATTTAATACACCTTATATACCGATTTAAAGTATAATAAAAGCCGTATCCAGAAATGCATAAATGAGGAAAATCGGCCAAGTTGTGGAAAAGTTATGGTTCCTCGGAGATGAGGAAGATATCAATATTTGTTCAAAACGATGATTTTGACCATTTATCACTATTGTGGTCATATTTTCTAAAATATGGGTCAAAATAAAGTGTGGTAAAGTTTTTTTTATACTCATTTTAATACCAGAAATCGATTGGGCATAAAAAATTCCGATTTTAAAATTTTTACTTTTTTGACATTTTTGCTAATAGTTAATTTGCAAAATTTGTCAAAAAATGGGTCAAAAATTGAAACTGAAAGTATTTTAATTTTTTGACGTAGATTCAAAATATGATAAATACCATTGACAGAAATGCAAAAATTTTGAAAATCGGCTGATTTTTAGCTAAGTTATGGCTTCTCAAAGTTGCAAAAGTCTCAATTTTTTAAACCAAATTATACGTTTTTTCAATTTTTCACTTTCCTTGCCATATTTTTCAAAACATTTAATAAACCTTATATACCGATTTAAAGTATAATAAAAGCCGTATCCAGAAATGCATAAATGAGGAAAATCGGCTAAGTTGTGGAAAAATTATGGTTGCTTGGAGATGAGGAAGATATCAATATTTGTTCAAAACGATGATTTTGACCATTTATCACTATTGTGGTCATATTTTCTAAAATATGGGTCAAAATCAAGTGTGGTAAAGTTTTTTATACTCATTTTAATACCAGAAATCGATTGGGCACAAAAAATTCCGATTTTAAAATTTTCACTTTTTTGGCATTTTTGCTAGGAGTTAATTTGCAAAGTTTGTCAAAAAATGGGTCAAAAATTAAAACTGAAAGTATTTTAATTTTTTTGACGTAGATTCAAAATATGATAAATACCATTGACAGAAATGCAAAAATTTTGAAAATCGGTTGATTTTTAGCTAAGTTATGGCTTCTCAAAGTTCCAAATGTCTCAATTTTTTAAACCAAAAACACGTTTTTTTCAATTTATCACTTTCCTGGCCATATTTTTCAAAACATGTAATAAACCTTATATACCGATTTAAAATATAATAAAAGCCGTATCCAGAAATGCATAAATGAGGAAAATCGGCTAAGTTGTGAAAAAGTTATTGTTGCTTGGAGATGAGGAAGATATCAATATTTGTTCAAAACGATGATTTTGACCATTTATCACTATTTTGGTCATATTTTCTAAAATATGGGTCAAAACAAGTGTGGTAAAGTTTTTTTATACTCATTTTAATACCAGAAATCGATTGGGCACAAAAAATTCCGATTTTAAAATTTTCATTTTTTTGGCATTTTGGTAGGAGTTAATGTGCAAAAATGGTCAAAAAATGGGTCAAATTTTAGAACTGACAATTTGAACAATTTTTTGATGTACAATAAAAATATGATCAATACTATTGACAGAAATGCATAAATTTTGAAAATCGGTTGATTTTTAGCTAAGTTATGGCTTCTCAAAGTTGCAAAAGTCTCAATTTTTTAAACCAAATTATACGTTTTTTCAATTTTTCACTTTCCTTGCCATATTTTTCAAAACATTTAATAAACCTTATATACCGATTTAAAGTATAATAAAAGCCGTATCCAGAAATGCATAAATGAGGAAAATCGGCTAAGTTGTGGAAAAATTATGGTTGCTCGGAGATGAGGAAGATATCAATATTTGTTCAAAACGATGATTTTGACCATTTATCACTATTGTGGTCATATTTTCTAAAATATGGGTCAAAATCAAGTGTGGTAAAGTTTTTTTATACTCATTTTAATACCAGAAATCGATTGGGCATAAAAAATTCCGATTTTAAAATTTTCACTTTTTTGACATTTTTGCTAGTAGTAAATTTGCAAAATTTGTCAAAAAATCGGTCAAAAATTAAAACTGAAAGTATTTTAATTTTTTTGACGTAGATTCAAAATATGATAAATACCATTGACAGAAATGCAAAAATTTTGAAAATCGGTTGATTTTTAGCTAAGTTATGGCTTTCCAATGTTGCAAAAGTCTCAATTTTTTAAACCAAAAACACGATTTTTTCAATTTATCACTTTCCTTGCCATATTTTTCAAATTAAGTAATAAACCTTATATACCGATTTAAAGTATAATACAAGCCGTATCCAGAAATGCATAAATGAGGAAAATCGGCTAAGTTGTGGAAAAGTTATTGTTGCTTGGAGATGAGGAAGATATCAATATATGTTCAAAACGATGATTTTGACCATTTATCACTATTGTGGTCATATTTTCTAAAATATGGGTCAAAATCAAGTGTGGTAAAGTTTTTTTATACTCATTTTAATACCAGAAATCGATTGGGCACAAAAAATTCCGATTTTAAAATTTTCATTTTTTTGGCATTTTTGGTAGGAGTTAATGTGCAAAAATGGTCAAAAAATGGGTAAAACTTTAGAACTGACAATTTGAACAATTTTTTGATGTACAATAAAAATATGATCAATACTATTGACAGAAATGCATAAATTTTGAAAATCGGTTGATTTTTAGCTAAGTTATGGCTTCTCAAAGTTGCAAAAGTCTCAATTTTTTAAACCAAATAACACGTTTTTTCAATTTTTCACTTTTCTTGCCATATTTTTCAAAACATTTAATACACCTTATATACCGATTTAAAGTATAATAAAAGCCGTATCCAGAAATGCATAAATGAGGAAAATCGGCCAAGTTGTGGAAAAGTTATGGTTCCTCGGAGATGAGGAAGATATCAATATTTGTTCAAAACGATGATTTTGACCATTTATCACTATTGTGGTCATATTTTCTAAAATATGGGTCAAAATCAAGTGTGGTAAAGTTTTTTTATACTCATTTTAATACCAGAAATCGATTGGGCACAAAAAATTCCGATTTTAAAATTTTCATTTTTTTGGCATTTTTGGTAGGAGTTAATGTGCAAAAATGGTCAAAAAATGGGTAAAATTTTAGAACTGACAATTTGAACAATTTTTTGATGTACAATAAAAATATGATCAATACTATTGACAGAAATGCATAAATTTTGAAAATCGGTTGATTTTTAGCTAAGTTATGGCTTCTCAAAGTTGCAAAAGTCTCAATTTTTTAAACCAAATAACACGTTTTTTCAATTTTTCACTTTTCTTTCCATATTTTTCAAAACATTTAATACACCTTATATACCGATTTAAAGTATAATAAAAGACGTATCCAGAAATGCATAAGTGAGGAAAATCGGCTAAGTTGTGGAAAAGTTATGGTTGCTCGGAGATGAGGAAGATATCAATATTTTTTCAAAACGATGATTTTGACCATTTATCACTATTGTGGTCATATTTTCTAAAATATGGGTCAAAATCAAGTGTGGTAAAGTTTTTTTATACTCATTTTAATACCAGAAATCGATTGGGCACAAAAATTCCGATTTTAAAATTTTCACTTTTTTGACATTTTTGCTAGTAGTAAATTTGCAAAATTTGTCAAAAAATGGGTCAAAAATTGAAACTGAAAGTATTTTAATTTTTTGACGTAGATTCAAAATATGATAAATACTATTGACAGAAATGCAAAAATTTTGAAAATCGGTTGATTTTTAGCTAAGTTAATGCTTCTCAAAGTTGCAAATGTCTCAATTTTTTAATCCAAAAACACGTTTTTTTTTCAATTTATCACTTTTCTGGCCATATTTTTCAAAACATGTAATAAACCTTATATACCGATTTAAAGTATAATAAAAGCCGTATCCAGAAATGCATAAGTGAGGAAAATCGGCTAAGTTGTGGAAAAGTTATGGTTGCTCGGAGATGAGGAAGATATCAATATTTGTTCAAAACGATGATTTTGACCATTTATCACTATTGTGGTCATATTTTCTAAAATATGGGTCAAAGTCAAGTGTGGTAAAGTTTTTTTATACTCATTTTAATACCAGAAATCGATTGGGCACAACAATTCCGATTTTAAAATTTTCACTTTTTTGACATTTTTGCTAGTAGTAAATTTGCAAAATTTGTCAAAAAATGGGTCAAAAATTGAAACTGAAAGTATTTTAATTTTTTGACGTAGATTCAAAATATGATAAATACTATTGACAGAAATGCAAAAATTTTGAAAATCGGTTGATTTTTAGCTAAGTTATGGCTTCTCAAAGTTGCAAATGTCTCAATTTTTTAAACCAAAAACACGTTTTTTTTCAATTTATCACTTTTCTGGCCATATTTTTCAAAACATGTAATAAACCTTATATACCGATTTAAAATATAATAAAAGCCGTATCCAGAAATGCATAAATGAGGAAAATCGGCTAAGTTGTTGATAAGTTATGGTTTCTCAAAGATGGGGAAGATATCAATTTTTGTTCGAAACGATGATTTTGTCCATTTATAAATATTGTGGCCATATTTTCTAAAATATGGGTCAAAATCAAGTGTGGTAAAGTCTTTTTATACTCATTTTAATACCAGAAATCGATTGGGCACAAAAAATTCCGATCTTAAAATTTTCATTTTTTTGGCATTTTTGGTAGGAGTTAATGTGCAAAAATGGTCAAAAAATGGGTCAAATTTTAGAACTGACAATTTGAACAATTTTTTGATGTACAATAAAAATATGATCAATACTATTGACAGAAATGCATAAATTTTGAAAATCGGTTGATTTTTAGCTAAGTTATGGCTTCTCAAAGTTGCAAAAGTCTCAATTTTTTAAACCAAATAACACGTTTTTTCAATTTTTCACTTTTCTTGCCATATTTTTCAAAACATTTAATACACCTTATATACCGATTTAAAGTATAATAAAAGCCGTATCCAGAAATGCATAAATGAGGAAAATCGGCTAAGTTGTGGAAAAGTTATGGTTCCTCGGAGATGAGGAAGATATCAATATTTGTTCAAAACGATGATTTTGACCATTTATCACTATTGTGGTCATATTTTCTAAAATATGGGTCAAAATCAAGTGTGGTAAAGTATTTTTATACTCATTTTAATACCAGAAATCGATTGGGCACAAAAAATTCCGATTTTAAAATTTTCACTTTTTTGACATTTTTGCTAGTAGTAAATTTGCAAAATTTGTCAAAAATGGGTCAAAAATTAAAACTGAAAGTATTTTCATTTTTTTGACGTAAATTCAAAATATGATAAATACCATTGACAGAAATGCAAAAATTTTGAAAATCGGTTGATTTTTAGCTAAGTTATGGCTTCTCAAAGTTGCAAATGTCTCAATTTTTTAAACCAAAAACACGTTTTTTTCAATTTATCACTTTCCTTGCCATATTTTTCAAAACATGTAATAAACCTTATATACCGATTTAAAGTATAATAAAAGCCGTATCCAGAAATGCATAAATGAGGAAAATCGGCTAAGTTGTGGAAAAGTTATGGTTGCTTGGAGATGAGGAAGATATCAATATTTGTTCAAAACGATGATTTTGACCATTTATCACTATTGTGGTCATATTTTCTAAAATATGGGTCAAAATCAAGTGTGGTAAAGTTTTTTTATACTCATTTTAATACCAGAAATCGATAAGGCACAAAAAATTCCGATTTTAAAATTTTCATTTTTTTGGCATTTTTGGTAGGAGTTAATGTGCAAAAATGGTCAAAAAATGGGTCAAATTTTAGAACTGACAATTTGAACAATTTTTTGATGTACAATAAAAATATGATCAATACTATTGACAGAAATGCATAAATTTTGAAAATCGGTTGATTTTTAGCTAAGTTATGGCTTCTCAAAGTTGCAAAAGTCTCAATTTTTTAAACCAAATAACACGTTTTTTCAATTTTTCACTTTTCTTGCCATATTTTTCAAAACATTTAATACACCTTATATACCGATTTAAAGTATAATAAAAGCCGTATCCAGAAATGCATAAATGAGGAAAATCGGCTAAGTTGTGGAAAAGTTATGGTTCCTCGGAGATGAGGAAGATATCAATATTTTTTCAAAACGATGATTTTGACCATTTATCACTATTGTGGTCATATTTTCTAAAATATGGGTCAAAATCAAGTGTGGTAAAGTTTTTTTATACTCATTTTAATACCAGATATCGATAATGCACAAAAAATTCCGATTTTAAAATTTTCATTTTTTTGGCATTTTTGGTAGGAGTTAATGTGCAAAAATGGTCAAAAAATGGGTCAAATTTTAGAACTGACAATTTGAACAAGTTTTTGATGTACAATAAAAATATGATCAATACTATTGACAGAAAGGCATAAATTTTGAAAATCGGTTGATTTTAAGCTAAGTTATGGCTTCTCAAAGTTGCAAGAGTCTCAACTTTTTAAACCAATTAACACGTTTTTTCAATTTCTCACTTTTCTTGCCATATTTTTCAAAACATTTAATACACGTTATATACCGATTTAATGTATAATAAAAGCCGTATCCAGAAATGCATAAATGAGGAAAATCGGCTAAGTTGTGGAAAAGTTATGGTTGCTTGGAGATGAGGAAGATATCAATATTTGTTCAAAACGATGATTTTGACCATTTATCACTATTGTGGTCATATTTTCTAAAATATGGGTCAAAATCAAGTGTGGTAAAGTTTTTTTATACTCATTTTAATACCAGAAATCGATTGGGCACAAAAAATTCCGATTTTAAAATTTTCACTTTTTTGACATTTTTGCTAGTAGTAAATTTGCAAAATTTGTCAAAAAATGGGTCAAAAATTAAAACTGAAAGTATTTTCATTTTTTTGACGTAAATTCAAAATATGATAAATTCCATTGACAGAAATGCAAAAATTTTGAAAATCGGTTGATTTTTAGCTAAGCTATGGCTTCTCAAAGTTGCAAATGTCTCAATTTTTTAAACCAAAAACACGTTTTTTTCAATTTATCACTTTCCTTGCCATATTTTTCAAAACATGTAATAAACCTTATATACCGATTTAAAGTATAATAAAAGCCGTATCCAGAAATGCATAAGTGAGGAAAATCGGCTAAGTTGTGGAAAAGTTATGGTTGCTCGGAGATGAGGAAGATATCAATATTTGTTCAAAACGATGATTTTGACCATTTATCACTATTGTGGTCATATTTTCTAAAATATGGGTCAAAATCAAGTGTGGTAAAGTTTTTTTATACTCATTTTAATACCAAAAATCGATTGGGCACAAAAAATTCCGATTTTAAAAATTTCACTTTTTTGACATTTTGCTAGTAGTAAATTTGCAAAATTTGTCAAAAAATGGGTCAAAAATTGAAACTGAAAGTATTTTAATTTTTTGACGTAGATTCAAAATATGATAAATACTGTTGACAGAAATGCAAAAATTTTGAAAATCGGTTGATTTTTAGCTAAGTTATGGCTTCTCAAAGTTGCAAATGTCTCAATTTTTTAAACCAAAAACACGTTTTTTTTCAATTTATCACTTTCCTGGCCATATTTTTCAAAACATGTAATAAACCTTATATACCGATTTAAAGTATAATAAAAGCCGTATCCAGAAATGCATAAGTGAGGAAAATCGGCTAAGTTGTGGAAAAGTTATGGTTGCTCGGAGATGAGGAAGATATCAATATTTGTTCAAAACGATGATTTTGACCATTTATCACTATTGTGGTCATATTTTCTAAAATATGGGTCAAAATCAAGTGTGGTAAAGTTTTTTTATACTCATTTTAATACCAGAAATCGATTGGGCACAAAAATTCCGATTTTAAAATTTTCACTTTTTTGACATTTTTGCTAGTAGTAAATTTGCAAAATTTGTCAAAAAATGGGTCAAAAATTGAAACTGAAAGTATTTTAATTTTTTGACGTAGATTCAAAATATGATAAATACTATTGACAGAAATGCAAAAATTTTGAAAAACGGTTGATTTTTAGCTAAGTTATGGCTTCTCAAAGTTGCAAATGTCTCAATTTTTTAAACCAAAAACACGTTTTTTTTTCAATTTATCACATTCCTGGCCATATTTTTCAAAACATGTAATAAACCTTATATACCGATTTAAAATATAATAATAGCCGTATCCAGAAATGCATAAATGAGGAAAATCGGCTAAGTTGTGGAAAAGTTATTGTTGCTTGGAGATGAGGAAGATATCAATATTTGTTCAAAACGATGATTTTGACCATTTATCACTATTGTGGTCATATTTTCTAAAATATGGGTCAAAATCAAGTGTGGTAAAGTTTTTTTATACTCATTTTAATGCCAGAAATCGATAATGCACAAAAAATTCCGATTTTAAAATTTTCATTTTTTTGGCATTTTTGGTAGGAGTTAATGTGCAAAAATGGTCAAAAAATGGGTCAAATTTTAGAACTGACAATTTGAACAATTTTTTGATGTACAATAAAAATATGATCAATACTATTGACAGAAATGCATAAATTTTGAAAATCGGTTGATTTTTAGCTAAGTTATGGCTTCTCAAAGTTGCCAATGTCTCAATTTTTTAAACCAAAAACACGTTTTTTTCAATTTATCACTTTCCTTGCCATATTTTTCAAAACATGTAATAAACCTTATATACCGATTTAAAGTATAATAAAAGCCGTATCCAGAAATGCATAAGTGAGGAAAATCGGCTAAGTTGTGGAAAAGTTATGGTTGCTCGGAGATGAGGAAGATATCAATATTTTTTCAAAACGATGATTTTGACCATTTATCACTATTGTGGTCATATTTTCTAAAATATGGGTCGAAATCAAGTGTGGTAAAGTTTTTTTATACTCATTTTAATACCAGAAATCGATAATGCACAAAAAATTCCGATTTTAAAATTTTCACTTTTTTGGCATTTTTGGTAGGAGTTAATGTGCAAAAATGGTCAAAAAATGGGTCAAATTTTAGAACTGACAATTTGAACAATTTTTTGATGTACAATAAAAATATGATCGATACCATTGACAGAAATGCATAAATTTTGAAAAACGGTTGATTTTTAGCTAAGTTATGGCTTCTCAAAGTTGCAAATGTCTCAATTTTTTAAACCAAAAACACGTTTTTTTTCAATTTATCACTTTCCTGGCCATATTTTTCAAAACATGTAATAAACCTTATATACCGATTTAAAATATAATAATAGCCGTATCCAGAAATGCATAAATGAGGAAAATCGGCTAAGTTGTGGTAAAGTTATTGTTGCTTGGAGATGAGGAAGATATCAATATTTGTTCAAAACGATGATTTTGACCATTTATCACTATTGTGGTCATATTTTCTAAAATATGGGTCAAAATCAAGTGTGGTAAAGTTTTTTTATACTCATTTTAATGCCAGAAATCGATAATGCACAAAAATTCCGATTTTAAAATTTTCATTTTTTTGGCATTTTTGGTAGGAGTTAATGTGCAAAAATGGTCAAAAAATGGGTCAAATTTTAGAACTGACAATTTGAACAATTTTTTGATGTACAATAAAAATATGATCAATACTATTGACAGAAATGCATAAATTTTGAAAATCGGTTGATTTTTAGCTAAGTTATGGCTTCTCAAAGTTGCAAATGTCTCAATTTTTTAAACCAAAAACACGTTTTTTTCAATTTATCACTTTCCTGGCCATATTTTTCAAAACATGTAATAAACCTTATATACCGATCTAAAATAAATTAAAAACCGTATCCAGAAATGCATAAATGAGGAAAATCGGCTAAGTTGTTGATAAGTTATGGTTTCTCAAAGATGGGGAAGATATCAATTTTTGTTCAAAACGATGATTTTGTCCATTTATAAATATTGTGGCCATATTTTCTAAAATATGGGTCAAAATCAAGTGTGGTAAAGTCTTTTTATACTCATTTTAATACCAGAAATCGATAAGGCACAAGAAATTCCGATTTTAAAATTTTCACTTTTTTGGCATTTTTGGTAGGAGTTAATGTGCAAAAATTGTCAAAAAATGAGTCAAATTTTAAAACTGACAATATGAACAATTTTTTGATGTACAATAAAAATATGATCAATGCTATTGACAGAAATGCAAAAATTTTGAAAATCTTCTGATTTTTAGCTAAGTTATGGCTTCTCAAAGTTGCGAAAGTCTCAATTTTTTAAACAAAATTACACTTTTTTTCAATTTTTCACTTTCCTTGCCATATTTTTCAAAACATTTAATAAACCTTATATACCGATTTAAAATATAATAAAAGCCGTATCCAGAAATGCATAAATGAGGAAAATCGGCTAAGTTGTGGAAAAGTTATGGTTCCTCGGAGATGAGGAAGATATCAATATTTGTTCAAAACGATGATTTTGACCATTTATCACAATTGTGGTCATATTTTCTAAAATATGGGTCAAAATCAAGTGTGGTAAAGTTTTTTTATACTCATTTTGATACCAGAAATCGATTGGGCACAAAAAAATTCCGATTTTAAAATTTTCACTTTTTTGACATTTTTGCTAGTAGTAAATTTGCAAAATTTGTCAAAAAATGAGTCAAATTTTAAAACTGACAATATGAACAATTTTTTGAAGTAAAATAAAAAAATATGATCAATACTATTGACAGAAATGCAAAAATTTTGAAAATCGGCTGATTTTTAGCTAAGTTATGGCTTCTCAAAGTTGCAAAAGTCTCAATTTTTTAAACAAAATAACACGTTTTTTTCAATTTATCACTTTCCTTGCCATATTTTTCAAAACATTTAATAAACCTTATATACCGATTTAAAGTATAATAAAAGCCGTATCCAGAAATGCATAAATGAGGAAAATCGGCTAAGTTGTGGAAAAGTTATGGTTGCTTGGAGATGAGGAAGATATCAATATTTGTTCAAAACGATGATTTTGACCATTTATCACTATTGTTGTCATATTTTCTAAAATATGGGTCAAAATCAAGTGTGGTAAAGTTTTTTTATACTCATTTTAATACCAGATATCGATAATGCACAAATAATTCCGATTTTAGAATTTTCATTTTTTTGGCATTTTTGGTAGGAGTTAATGTGCAAAAATGGTCAAAAAATGAGTCAAATTTTAGAACTGACAATTTGAACAATTTTTTGATGTACAATAAAAATATGATCAATACTATTGACAGAAATGCATAAATTTTGAAAATCGGCTGATTTTTAGCTAAGTTATGGCTTCTCAAAGTTGCAAATGTCTCAATTTTATAAACCAAAAACACGTTTTTTTCAATTTATCACTTTCCTTGCCATATTTTTCAAAACATGTAATAAACCTTATATACCGATTTAAAGTATAATAAAAGCCGTATCCAAAAATGCATAAGTGAGGAAAATCGGCTAAGTTGTGGAAAAGTTATGGTTGCTCGGAGATGAGGAAGATATCAATATTTGTTCAAAACGATGATTTTGACCATTTATCACTATTGTGGTCATATTTTCTAAAATATGGGTCAAAATCAAGTGTGGTAAAGTTTTTTTATACTCATTTTAATACCAGAAATCGATTGGGCACAAAAATTCCGATTTTAAAATTTTCACTTTTTTGACATTTTTGCTAGTAATAAATTTGCAAAATTTGTCAAAAAATGGGTCAAAAATTGAAACTGAAAGTATTTTAATTTTTTGACGTAGATTCAAAATATGATAAATACTATTGACAGAAATGCAAAAATTTTGAAAATCGGTTGATTTTTAGCTAAGTTATGGCTTCTCAAAGTTGTAAATGTCTCAATTTTTTAAACCAAAAACAAGTTTTTTTCAAATTATCACTTTCCTTGCCATATTTTTCAAAACATGTAATAAACCTTATATACCGATTTAAAGTATAATAAAAGCCGTATCCAGAAATGCATAAGTGAGGAAAATCGGCTAAGTTGTGGAAAAGTTATTGTTGCTTGGAGATGAGGAAGATATCAATATTTGTTCAAAACGATGATTTTGACCATTTATCACTATTGTGGTCATATTTTCTAAAATATGGGTCAAAATCAAGTGTGGTAAAGTTTTTTTATACTCATTTTAATGCCAGAAATCGATAATGCACAAAAAATTCCGATTTTAAAATTTTCATTTTTTTGGCATTTTTGGTAGGAGTTAATGTGCAAAAATGGTCAAAAAATGGGTCAAATTTTAGAACTGACAGTTTGAACAATTTTTTGATGTACAATAAAAATATGATCAATACTATTGACAGAAATGCAAAAATTTTGAAAATCGGCTGATTTTTAGCTAAGTTATGGCTTCTCAAAGTTGCAAAAGTCTCAATTTTTTAAACAAAATAATACGTTTTTTCAATTTTTCACTTTCCTGGCCATATTTTTCAAAACATGTAATAAACCTTATATACCGATTTAAAGTATAATAAAAGCCGTATCCAGAAATGCATAAGTGAGGAAAATCGGCTAAGTTGTGGAAAAGTTATGGTTCCTCGGAGATGAGGAAGATATCAATATTTGTTCAAAACGATGATTTTGACCATTTATCACTATTGTGGTCATATTTTCTAAAATATGGGTCAAAATCAAGTGTGGTAAAGTTTTTTTATACTCATTTTAATACCAGAAATCGATTGGGCACAAAAATTCCGATTTTAAAATTTTCACTTTTTTGACATTTTTGCTAGTAGTAAATTTGCAAAATTTGTCAAAAAATGGGTCAAAAATTGAAACTGAAAGTATTTTAATTTTTTGACGTAGATTCAAAATATGATAAATACTATTGACAGAAATGCAAAAATTTTGAAAATCGGTTGATTTTTAGCTAAGTTATGGCTTCTCAAAGTTGCAAATGTCTCAATTTTTTAAACCAAAAACACGTTTTTTTTCAATTTATCACTTTCCTGGCCATATTTTTCAAAACATGTAATAAACCTTATATACCGATTTAAAATATAATAAAAGCCGTATCCAGAAATGCATAAATGAGGAAAATCGGCTAAGTTGTTGATAAGTTGTGGTTTCTCAAAGATGGGGAAGATATCAATTTTTGTTCAAAACGATGATTTTGTCCATTTATAAATATTGTGGCCATATTTTCTAAAATATGGGTCAAAATCAAGTGTGGTAAAGTCTTTTTATACTCATTTTAATACCAGAAATCGATAAGGCACAAGAAATTCCGATTTTAAAATTTTCACTTTTTTGGCATTTTTGGTAGGAGTTAATGTGTAAAAATTGTCAAAAAATGAGTCAAATTTTAAAACTGACAATATGAACAATTTTTTGATGTACAATAAAAATATGATCAATACTATTGACAGAAATGCAAAAATTTTGAAAATCGGCTGATTTTTAGCTAAGTTATGGCTTCTCAAAGTTGCAAAAGTCTCAATTTTTTAAACAAAATAACACGTTTTTTCAATTTTTCACTTTCCTTGCCATATTTTTCAAAACATTTAATAAACCTTATATACCGATTTAAAGTATAATAAAAGCCGTATCCAGAAATGCATAAATGAGGAAAATCGGCTAAGTTGTGGAAAAGTTATGGTTGCTCGGAGATGAGGAAGATATCAATATTTGTTCAAAACGATGATTTTGACCATTTATCACTATTGTGGTCATATTTCCTAAAATATGGGTCAAAATCAAGTGTGGTAAAGTTTTTTTTACTCATTTTGATACCAGAAATCGATTGGACACAAAAATTCCGATTTGAAAATTTTCACTTTTTTCGCATTTTTGCTAGTAGTAAATTTGCAAAATTTGTCAAAAAATGGGTCAAAATTTAAAATTGAAAGTATTTTAATATTTTTGGCGTAGATTCAAAATATGATAAATACCATTGACAGAAATGCAAAAAATTTGAAAATCGGCTGATTTTTAGCTAAGTTATGACTTCTCAAAGTTGCAAATGTCTCCATTTTTTAAACCAAAAACACGTTTTTTTCAATTTATCACTTTCCTTGCCATATAAACCTTATATACCGATTTAAAGTATAATAAAAGCCGTATCCAGAAATGCATAAATGAGGAAAACCGGCTAAGTTGTGGAAAAGTTATGGTTGCTCGGAGATGAGGAAGATATCAATATTTGTTCAAAACGATGATTTTGACCATTTATCACAATTGTGGTCATATTTTCTAAAATATGGGTCAAAATCAAGTGTGGTGAAGTTTTTTTATACTCATTTTGATACCAGAAATCGATTGGGCACAAAAAATTCCGATTTTAAAATTTTCACTTTTTTGACATTTTTGCTAGTAGTAAATTTGCAAAATTTGTCAAAAAATGGGTCAAAAATTGAAACTGAAAGTATTTTAATTTTTTTGACGTAGATTCAAAATATGATAAATACTATTGACAGAAATGCAAAAATTTTGAAAATCGGTTGATTTTTAGCTAAGTTATGGCTTCTCAAAGTTGCAAATGTCTCAATTTTTTAAACCAAAAACACGTTTTTTTTCAATTTATCACTTTCCTGGCCATATTTTTCAAAACATGTAATAAACCTTATATACCGATTTAAAATATAATAAAAGCCGTATCCAGAAATGCATAAATGAGGAAAATCGGCTAAGTTGTTGATAAGTTATGGTTTCTCAAAGATGGGGAAGATATCAATTTTTGTTCAAAACGATGATTTTGTCCATTTATAAATATTGTGGCCATATTTTCTAAAATATGGGTCAAAATCAAGTGTGGTAAAGTTTTTTTATACTCATTTTAATACCAGAAATCGATTGGGCACAAAAAATTCCGATTTTAAAATTTTCATTTTTTTGGCATTTTTGGTAGGAGTTAATGTGCAAAAATGGTCAAAAAATGGGTCAAATTTTAGAACTGACAATTTGAACAATTTTTTGATGTACAATAAAAATATGATCAATACTATTGACAGAAATGCATAAATTTTGAAAATCGGTTGATTTTTAGCTAAGTTATGGCTTGTCAAAGTTGCAAATGTCTCAATTTTTTAAACCAAAAAGACGTTTTTTTCAATTTATCACTTTCCTTGCCATATTTTTCAAAACATGTAATAAACCAATTTAAAGTATAATAAAAGCCGTATCCAGAAATGCATAAGTGAGGAAAATCGGCTAAGTTGTGGAAAAGTTATGGTTCCTCGGAGATGAGAAAGATATCAATATTTGTTCAAAACGATGATTTTGACCATTTATCACTATTGCGGTCATATTTTCTAAAATATGGGTCAAAATCAAGTGTGGTAAAGTTTTTTTATACTCATTTTAATACCAGAAATCGATTGGGCACAAAAATTCCGATTTTAAAATTTTCACTTTTTTGACATTTTTGCTAGTAGTAAATTTGCAAAATTTGTCAAAAAATGGGTCAAAAATTGAAACTGAAAGTATTTTAATTTTTTGACGTAGATTCAAAATATGATAAATACTATTGACAGAAATGCAAAAATTTTTAAAATCGGTTGATTTTTAGCTAAGTTATGGCTTCTCAAAGTTGCATATGTCTCAATTTTTTAAACCAAAAACACGTTTTTTTTAAATTTATCACTTTCCAGGCCATATTTTTCAAAACATGTAATAAACCTTATATACCGATTTAAAATATAATAAAAGCCGTATCCAGAAATGCATAAATGAGGAAAATCGGCTAAGTTGTTGATAAGTTATGGTTTCTCAAAGATGGGGAAGATATCAATTTTTGTTCAAAACGATGATTTTGTCCATTTATAAATATTGTGGCCATATTTTCTAAAATATGGGTCAAAATCAAGTGTGGTAAAGTCTTTTTATACTCATTTTAATACCAGAAATCGATAAGGCACAAGAAATTCCGATTTTAAAATTTTCACTTTTTTGGCATTTTTGGTAGGAGTTAATGTGCAAAAATTGTCAAAAAATGAGTCAAATTTTAAAACTGACAATATGAACAATTTTTTGATGTACAATAAAAATATGATCAATACTATTGACAGAAATGCAAAAATTTTGAAAATCGGCTGATTTTTAGCTAAGTTATGGCTTCTCAAAGTTGCAAAAGTCTCAATTTTTTAAACAAAATAACACGTTTTTTTCAATTTTTCACTCTCCTTGCCATATTTTTCAAAACATTTAATAAACCTTATATACCGATTTAAAGTATAAGGAAAATCGGCTAAGTTGTGGAAAAGTTATGGTTGCTCGGAGATGAGGAAGATATCAATATTTGTTCAAAACGATGATTTTGACCATTTATCACTATTGTGGTCATATTTTCTAAAATATGGGTCAAAATCAAGTGTGGTAAAGTTTTTTTATACTCATTTTGATACCAGAAATCGATTGGGCACAAAAAATTCCGATTTTAAAATTTTCACTTTTTTGACATTTTTGCTAGTAGTAAATTTTCAAAATTTGTCAAAAAATGGGTCAAAATTTAAAATTGAAAGTATTTTAATATTTTTGGCGTAAATTCAAAATATGATAAATACCATTGACAGAAATGCAAAAAATTTGAAAATCGGCTGATTTTTAGCTAAGTTATGACTTCTCAAAGTTGCAAATGTCTCAATTTTTTAAACCAAAAACACGTTTTTTTTTAATTTATCACTTTCCTTGCCATATTTTTCAAAACATGTAATAAACCTTATATACCGATTTAAAGTATAATAAAAGCCGTATCCAGAAATGCATAAATGAAGAAAATCGGCTAAGTTGTGGAAAAGTTATGGTTCCTCGGAGATGAGGAAGATATCAATATTTGTTCAAAACGATGATTTTGACCATTTATCACAATTGTGGTCATATTTTCTAAAATATGGGTCAAAATCAAGTGTGGTAAAGTTTTTTTATACTCATTTTAATACCAGAAATCGATAATGCACAAAAAATTCCGATTTTAAAATTTTCACTTTTTTGGCATTTTTGGTAGGAGTTAATGTGCAAAAATGGTCAAAAAATGGGTCAAATTTTAGAACTGACAATTTGAACAATTTTTTGATGTACAATAAAAATATGATCGATACCATTGACAGAAATGCATAAATTTTGAAAATCGGTTGATTTTAAGCTAAGTTATGGCTTCTCAAAGTTGCAAGAGTCTCAATTTTTTAAATCAAATAACACGTTTTTTCAATTTTTCACTTTCCTTGCCATATTTTTCAAAACATTTAATAAACCTTATATACCGATTTAAAGTATAATAAATGCCGTATCCAGAAATGCATAAATGAGGAAAATCGGCTAAGTTGTGGAAAAGTTATGGTTCCTCGGAGATGAGGAAGATATCAATATTTGTTCAAAACGATGATTTTGACCATTTATCACTATTCTGGTCATATTTTCTAAAATATGGGTCAAAATCAAGTGTGGTAAAGTTTTTTTAAACTCATTTTAATACCAGAAATCGATAAGGCACAAAAAATTCCGATTTTAGAATTTTCACTTTTTTGGCATTTTTGGTGGGAATTAATGTGCAAAATTTGTCAAAAAATGGGTCAAATTTTAAAACTGACAATATGAACAATTTTTTGATGTACAATAAAAATATGATCAATACTATTGACAGAAATGCAAAAATTTTGAAAATCGGCTGATTTTTAGCTAAGTTATGGCTTCTCAAAGTTGCAAAAGTCTCAATTTTTTAAACAAAATAACACGTTTTTTTCAATTTTTCACTCTCCTTGCCATATTTTTCAAAACATTTAATAAACCTTATATACCGATTTAAAGTATAAGGAAAATCGGCTAAGTTGTGGAAAAGTTATGGTTGCTCGGAGATGAGGAAGATATCAATATTTGTTCAAAACGATGATTTTGACCATTTATCACTATTGTGGTCATATTTTCTAAAATATGGGTCAAAATCAAGTGTGGTAAAGTTTTTTTATACTCATTTTGATACCAGAAATCGATTGGGCACAAAAAATTCCGATTTTAAAATTTTCACTTTTTTGACATTTTTGCTAGTAGTAAATTTTCAAAATTTGTCAAAAAATGGGTCAAAATTTAAAATTGAAAGTATTTTAATATTTTTGGCGTAAATTCAAAATATGATAAATACCATTGACAGAAATGCAAAAAATTTGAAAATCGGCTGATTTTTAGCTAAGTTATGGCTTCTCAAAGTTGCAAATGTCTCAATTTTTTAAACCAAAAACACGTTTTTTTTAATTTATCACTTTCCTTGCCATATTTTTCAAAACATGTAATAAACCTTATATACCGATTTAAAGTATAATAAAAGCCGTATCCAGAAATGCATAAATGAAGAAAATCGGCTAAGTTGTGGAAAAGTTATGGTTCCTCGGAGATGAGGAAGATATCAATATTTGTTCAAAACGATGATTTTGACCATTTATCACAATTGTGGTCATATTTTCTAAAATATGGGTCAAAATCAAGTGTGGTAAAGTTTTTTTATACTCATTTTAATACCAGAAATCGATAATGCACAAAAAATTCCGATTTTAAAATTTTCACTTTTTTTGGCATTTTTGGTAGGAGTTAATGTGCAAAAATGGTCAAAAAATGGGTCAAATTTTAGAACTGACAAT
The DNA here is from genome assembly GCA_018150725.1 of Drosophila quadrilineata. Lineage (NCBI taxonomy): Eukaryota > Metazoa > Arthropoda > Insecta > Diptera > Drosophilidae > Drosophila > Drosophila quadrilineata. The sequence goes on from JAECWN010000337.1 coordinate 122,784, forward strand.
TTGAACAATTTTTTGATGTACAATAAAAATATGATCGATACCATTGACAGAAATGCATAAATTTTGAAAATCGGTTGATTTTAAGCTAAGTTATGGCTTCTCAAAGTTGCAAGAGTCTCAATTTTTTAAATCAAATAACACGTTTTTTCAATTTTTCACTTTCCTTGCCATATTTTTCAAAACATTTAATAAACCTTATATACCGATTTAAAGTATAATAAATGCCGTATCCAGAAATGCATAAATGAGGAAAATCGGCTAAGTTGTGGAAAAGTTATGGTTCCTCGGAGATGAGGAAGATATCAATATTTGTTCAAAACGATGATTTTGACCATTTATCACTATTCTGGTCATATTTTCTAAAATATGGGTCAAAATCAAGTGTGGTAAAGTTTTTTTAAACTCATTTTAATACCAGAAATCGATAAGGCACAAAAAATTCCAATTTTAGAATTTTCACTTTTTTGGCATTTTTGGTGGGAATTAATGTGCAAAATTTGTCAAAAAATGGGTCAACAATTAAAACTGAAAGTATTTTAATTATTTTGACGTAGATTCAAAATATGATAAATACCATTGACAGAAATGCATAAATTTTGAAAATCGGTTGATTTTTAGCTAAGTTATGGCTTCTCAAAGTTGCAAATGTCTCAATTTTTTAAACCAAAAACACGTTTTTTTCAATTTATCACTTTCCTTGCCATATTTTTTAAAACATGTAATAAAACTTATATACCGATTTAAAGTATAATAAAAGCCGTATCCAGAAATGCATAAATGAAGAAAATCGGCTAAGTTGTGGAAAAGTTATGGTTGCTCGGAGATGAGGAAGATATCAATTTTTGTTCAAAACGATGATTTTGACCATTTATCACTATTGTGGTCATATTTTCTAAAATATGGGTCAAAATCAAGTGTGGTAATGTTTTTTAATACTCATTTTAATACCAGTAATCGATAATGCACAAAAAATTCCGATTCTAAAATTTTCATTTTTTTGGCATTTTTGGTAGGAGTTAATGTGCAAAAATGGTCAAAAAATGGGTCAAATTTTAGAACTGACAGTTTGAACAATTTTTTGATGTACAATAAAAATATGATCAATACTATTGACAGATATGGATAAATTTTGAAAATCGGTTGATTTTTAGCTAAGTTATGGCTTCTCAAAGTTGCAAGAGTCTCAATTTTGTAAACCAAATAACACGTTTTTTCAATTTTTCACTTTTCTTGCCATATTTTTCAAACATTTAATAAACCTTATATACCGATTTAAAGTATAATAAAAGCCGTATCCAGAAATGCATAAATGAGGAAAATCGGCTAAGTTGTGGAAAAGTTATGGTTGCTTGGAGATGAGGAAGATATCAATATTTGTTCAAAACGATGACTTTGACCATTTATCACTATTGTGGTCATATTTTCTAAAATATGGGTCAAAATCAAGTGTGGTAAAGTTTTTTTAAACTCATTTTAATACCAGAAATCGATAAGGCACAAAAAATTCCGATTTTAGAATTTTCACTTTTTTGGCATTTTTGGTAGGAATTAATGTGCAAAATTTGTCAAAAAATGGGTCAAAAATTAAAACTGAAAGTATTTTAATTATTTTGACGTAGATTCAAAATATGATCAATACTATTGACAGAAATGCATAAATTTTGAAAATCGGTTGATTTTAAGCTAAGTTATGGCTTCTCAAAGTTGCAAGAGTCTCAATTTTTTAAACCAAATAACACGTTTTTTCAATTTTTCACTTTCCTTGCCATATTTTTCAAAAGATTTAATAAACCTTATATACCGATTTAAAGTATAATAAATGCCGTATCCAGAAATGCATAAATGAGGAAAATCGGCTAAGTTGTGGAAAAGTTATGGTTCCTCGGAGATGAGGAAGATATCAATATTTGTTCAAAACTATGATTTCGACCATTTATCACTATTGTGGTCATATTTTCTAAAATATGGGTCAAAATCAAGTGTGGTAAAGTTTTTTTAAACTCATTTTAATACCAGAAATCGATAAGGCACAAAAAATTCCGATTTTAGAATTTTCACTTTTTTGGCATTTTTGGTGGGAATTAATGTGCAAAATTTGTCAAAAAATGGGTCAAAAATTAAAACTGAAAGTATTTTAATTATTTTGACGTAGATTCAAAATATGATCAAAACTATTGACAGAAATGCATAAATTTTGAAAATCGGTTGATTTTTAGCTAAGTTATGGCTTCTCAAAGTTGCAAGAGTCTCAATTTTTTAAACCAAATAACACGTTTTTTCAATTTTTCTCTTTTCTTGCCATATTTTTCAAAACATTTAATAAACCTTATATACCGATTTAAAGTATAATAAAAGCCGTATCCAGAAATGCATAAATGAAGAAAATCGGCTAAGTTGTGGAAAAGTTATGGTTCCTCGGAGATGAGGAAGATATCAATATTTGTTCAAAACGATGATTTTGACCATTTATCACAATTGTGGTCATATTTTCTAAAATATGGGTCAAAATCAAGTGTGGTAAAGTTTTTTTATACTCATTTTAATACCAGAAATCGATAATGCACAAAAATTCCGATTTTAAAATTTTCACTTTTTGGCATTTTTGGTAGGAGTTAATGTGCAAAAATGGTCAAAAAATGGGTCAAATTTTAGAACTGACAATTTGAACAATTTTTTGATGTACAATAAAAATATGATCGATACCATTGACAGAAATGCATAAATTTTGAAAATCGGTTGATTTTAAGCTAAGTTATGGCTTCTCAAAGTTGCAAGAGTCTCAATTTTTTAAATCAAATAACACGTTTTTTCAATTTTTCACTTTCCTTGCCATATTTTTCAAAACATTTAATAAACCTTATATACCGATTTAAAGTATAATAAATGCCGTATCCAGAAATGCATAAATGAGGAAAATCGGCTAAGTTGTGGAAAAGTTATGGTTCCTCGGAGATGAGGAAGATATCAATATTTGTTTAAAACGATGATTTTGACCATTTATCACTATTCTGGTCATATTTTCTAAAATATGGGTCAAAATCAAGTGTGGTAAAGTTTTTTTAAACTCATTTTAATACCAGTAATCGATAATGCACAAAAAATTCCGATTCTAAAATTTTCATTTTTTTGGCATTTTTGGTAGGAGTTAATGTGCAAAAATGGTCAAAAAATGGGTCAAATTTTAGAACTGACAGTTTGAACAATTTTTTGATGTACAATAAAAATATGATCAATACTATTGACAGATATGGATAAATTTTGAAAATCGGTTGATTTTTAGCTAAGTTATGGCTTCTCAAAGTTGCAAGAGTCTCAATTTTGTAAACCAAATAACACGTTTTTTCAATTTTTCACTTTTCTTGCCATATTTTTCAAACATTTAATAAACCTTATATACCGATTTAAAGTATAATAAAAGCCGTATCCAGAAATGCATAAATGAGGAAAATCGGCTAAGTTGTGGAAAAGTTATGGTTGCTTGGAGATGAGGAAGATATCAATATTTGTTCAAAACGATGACTTTGACCATTTATCACTATTGTGGTCATATTTTCTAAAATATGGGTCAAAATCAAGTGTGGTAAAGTTTTTTTAAACTCATTTTAATACCAGAAATCGATAAGGCACAAAAAATTCCGATTTTAGAATTTTCACTTTTTTGGCATTTTTGGTAGGAATTAATGTGCAAAATTTGTCAAAAAATGGGTCAAAAATTAAAACTGAAAGTATTTTAATTATTTTGACGTAGATTCAAAATATGATCAATACTATTGACAGAAATGCATAAATTTTGAAAATCGGTTGATTTTAAGCTAAGTTATGGCTTTTTAAAGTTGCAAGAGTCTCAATTTTTTAAACCAAATAACACGTTTTTTAAATTTTTCACTTTCCTTGCCATATTTTTCAAAAGATTTAATAAACCTTATATACCGATTTAAAGTATAATAAATGCCGTATCCAGAAATGCATAAATGAGGAAAATCGGCTAAGTTGTGGAAAAGTTATGGTTCCTCGGAGATGAGGAAGATATCAATATTTGTTCAAAACTATGATTTCGACCATTTATCACTATTGTGGTCATATTTTCTAAAATATGGGTCAAAATCAAGTGTGGTAAAGTTTTTTTAAACTCATTTTAATACCAGAAATCGATAAGGCACAAAAATTCCGATTTTAGAATTTTCACTTTTTTGGCATTTTTGGTGGGAATTAATGTGCAAAATTTGTCAAAAAATGGGTCAAAAATTAAAACTGAAAGTATTTTAATTATTTTGACGTAGATTCAAAATATGATCAAAACTATTGACAGAAATGCATAAATTTTGAAAATCGGTTGATTTTTAGCTAAGTTATGGCTTCTCAAAGTTGCAAGAGTCTCAATTTTTTAAACCAAATAACACGTTTTTTCAATTTTTCTCTTTTCTTGCCATATTTTTCAAAACATTTAATAAACCTTATATACCGATTTAAAGTATAATAAAAGCCGTATCCAGAAATGCATAAATGAAGAAAATCGGCTAAGTTGTGGAAAAGTTATGGTTCCTCGGAGATGAGGAAGATATCAATATTTGTTCAAAACGATGATTTTGACCATTTATCACAATTGTGGTCATATTTTCTAAAATATGGGTCAAAATCAAGTGTGGTAAAGTTTTTTTATACTCATTTTAATACCAGAAATCGATAATGCACAAAAAATTCCGATTTTAAAATTTTCACTTTTTTGGCATTTTTGGTAGGAGTTAATGTGCAAAAATGGTCAAAAAATGGGTCAAATTTTAGAACTGACAATTTGAACAATTTTTTGATGTACAATAAAAATATGATCGATACCATTGACAGAAATGCATAAATTTTGAAAATCGGTTGATTTTAAGCTAAGTTATGGCTTCTCAAAGTTGCAAGAGTCTCAATTTTTTAAATCAAATAACACGTTTTTTCAATTTTTCTCTTTCTTTGCCATATTTTTCAAAACATTTAATAAACCTTATATACCGATTTAAAGTATAATAAATGCCGTATCCAGAAATGCATAAATGAGGAAAATCGGCTAAGTTGTGGAAAAGTTATGGTTCCTCGGAGATGAGGAAGATATCAATATTTGTTCAAAACGATGATTTTGACCATTTATCACTATTGTGGTCATATTTTCTAAAATATGGGTCAAAATCAAGTGTGGTAAAGTTTTTTTAAACTCATTTTAATACCAGAAATCGATAAGGCACAAAAAATTCCGATTTTAGAATTTTGACTTTTTTGGCATTTTTGGTGGGAATTAATGTGCAAAATTTGTCAAAAAATGGGTCAAAAATTAAAACTGAAAGTATTTTATTTTTTTGACGTAGATTCAAAATATGATAAATACCATTGACAGAAATGCAAAAATTTTGAAAATCGGTTGATTTTTAGCTAAGTTATGGCTTCTCAAAGTTGCAAATGTCTTAATTTTTTAAACCAAAAACACGTTTTTTTCAATTTATCACTTTCCTTGCCATATTTTTCAAAACATGTAATAAACCTTATATACCGATTTAAAGTATAATAAAAGCCGTATCCAGAAATGCATAAATGAGGAAAACCGGCTAAGTTGTGGAAAAGTTATGGTTCCTCGGAGATGAGGAAGATATCAATATTTGTTCAAAACGATGATTTTGACCATTTATCACTATTGTGGTCATATTTTCTAAAATATGGGTCAAAATCAAGTGTGGTAAAGTTTTTTTATACTCATTTTAATACCAGAAATCGATAAGGCAAAAGAAATTCCGATTTTAAAATTTTCACTTTTTTGGCATTTTTGGTAGGAGTTAATGTGCAAAAATGGTCAAAAAATGGGTCAAATTTTAGAACTGACAATTTGAACAATTTTTTGATGTACAATAAAAATATGATCAATACTATTGACAGAAATGCATAAATTTTGAAAATCGGTTGATTTTAAGCTAAGTTATGGCTTCTCAAAGTTGCAAGAGTCTCAATTTTTTAAACCAAATAACACGTTTTTTCAATTTTTCACTTTCCTTGCCATACTTTTCAAAACATTTAATAAACCTTATATACCGATTTAAAGTATAATAAATGCCGTATCCAGAAATGCATAAATGAGGAAAATCGGCTAAGTTGTGGAAAAGTTATGGTTGCTCGGAGATGAGGAAGATATCAATTTTTGTTCAAAACGATGATTTTGACCATTTATCACTATTGTGGTCATATTTTCTAAAATATGGGTCAAAATCAAGTGTGGTAATGTTTTTTTATACTCATTTTAATACCAGTAATCGATAATGCACAAAAAATTCCGATTCTAAAATTTTCATTTTTTTGGCATTTTTGGTAGGAGTTAATGTGCAAAAATGGTCAAAAAATGGGTCAAATTTTAGAACTGACAATTTGAACAATTTTTTGATGTACAATAAAAATATGATCAATACTATTGACAGATATGGATAAATTTTGAAAATCGGTTGATTTTTAGCTAAGTTATGGCTTCTCAAAGTTGCAAGAGTCTCAATTTTGTAAACCAAATAACACGTTTTTTCAATTTTTCACTTTTCTTGCCATATTTTTCAAACATTTAATAAACATTATATACCGATTTAAAGTTTAATAAAAGCCGTATCCAGAAATGCATAAATGAGGAAAATCGGCTAAGTTGTGGAAAAGTTATGGTTGCTTGGAGATGAGGAAGATATCAATATTTGTTCAAAACGACGATTTTGACCATTTATCACTATTGTGGTCATATTTTCTAAAATATGGGTCAAAATCAAGTGTGGTAAAGTTTTTTTAAACTCATTTTAATACCAGAAATCGATAAGGCACAAAAAAATCCGATTTTAGAATTTTCACTTTTTTGGCATTTTTGGTAGGAATTAATGTGCAAAATTTGTCAAAAAATGGGTCAAAAATTAAAACTGAAAGTATTTTAATTATTTTGACGTAGATTCAAAATATGATCAATACTATTGACAGAAATGCATAAATTTTGAAAATCGGTTGATTTTAAGCTAAGTTATGGCTTCTCAAAGTTGCAAGAGTCTCAATTTTTTAAACCAAATAACACGTTTTTACAATTTTTCACTTTCCTTGCCATATTTTTCAAAAGATTTAATAAACCTTATATACCGATTTAAAGTATAATAAATGCCGTATCCAGAAATGCATAAATGAGGAAAATCGGCTAAGTTGTGGAAAAGTTATGGTTCCTCGGAGATGAGGAAGATATCAATATTTGTTCAAAACTATGATTTCGACCATTTATCACTATTGTGGTCATATTTTCTAAAATATGGGTCAAAATCAAGTGTGGTAAAGTTTTTTTAAACTCATTTTAATACCAGAAATCGATAAGGCACAAAAAATTCCGATTTTAGATTTTTGACTTTTTTGGCATTTTTGGTGGGAATTAATGTGCAAAATTTGTCAAAAAATGGGTCAAAAATTAAAACTGAAAGTATTTTAATTATTTTGACGTAGATTCAAAATATGATCAATACTATTGACAGAAATGCATAAATTTTGAAAATCGGTTGATTTTAAGCTAAGTTATGGCTTCTCAAAGTTGCAAGAGTCTCAATTTTTTAAACCAAATAACACGTTTTTTCAATTTTTCACTTTCCTTGCCATATTTTTCAAAAGATTTAATAAACCTTATATACCGATTTAAAGTATAATAAATGCCGTATCCAGAAATGCATAAATGAGGAAAATCGGCTAAGTTGTGGAAAAGTTATGGTTCCTCGGAGATGAGGAAGATATCAATATTTGTTCAAAACGATGATTTCGACCATTTATCACTATTGTGGTCATATTTTCTAAAATATGGGTCAAAATCAAGTGTGGTAAAGTTTTTTTAAACTCATTTTAATACCAGAAATCGATAAGGCACAAAAAATTCCGATTTTAGAATTTTCACTTTTTTGGCATTTTTGGTGGGAATTAATGTGCAAAATTTGTCAAAAAATGGGTCAAAAATTAAAACTGAAAGTATTTTAATTATTTTGACGTAGATTCAAAATATGATCAAAACTATTGACAGAAATGCATAAATTTTGAAAATCGGTTGATTTTTAGCTAAGTTATGGCTTCTCAAAGTTGCAAGAGTCTCAATTTTTTAAACCAAATAACACGTTTTTTCAATTTTTCTCTTTTCTTGCCATATTTTTCAAAACATGTAATAAACCTTATATACCGATTTAAAGTATAATAAATGCCGTATCCAGAAATGCATAAATGAGGAAAATCGGCTAAGTTGTGGAAAAGTTATGGTTCCTCGGAGATGAGGAAGATATCAATATTTGTTCAAAACTATGATTTCGACCATTTATCACTATTGTGGTCATATTTTCTAAAATATGGGTCAAAATCAAGTGTGGTAAAGTTTTTTTATACTCATTTTAATACCAGAAATCGATAAGGCACAAAAAATTCCGATTTTAGAATTTTCACTTTTTTGGCATTTTTGGTGGGAATTAATGTGCAAAATTTGTCAAAAAATGGGTCAAAAATTAAAACTGACAAGTATGTTTAATTTTTTGATGTAGATTCAAAATATGATCAAAACTATTGACAGAAATGCATAAATTTTGAAAATCGGTTGATTTTTAGCTAAGTTATGGCTTCTCAAAGTTGCAAGAGTCTCAATTTTTTAAACCAAATAACACGTTTTTTCAATTTTTCTCTCTTCTTGCCATATTTTTCAAAACATGTAATAAACCTTATATACCGATTTAAAGTATAATAAAAGCCGTATCCAGAAATGCATAAATGAGGAAAATCGGCTAAGTTGTGGAAAAGTTATGGTTCCTCGGAGATGAGGAAGATATCAATATTTGTTCAAAACTATGATTTTGACCATTTATCACTATTGTGGTCATATTTTCTAAAATATGGGTCAAAATCAAGTGTGGTAAAGTTTTTTTATACTCATTTTAATACCAGAAATCGATAATGCACAAAAATTCCGATTTTAAAATTTTCATTTTTTTGGCATTTTTGGTAGGAGTTAATGTGAAAAATTGGTCAAAAAATGGGTCAAAATTTAAAACTGACAATATGAACAATTTTTTGATGTACAATAAAAATATTATCAATACTATTGACAGAAATGCATAAATTTTGAAAATCGGTTGATTTTTAGCTAAGTTATGGCTTCTCAAAGTGGCAAGAGTCTCAATTTTTTAAACCAAATAACACGTTTTTTAAATTTTTCACTTTTCTTGCCATATTTTTCAAAACATTTAATAAACCTTATATACCGATTTAAAGTATAATAAAAGCCGTATCCATAAATGCATAAATGAGGAAAATCGGCTAAGTTGTGGAAAAGTTATGGTTCCTCGGAGATGAGGAAGATATCAATATTTGTTCAAAACTATGATTTTGACCATTTATCACTATTGTGGTCATATTTTCTAAAATATGGGTCAAAATCAAGTGTGGTAAAGTTTTTTTATACTCATTTTAATACCAGAAATCGATAATGCACAAAAAATTCCGATTTTAAAATTTTCATTTTTTTGGCATTTTGGTAGGAGTTAATGTGCAAAAATGGTCAAAAAATGGGTCAAATTTTAAAACTGACAATATGAACAATTTTTTGATCTACAATAAAAATATTATCAATACTATTGACAGAAATGCATAAATTTTGAAAATCGGTTGATTTTTAGCTAAGTTATGGCTTCTCAAAGTGGCAAGAGTCTCAATTTTTTAAACCAAATAACACGTTTTTTAAATTTTTCACTTTTCTTGCCATATTTTTCAAAACATTTAATAAACCTTATATACCGATTTAAAGTATAATAAAAGCCGTATCCAGAAATGCATAAATGAGGAAAATCGGCTAAGTTGTGGAAAAGTTATGGTTCCTCGGAGATGAGGAAGATATCAATATTTGTTCAAAACTATGATTTTGACCATTTATCACTATTGTGGTCATATTTTCTAAAATATGGGTCAAAATCAAGTGTGGTAAAGTTTTTTTAAACTCATTTTAATACCAGATATCGATAAGGCACAGAAAATTCAGATTTTAAAATTTTCACTTTTTTGACATTTTTGCTAGTAGTAAATTTGAAAAATTTGTCAAAGAATGGGTCAAAAATTAAAACTGAAAGTATTTTAATTATTTTAACGTAGATTCAAAATATGATCAATACTATTGACAGAAATGCATAAATTTTGAAAATCGGTTGATTTTAAGCTAAGTTATGGCTTCTCAAAGTTGCAAATGTCTCAATTTTTTAAACCAAATAACACGTTTTTTTCAATTTTTCACTTTCCTTGCCATATTTTTCAAAACATTTAATAAACCTTATATACCGATTTAAAGTATAATAAAAGCCGTATCCAGAAATGCATAAATGAGGAAAATCGGCTAAGTTGTGGAAAAGTTATGGTTGCTTGGAGATGAGGAAGATATCAATATTTGTTCAAAACGATGATTTTGACCATTTATCACTATTGTGGTCATATTTTCTAAAATATGGGTCAAAATCAAGTGTGGTAAAGTTTTTTTAAACTCATTTTAATACCAGAAATCGATAAGGCACAAAAAATTCCGATTTTAGAATTTTCACTTTTTTGGCATTTTTGGTGGGAATTAATGTGCAAAATTTGTCAAAAAATGGGTCAAAAATTAAAACTGAAAGTATTTTAATTATTTTGACGTAGATTCAAAATATGATAAATACCATTGACAGAAATGCAAAAATTTTGAAAATCGGTTGATTTTTAGCTAAGTAATGGCTTCTCAAAGTTGCAAATGTCTCAATTTTTTAAACCAAAAACACGTTTTTTCTATTTATCACTTTTCTTGCCATATTTTTCAAAACATGTAATAAAACTTATATACCGATTTAAAGTATAATAAAAGCCGTATCCAGAAATGCATAAATGAAGAAAATCGGCTAAGTTGTGGAAAAGTTATGGTTCCTCGGAGATGAGGAAGATATCAATATTTGTTCAAAACTATGATATCGACCATTTATCACTATTGTGGTCATATTTTCTAAAATATGGGTCAAAATCAAGTGTGGTAAAGTTTTTTTATACTCATTTTAATACCAGAAATCGATAATGCACAAAAAATTCCGATTTTAAAATTTTCATTTTTTTTGGCATTTTTGGTAGGAGTTAATGTGCAAAAATGGTCAAAAAATGGGTCAAATTTTAAAACTGACAATATGAACAATTTTTTGATCTACAATAAAAATATTATCAATACTATTGACAGAAATGCATAAATTTTGAAAATCGGTTGATTTTTAGCTAAGTTATGGCTTCTCAAAGTGGCAAAAGTCTCAATTTTTTAAACCAAATAACACGTTTTTTAAATTTTTCACTTTTCTTGCCATATTTTTCAAAACATTTAATAAACCTTATATACCGATTTAAAGTATAATAAAAGCCGTATCCAGAAATGCATAAATGAGGAAAATCGGCTAAGTTGTGGAAAAGTTATGGTTCCTCGGAGATGAGGAAGATATCAATATTTGTTCAAAACTATGATTTTGACCATTTATCACTATTGTGGTCATATTTTCTAAAATATGGGTCAAAATCAAGTGTGGTAAAGTTTTTTTAAACTCATTTTAATACCAGATATCGATAAGGCACAGAAAATTCAGATTTTAAAATTTTCACTTTTTTGACATTTTTGCTAGTAGTAAATTTGAAAAATTTGTCAAAGAATGGGTCAAAAATTAAAACTGAAAGTATTTTAATTATTTTAACGTAGATTCAAAATATGATCAATACTATTGACAGAAATGCAAAAATTTTGAAAATCGGTTGATTTTAAGCTAAGTTATGGCTTCTCAAAGTTGCAAATGTCTCAATTTTTTAAACCAAATAACACGTTTTTTCAATTTTTCACTTTCCTTGCCATATTTTTCAAAACATTTAATAAACCTTATATACCGATTTAAAGTATAATAAAAGCCGTATCCAGAAATGCATAAATGAGGAAAATCGGCTAAGTTGTGGAAAAGTTATGGTTGCTTGGAGATGAGGAAGATATCAATATTTGTTCAAAACGATGATTTTGACCATTTATCACTATTGTGGTCATATTTTCTAAAATATGGGTCAAAATCAAGTGTGGTAAAGTTTTTTTAAACTCATTTTAATACCAGAAATCGATAAGGCACAAAAAATTCCGATTTTAGAATTTTCACTTTTTTGGCATTTTTGGTGGGAATTAATGTGCAAAATTTGTCAAAAAATGGGTCAAAAATTAAAACTGAAAGTATTTTAATTATTTTGACGTAGATTCAAAATATGATAAATACCATTGACAGAAATGCAAAAATTTTGAAAATCGGTTGATTTTTAGCTAAGTAATGGCTTCTCAAAGTTGCAAATGTCTCAATTTTTTAAACCAAAAACACGTTTTTTCTATTTATCACTTTCCTTGCCATATTTTTCAAAACATGTAATAAAACTTATATACCGATTTAAAGTATAATAAAAGCCGTATCCAGAAATGCATAAATGAGGAAAATCGGCTAAGTTGTGGAAAAGTTATGGTTGCTCGGAGATGATGAAGATATCAATATTTGTTCAAAACGATGATTTTGACCATTTATCACTATTGTGGTCATATTTTCTAAAATATGGGTCAAAATCAAGTGTGGTAAAGTTTTTTATACTCATTTTAATACCAGAAATCGATAAGTCACAAAAAATTCCGATTTTAAAATTTTCATTTTTTTTTGGCATTTTTGGTAGGAGTTAATGTGCAAAAATGGTCAAAAAATGGGTCAAATTTTAAAACTGACAATATGAACAATTTTTTGATGTACAATAAAAATATGATCAATACTATTGACAGAAATGCATAAATTTTGAAAATCGGTTGATTTTTAGCTAAGTTATGGCTTCTCAAAGTTGCAAGAGTCTCAATTTTTTAAACCAAATAACACGTTTTTTCAATTTTTCTCTTTTCTTGCCATATTTTTCAAGACATTTAATAAACCTTATATACCGATTTAAAGTATAATAAAAGCCGTATCCAGAAATGCATAAATGAAGAAAATCGGCAAAGTTGTGGAAAAGTTATGGTTCCTCGGAGATGAGGAAGATATCAATATTTGTTCAAAACTATGATTTCGACCATTTATCACTATTGTGGTCATATTTTCTAAAATATGGGTCAAAATCAAGTGTGGTAAAGTTTTTTTATACTCATTTTAATACCAGAAATCGATAATGCACAAAAAATTCCGATTTTAAAATTTTCATTTTTTTTGGCATTTTTGGTAGGAGTTAATGTGCAAAAATGGTCAAAAAATGGGTCAAATTTTAAAACTGACAATATGAACAATTTTTTGATGTACAATAAAAATATGATCAATACTATTGACAGAAATGCATAAATTTTGAAAATCGGTTGATTTTTAGCTAAGTTATGGCTTCTCAAAGTTGCAAGAGTCTCAATTTTTTAAACCAAATAACACGTTTTTTCAATTTTTCTCTTTTCTTGCCATATTTTTCAAAACATTTAATAAACCTTATATACCGATTTAAAGTATAATAAAAGCCGTATCCAGAAATGCATAAATGAGGAAAATCGGCTAAGTTGTGGAAAAGTTATGGTTGCTCGGAGATGAGGAAGATATCAATATTTGTTCAAAACGATGATTTTGACCATTTATCACTATTGTGGTCATATTTTCTAAAATATGGGTCAAAATCAAGTGTGGTAAAGTTTTTTTAAACTCATTTTAATACCAGAAATCGATAAGGCACAAAAAATTCCGATTTTAGAATTTTCACTTTTTTGGCATTTTTGGTGGGAATTAATGTGCAAAATTTGTCAAAAAATGGGTCAAAAATTAAAACTGAAAGTATTTTAATTATTTTGACGTAGATTCAAAATATGATAAATACCATTGACAGAAATGCAAAAATTTTGAAAATCGGTTGATTTTTAGCTAAGTAATGGCTTCTCAAAGTTGCAAATGTCTCAATTTTTTAAACCAAAAACACGTTTTTTTCAATTTATCACTTTCCTTGCCATATTTTTCAAAACATGTAATAAAACTTATATACCGATTTAAAGTATAATAAAAGCCGTATCCAGAAATGCATAAATGAGGAAAATCGGCTAAGTTGTGGAAAAGTTATGGTTGCTCGGAGATGAGGAAGATATCAATATTTGTTCAAAACGATGATTTTGACCATTTATAACTATTGTGGTCATATTTTCTAAAATATGGGTCAAAATCAAGTGTGGTAAAGTTTTTTTATACTCATTTTAATACCAGAAATCGATAAGTCACAAAAAATTCCTATTTTAAAATTTTCATTTTGTTTTGGCATTTTTGGTAGGAGTTAATGTGCAAAAATGGTCAAAAAATGGGTCAAATTTTAAAACTGACAATATGAACATTTTTTTGATGTACAATAAAAATATGATCAATACTATTGACAGAAATGCATAAATTTTGAAAATCGGTTGATTTTTAGCTAAGTTATGGCTTCTCAAAGTTGCAAAAGTCTCAATTTTTTAAACCAAATAACACGTTTTTTCAATTTTTCTCTTTTCTTGCCATATTTTTCAAAACATTTAATAAACCTTATATACCGATTTAAAGTATAATAAAAGCCGTATCCAGAAATGCATAAATGAAGAAAATCGGCTAAGTTGTGGAAAAGTTATGGTTCCTCGGAGATGAGGAAGATATCAATATTTGTTCAAAACTATGATTTCGACCATTTATCACTATTGTGGTCATATTTTCTAAAATATGGGTCAAAATCAAGTGTGGTAAAGTTTTTTTATACTCATTTTAATACCAGAAATCGATAATGCACAAAAAATTCCGATTTTAAAATTTTCATTTTTTTTGGCATTTTTGGTAGGAGTTAATGTGCAAAAATGGTCAAAAAATGGGTCAAATTTTAAAACTGACAATATGAACAATTTTTTGATGTACAATAAAAATATGATCAATACTATTGACAGAAATGCATAAATTTTGAAAATCGGTTGATATTTAGCTAAGTTATGGCTTCTCAAAGTGGCAAGAGTCTCAATTTTTTAAACCAAATAACACTTTTTTAAATTTTTCACTTTTCTTGCCATATTTTTCAAAACATTTAATAAACCTTATATACCGATTTAAAGTATAATAAAAGCCTTATCCAGAAATGCATAAATGAGGAAAATCGGCTAAGTTGTGGAAAAGTTATGGTTCCTCGGAGATGAGGAAGATATCAATATTTGTTCAAAACGATGATTTTGACCATTTATCACTATTGTGGTCATATTTTCTAAAATATGGGTCAAAATCAAGTGTGGTACAGTTTTTTTAAACTCATTTTAATACCAGAAATCGATAAGGCACAAAAAATTCCGATTTTAGAATTTTCACTTTTTTGGCATTTTTGGTGGGAATTAATGTGCAAAATTTGTCAAAAAATGGGTCTAAAATTAAAACTGAAAGTATTTTAATTATTTTGACGTAGATTCAAAATATGATAAATACCATTGACAGAAATGCAAAAATTTTGAAAATCGGTTGATTTTTAGCTAAGTTATGGCTTCTCAAAGTTGCAAATGTCTCAATTTTTTAAACCAAAAACACGTTTTTTTCAATTTATCACTTTCCTTGCCATATTTTTCAAAACATGTAATAAAACTTATATACCGATTTAAAGTATAATAAAAGCCGTATCCAGAAATGCATTAATGAGGAAAATCGGCTAAGTTGTGGAAAAGTTATGGTTGCTCGGAGATGAGGAAGATATCAATATTTGTCCAAAACGATGATTTTGACCATTTATCACTATTGTGGTCATATTTTCTAAAATATGGGTCAAAATCAAGTGTGGTAAAGTTTTTTTATACTCATTTTAATACCAGAAATCGATAAGTCACAAAAAATTCCTATTTTAAAATTTTCATTTTGTTTTGGCATTTTTGGTAGGAGTTAATGTGCAAAAATGGTCAAAAAATGGGTCAAATTTTAAAACTGACTATATGAACAATTTTTTGATGTACAATAAAAATATGATCAATACTATTGACAGAAATGCATAAATTTTGAAAATCGGTTGATTTTTAGCTATGTTATGGCTTCTCAAAGTTGCTAGAGTCTCAATTTTTTAAACCAAATAACACGTTTTTTCAATTTTTCTCTTTTCTTGCCATATTTTTCAAAACATTTAATAAACCTTATATACCGATTTAAAGTATAATAAAAGCCGTATCCAGAAATGCATAAATGAAGAAAATCGGCTAAGTTGTGGAAAAGTTATGGTTCCTCGGAGATGAGGAAGATATCAATATTTGTTCAAAACTATGATTTCGACCATTTATCACTATTGTGGTCATATTTTCTAAAATATGGGTCAAAATCAAGTGTGGTAAAGTTTTTTTATACTCATTTTAATACCAGAAATCGATAATGCACAAAAAATTCCGATTTTAAAATTTTCATTTCATATTATGATCAATACTATTGACAGAAATGCGTAAATTTTGAAAATCGGTTGATTTTTAGCTAAGTTATGGCTTCTCAAAGTGGCAAGAGTCTCAATTTTTTAAACCAAATAACACATTTTTAAATTTTTCACTTTTCTTGCCATATTTTTCAAAACATTTAATAAACCTTATATACCGATTTAAAGTATAATAAAAGCCGTATCCAGAAATGCATAAATGAGGAAAATCGGCCAAGTTGTGGAAAAGTTATGGTTCCTCGGAGATGAGGAAGATATCAATATTTGTTCAAAACTATGAGATTGACCATTTATCACTATTGTGGTCATATTTTCTAAAATATGGGTCAAAATCAAGTGTGGTAAAGTTTTTTTAAACTTATTTTAATACCAGAAATCGATAAGGCACAAAAAATTCCGATTTTAGAATTTTCACTTTTTTGGCATTTTTGGTGGGAATTAATGTGCAAAATTTGTCAAAAAATGGGTCAAAAATTAAAACTGAAAGTATTTTAATTATTTTGACGTAGATTCAAAATATGAAAAATACCATTGACAGAAATGCAAAAATTTTGAAAATCGGTTGATTTTTAGCTAAGTTATGGCTTCTCAAAGTTGCAAATGTCTCAATTTTTTAAACCAAAAAAACGTTTTTTTCAATTTATCACTTTCCTTGCCATATTTTTCAAAACATGTAATAAACCTTATATACCGATTTAAAGTATAATAAAAGCCGTATCCAGAAATGCATAAATGAGGAAAATCGGCTAAGTTGTGGAAAAGTTATGGTTGCTCGGAGATGAGGAAGATATCAATATTTGTTCAAAACGATGATTTTGACCATTTATCACTATTTTGGCCATATTTTCTAAAATATGGGTCAAAATCAAGTGTGGTAAAGTTTTTTTAAACTCATTTTAATACCAGAAATCGATAAGGCACAAAAAATTCCGATTTTAGAATTTTCACTTTTTTGGCATTTTTGGTGGGAATTAATGTGCAAAATTTGTCAAAAAATGGGTCTAAAATTAAAACTGAAAGTATTTTAATTATTTTGACGTAGATTCAAAATATGATAAATACCATTGACAGAAATGCAAAAATTTTGAAAATCGGTTGATTTTTAGCTAAGTTATGGCTTCTCAAAGTTGCAAATGTCTCAATTTTTTAAACCAAAAACACGTTTTTTTCAATTTATCACTTTCCTTGCCATATTTTTCAAAACATGTAATAAAACTTATATACCGATTTAAAGTATAATAAAAGCCGTATCCAGAAATGCATTAATGAGGAAAATCGGCTAAGTTGTGGAAAAGTTATGGTTGCTCGGAGATGAGGAAGATATCAATATTTGTTCAAAACGATGATTTTGACCATTTATCACTATTGTGGTCATATTTTCTAAAATATGGGTCAAAATCAAGTGTGGTAAAGTTTTTTTATACTCATTTTAATACCAGAAATCGATAAGTCACAAAAAATTCCTATTTTAAAATTTTCATTTTGTTTTGGC
This sequence comes from Drosophila quadrilineata, assembly GCA_018150725.1. Lineage (NCBI taxonomy): Eukaryota > Metazoa > Arthropoda > Insecta > Diptera > Drosophilidae > Drosophila > Drosophila quadrilineata. The sequence continues at coordinate 140,746 of JAECWN010000337.1, forward strand.
ATTTTTGGTAGGAGTTAATGTGCAAAAATGGTCAAAAAATGGGTCAAATTTTAAAACTGACAATATGAACAATTTTTTGATGTACAATAAAAATATGATCAATACTATTGACAGAAATGCATAAATTTTGAAAATCGGTTGATTTTTAGCTAAGTTATGGCTTCTCAAAGTTGCAAGAGTCTCAATTTTTTAAACCAAATAACACGTTTTTTCAATTTTTCTCTTTTCTTGCCATATTTTTCAAAACATTTAATAAACCTTATATACCGATTTAAAGTATAATAAAAGCCGTATCCAGAAATGCATAAATGAAGAAAATCGGCTAAGTTGTGGAAAAGTTACGGTTCCTCGGAGATGAGGAAGATATCAATATTTGTTCAAAACTATGATTTCGACCATTTATCACTATTGTGGTCATATTTTCTAAAATATGGGTCAAAATCAAGTGTGGTAAAGTTTTTTTATACTCATTTTAATACCAGAAATCGATAATGCACAAAAAATTCCGATTTTAAAATTTTCATTTTTTTGGCATTTTTGGTAGGAGTTAATGTGCAAAAATGGTCAAAAAATGGGTCAAATTTTAAAACTGACAATATGAACAATTTTTTGATGTACAATAAAAATATGATCAATACTATTGACAGAAATGCATAAATTTTGAAAATCGGTTGATTTTTAGCTAAGTTATGGCTTCTCAAAGTGGCAAGAGTCTCAATTTTTTAAACCAAATAACACATTTTTAAATTTTTCACTTTTCTTGCCATATTTTTCAAAACATTTAATAAACCTTATATACCGATTTAAAGTATAATAAAAGCCGTATCCAGAAATGCATAAATGAGGAAAATCGGCTAAGTTGTGGAAAAGTTATGGTTCCTCGGAGATGAGGAAGATATCAATATTTGTTCAAATCTATGATTTTGACCATTTATCACTATTGTGGTCATATTTTTTAAAATATGGGTCAAAATCAAGTGTGGTAAAGTTTTTTAAACTTATTTTAATACCAGAAATCGATAAGGCACAAAAAATTCCGATTTTAGAATTTTCACTTTTTGCCATTTTTGGTGGGAATTAATGTGCAAAATTTGTCAAAAAATGGGTCAAAAATTGAAACTGAAAGTATTTTAATTATTTTGACGTAGATTCAAAATATGAAAAATACCATTGACAGAAATGCAAAAATTTTGAAAATCGGTTGATTTTTAGCTAAGTTATGGCTTCTCAAAGTTGCAAATGTCTCAATTTTTTAAACCAAAAACACGTTTTTTTAAATTTATCACTTTCCTTGCCATATTTTTCAAAACATGTAATAAACCTTATATACCGATTTAAAGTATAATAAAAGCCGTATCCAGAAATGCATAAATGAGGAAAATCGGCTAAGTTGTGGAAAAGTTATGGTTGCTCGGAGATGAGGAAGATATCAATATTTGTTCAAAACGATGATTTTGACCATTTATCACTATTGTGGTCATATTTTCTAAAATATGGGTCAAAATCAAGTGTGGTAAAGTTTTTTTATACTCATTTTAATACCAGAAATCGATAAGTCACAAAAAAATCCGATTTTAAAATTTTCATTTTTTTTGGCATTTTTGGTAGGAGTTAATGTGCAAAAATGGTCAAAAAATGGGTCAAATTTTAAAACTGACAATATGAACAATTTTTTGATGTACAATAAAAATATGATCAATACTATTGACAGAAATGCATAAATTTTGAAAATCGGTTGATTTTTAGCTAAGTTATGGCTTCTCAAAGTTGCAAGAGTCTCAATTTTTTAAACCAAATAACACGTTTTTTCAATTTTTCTCTTTTCTTGCCATATTTTTCAAAACATTTAATAAACCTTATATACCGATTTAAAGTATAATAAAAGCCGTGTCCAGAAATGCATAAATGAGGAAAATCGGCTAAGTTGTGGAAAAGTTATGGTTCCTCGGAGATGAGGAAGATATCAATATTTGTTCAAAACTATGATTTTGACCATTTATCACTATTGTGGTCATATTTTCTAAAATATGGGTCAAAATCAAGTGTGGTAAAGTTTTTTTAAACTCATTTTAATACCAGATATCGATAAGGCACAGAAAATTCCGATTTTAAAATTTTCACTTTTTTGACATTTTTGCTAGTAGTAAATTTGAAAAATTTGTCAAAAAATGGGTCAAAAATTGAAACTGAAAGTATTTTAATTTTTTGACGTAGATTCAAAATATGATAAATACTATTGACAGAAATGCAAAAATTTTGAAAATCGGTTGATTTTTAGCTAAGTTATGGCTTCTCAAAGTTGCAAATGTCTCAATTTTTTAAACCAAAAACACGTTTTTTTCAATTTATCACTTTCCTGGCCACATTTTTCAAAACATGTAATAAGCCTTATATACCGATTTAAAGTATAATAAAAGCCGTATCCAGAAATGCATAAATGAGGAAAATCGGCTAAGTTGTTGATAAGTTATGGTTTCTCAAAGATGGGGAAGATATCAATTTTTGTTCAAAACGATGATTTTGACCATTTATCACTATTGTGGTCATATTTTCTAAAATATGGGTCAAAATCAAGTGTGGTAAAGTTTTTTTATACTCATTTTAATACCAGAAATCGATAAGGCACAAGAAATTCCGATTTTAAAATTTTGACTTTTTGCATTATTGGTAGGAGTTAATGTGCAAAAATTGTCAAAAAATGAGTCAAATTTTAAAACTGACAGTATGAACAATTGTTTGATGTACAATAAAAATATGATCAATACTATTGACAGAAATGCAAAAATTTTGAAAATTGGTTGATTTTTAGCTAACTTATGGCTTCTCAAAGTTGCAAAAGTCTCAATTTTTTAAACAAAATAACACGTTTTTCAATTTTTCACTTTCCTTGCCATATTTTTCAAAACATTTAATAAACCTTATACACCGATTTAAAGTATAATAAAAGCCGTATCCAGAAATGCATAAATGAGGAAAATCGGCTAAGTTGTGGAAAAGTTATGGTTCCTCGGAGATGAGGAAGATATCAATATTTGTTTAAAACGATGAATTTGACTATTTATTACTATTGTGGTCATATTTTCTAAAATATGGGTCAAAATCAAGTGTGGTAAAGTTTTTTTATACTCAATTTAATACCAGAAATCGATTGGGCACAAAAATTCCGATTTTAAAATTTTCACTTTTTTGACATTTTTGCTAGTAGTTAATTTGCAAAATTTGTCAAAAAATGGGTCAAAATTGAAACTGAAAGTATTTTAATTTTTTTGACGTAGATTCAAAATATGATAAAGACTATTGACAGAAATGCAAAAATTTTGAAAATTGATTGATTTTTAGCTAAGTTATGGCTTCTCAAAGTTGCAAATGTCTCAATTTTTTAAACCAAATAACACGTTTTTTTCAATTTATCACTTTCCTTGCCATATTTTTCAAAACATGTAATAAACCTTATATACCGATTTAAAGTATAATAAAAGCCGTATCCAGAAATGCATAAATGAAGAAAATCGGCTAAGTTGTGGAAAATTTATGGTTTCTCAAAGATGGGGAAGATATCAATTTTTGTTCAAAACGATGATTTTGTCCATTTTTTTTTTTTTTTTTTTTTTTTTGTTATTACAAGACTTTATTGTTCATTGATAAATAAGTTTATCGATCAGTCCAGACAGATTTAGTTGTCGGGCAGGTAACGAATGATGTCCGAATCTCCAGGATCGGTAATGGACATGGTGCAGACACGGAAGTATTTGCCGCAGGCTGTGCCCAACTCGATGTTGGTGCCACTGTAGTGCTGGACCTGTCTTGGCCAACATGGCGTAGTACTCGATCTCCGACTTCCTCAGAGCGGGCGTGTTGCTGGCGATGAGCACCAGTGTTTGGCCTTGCCTTGACGCAGGGTCTTCAGAGTCTGCTTGTATCCCAGGCAGTATTTGCCGGATTTCATCACCAGAGCCAGACGGGCATTGGTGCTCTCTAAGGCCTTTTTCTGTTTCTTGACGGCAACCATTTTGTTAATTTAAAGCCACAAAATAACTCTGTTGACTGCTGCTGGTAAAAGGCCGTATTGTGGCCATATTTTCTAAAATATGGGTCAAAATCAAGTGTGGTAAAGTTTTTTTATACTCATTTTAATACCAGAAATCGATAAGGCACAAGAAATTCCGATTTTAAAATTTTGACTTTTTGCATTATTGGTAGGAGTTAATGTGCAAAAATTGTCAAAAAATTAGTCAAATTTTAAAACTGACAGTATGAACAATTGTTTGATGTACAATAAAAATATGATCAATACTATTGACAGAAATGCAAAAATTTTGAAAATTGGTTGATTTTTAGCTAACTTATGGCTTCTCAAAGTTGCAAAAGTCTTAATTTTTTAAACAAAATAACACGTTTTTTCAATTTTTCACTTTCCTTGCCATATTTTTCAAAACATTTAATAAACCTTATACACCGATTTAAAGTATAATAAATGCCGTATCCAGAAATGCATAAGTGAGGAAAATCGGCTAAGTTGTGGAAAAGTTATGGTTGCTCGGAGACAAGGAAGATATCAATATTTGTTGGGTCAAAATCAAGTGTGGTAAAGTTTTTTTAAACTCATTTTAATACCAGATATCGAACTTATGGCTTCTCAAAGTTGCAAAAGTCTCAATTTTTTAAACAAAATAACACGTTTTTTCAATTTTTCACTTTTCTTGCCATATTTTTCAAAACATTTAATAATCCTTATACACCGATTTAAAGTATAATAAAAGCCGTATCCAGAAATGCATAAATGAGGAAAATCGGCTAAGTTGTGGAAAAGTTATGGTTCCTCGGAGATGAGGAAGATATCAATATTTGTTTAAAACGATGAATTTGACTATTTATTACTATTGTGGTCATATTTTCTAAAATATGGGTCAAAATCAAGTGTGGTAAAGTTTTTTTATACTCATTATACCAGAAATCGATTGCACAAAAATTCCGATTTTAAAATTTTCACTTTTTTGATATTTTTGCTAGTAGTAAATTTGCAAAATTTGTCAAAAAATGGGTCAAAAATTAAAACTGAAAGAATTTTAATTTTTTTGACGTAGATTCAAAATATGATAAATACCATTGACAGAAATGCAAAAATTTTGAAAATCGGTTGATTTTTAGCTAAGTTATGGCTTCTCAAAGTTGCAAATGTCTCAATTTTTTAAACCAAAAACACGTTTTTTTCAATTTATCACTTTCCATGCCATATTTTTCAAAACATGTAATAAACCTTATATACCGATTTAAAGTATAATAAAAGCCGTATCCAGAAATGCATAAGTGAGGAAAATCGGCTAAGTTGTGGAAAAGTTATGGTTGCTCGGAGATGAGGAAGATATCAATATTTGTTCAAAACGATGATTTTGACCATTTATCACTATTGTGGTCATATTTTTTTTATACTCATTTTAATACCAGAAATCGATAAGGCACAAGAAATTCCGATTTTAAAATTTTGACTTTTTTGCATTATTGGTAGGAGTTAATGTGCAAAAATTGTCAAAAAATTAGTCAAATTTTAAAACTGACAGTATGAACAATTGTTTGATGTACAATAAAAATATGATCAATACTATTGACAGAAATGCAAAAATTTTGAAAATTGGTTGATTTTTAGCTAACTTATGGCTTCTCAAAGTTGCAAAAGTCTTAATTTTTTAAACAAAATAACACGTTTTTTCAATTTTTCACTTTCCTTGCCATATTTTTCAAAACATTTAATAAACCTTATACACCGATTTAAAGTATAATAAATGCCGTATCCAGAAATGCATAAGTGAGGAAAATCGGCTAAGTTGAGGAAAAGTTATGGTTGCTCGGAGATGAGGAAGATATCAATATTTGTTTAAAACGATGATTTTGACTATTTATTACTATTGTGGTCATATTTTCTAAAATATGGGTCAAAATCAAGTGTGGTAAAGTTTTTTTTATACTCATTTTAATACCAGAAATCGATTGCACAAAAATTCCGATTTTAAAATTTTCACTTTTTTGATATTTTTGCTAGTAGTAAATTTGCAAAATTTGTCAAAAAATGGGTCAAAAATTAAAACTGAAAGCATTTTAATTTTTTTGACGTAGATTCAAAATATGATAAATACCATTGACAGAAATGCAAAAAATTTGAAAATCGGTTGATTTTTAGCTAAGTTATGGCTTCTCAAAGTTACAAATGTCTCAATTTTTTAAACCAAAAACACGTTTTTTTCAATTTATCACTTTCCTTGCCATATTTTTCAAAACATGTAAAAAACCTTATATACCGATTTAAAAGCCGTATCCAGAAATGCATAAATGAGGAAAATCGGCTAAGTTGTGGAAAAGTTATGGTTCCTCGGAGATGAGGAAGATATCAATATTTGTTCAAAACGATGATTTTGACCATTTATCACTATTGTGGTCATATTTTCTAAAATATCGGTTAAAATCAAGTGTGGTAAAGTTTTTTTAAACTCATTTTAATACCAGATATCGAAGGGGCACAGAAAAATCCGATTTTAGAATTTTCACTTTTTTGGCATTTTTGGTAGGAGTTGATGTGCAAAATTTGTCAAAAAATGGGTCAAAAATTAAAACTGAAAGTATTTTAATTTTTTTGACGTAGATTCAAAATATGATAAATACCATTGACAGAAATGCAAAAATTTTGAAAATCGGTTGATTTTTAGCTAAGTTATGGCTTCTCAAAGTTACAAATGTCTCAATTTTTTAAGCCAAAAACACGTTTTTTTCAATTTATCACTTTCCTTGCCATATTTTTCAAAACATGTAATAAACCTTATATACCGATTTAAAGTATAATAAAAGCCGTATCCAGAAATCCATAATTGAGGAAAATCGGCTAAGTTGTGGAAAAGTTATGGTTGCTCGGAGATGAGGAAGATATCAATATTTGTTCAAAACGATGATTTTGACCATTTATCACTATTGTGGTCATATTTTCTAAAATATGGGTCAAAATCAAGTGTGGTAAAGTTTTTTTATACTCATTTTAATACCAGAAATCGATTGGGCACAAAAATTCCGATTTTAAAATTTTCACTTTTTTGACATTCTTGCTAGTAGTTAATGTGCAAAATTTGTCAAAAAATGGGTCAAAAATTGAAACTGAAAGTATTTTAATTTTTTTGACGTAGATTCAAAATATGATAAATACCATTGACAGAAATGCAAAAAATTTGAAAATCGGTTGATTTTTAGCTAAGTTATGGCTTCTCAAAGTTACAAATGTCTCAATTTTTTAAACCAAAAACACGTTTTTTTCAATTTATCACTTTCCTTGCCATATTTTTCAAAACATGTAATAAACCTTATATACCGATTTAAAAGCCGTATCCAGAAATGCATAAATGAGGAAAATCGGCTAAGTTGTGGAAAAGTTATGGTTCCTCGGAGATGAGGAAGATATCAATATTTGTTCAAAACGATGATTTTGACCATTTATCACTATTGTGGTCATATTTTCTAAAATATGGGTCAAAATCAAGTGTGGTAAAGTTTTTTTAAACTCATTTTAATACCAGATATCGAAGGGGCACAGAAAAATCCGATTTTAGAATTTTCACTTTTTTGGCATTTTTGGTAGGAGTTGATGTGCAAAATTTGTCAAAAAATGGGTCAAAAATTAAAACTGAAAGTATTTTAATTTTTTTGACGTAGATTCAAAATATGATAAATACCATTGACAGAAATGCAAAAATTTTGAAAATCGGTTGATTTTTAGCTAAGTTATGGCTTCTCAAAGTTGCAAATGTCTCAATTTTTTAAACCAAATAACACGTTTCTTCAATTTTTCACTTTCCTTGCCATATTTTTCAAAACATTTAATAAACCTTATATACCGATTTAAAGTATAATAAAAGCCGTATCCAGAAATCCATAAGTGAGGAAAATCGGCTAAGTTGTGGAAAAGTTATGGTTGCTCGGAGATGAGGAAGATATCAATATTTGTTCAAAACGATGATTTTGACCATTGATCACTATTGTGGTCATATTTTCTAAAATATGGGTCAAAATCAAGTGTGGTAAAGTTTTTTTATACTCATTTTAATACCAGAAATCGATTGGGCACAAAAATTCCGATTTTAAAATTTTCACTTTTTTGACATTCTTGCTAGTAGTTAATTTGCAAAATTTGTCAAAAAATGGGTCAAAAATTGAAACTGAAAGTATTTTAATTTTTTTGACGTAGATTCAAAATATGATAAATACTATTGACAGAAATGCAAAAATTTTGAAAATCGGTTGATTTTTAGCTAAGTTATGGCTTCTCAAAGTTGCAAATGTCTCAATTTTTTAAACCAAAAACCCGTTTTTTTTTTTCAATTTATCACTTTCCTGGCCATATTTTTCAAAACATGTAATAAACCTTATATACCGATCTAAAATATAATAAAAGCCGTATCCAGAAATGCATAAATGAGGAAAATCGGCTAAGTTGTTGATAAGTTATGGTTTCTCAAAGATGGGGAAGATATCAATTTTTGTTCAAAACGATAATTTTGTCCATTTATAACTATTGTGGCCATATTTTCTAAAATATGGGTCAAAATCAAGTGTGGTAAAGTTTTTTAAAAACTCATTTTAATACCAGAAATCGATAAGGCACAAGAAATTCCGATTTTAAAATTTTCACTTTTTTGGCATTTTTGGTAGGAGTTAATGTGCAAAAATTGTCAAAAAATGAGTCAAATTTTAAAACTGACAGTATGAACAATTTTTTGATGTACAATAAATATATGATCAATACTATTGACAGAAATGCAAAAATTTTGAAAATTGGTTGATTTTTAGCTAAGTTATGGCTTCTCAAAGTTGCAAAAGTCTCAATTTTTTAAACAAAATAACACGTTTTTTCAATTTTTCACCTTCCTTGCCATATTTTTCAAAACATTTAATAAACCTTATACACCGATTTAAAGTATAATAAAAGCCGTATCCAGAAATGAGGAAAATCCTCTAAGTTGTGGAAAAGTTATGGTTGCTCGGAGATGAGGAACATATCAATATTTGTTCAAAACGATGATTTTGACCATTTATCACTATTGTGGTCATATTTTCTAAAATATGGGTCAAAATTAAGTGTGTTAAAGTTTTTTTAAACTCATTTTAATACCAGAAATCGATAAGGCACAGAAAATTCCGATTTTAGAATTTTGACTTTTTTGGCATTTTTGGTGGGAATTAATGTGCAAAATTTGTCAAAAAATGGGTCAAAAATTAAAACTGAAAGTATTTTAATTTTTTTGACGTAGATTCAAAATATGATAAATACCATTGACAGAAATGCAAAAATTTTGAAAATCGGTTGATTTTTAGCTAAGTTATGGCTTCTCAAAGTTACAAATGTCTCAATTTTTTAAACCAAAAACACGTTTTTTTCAATTTATCACTTTCCTTGCCATATTTTTCAAAACATGTAATAAACCTTATATACCGATTTAAAGTATAATAAAAGCCGTATCCAGAAATGCATAAATGAGGAAAATCGGCCAAGTTGTGGAAAAGTTATGGTTCCTCGGAGATGAGGAAGATATCAATATTTGTTCAAAACGATGATTTTGACCATTTATCACTATTGTGGTCATATTTTCTAAAATATGGGTCAAAATCAAGTGTGGTAAAGTTTTTTTATACTCATTTTAATACCAGAAATCGATAATGCATAAAAAATTCCGATTTTAAAATTTTCATTTTTTTTTGGCATTTTTGGTAGGAGTTAATGTGCAAAAATGGTAAAAAAAATGGGTCAAATTTTAAAACTGACAATATGAACAATTTTTTGATGTACAATAAAAATATGATCAATACTATTGACAGAAATGCATAAATTTTGAAAATCGGTTGATTTTTAGCTAAGTTATGGCTTCTCAAAGTTGCAAAAGTCTCAATGTTTTAAACCAAAAACCCGTTTTTTTTTTCAATTTATCACTTTCCTGGCCATATTTTTCAAAACATGTAATAAACCTTATATACCGATCTAAAATATAATAAAAGCCGTATCCAGAAATGCATAAATGAGGAAAATCGGCTAAGTTGTTGATAAGTTATGGTTTCTCAAAGATGGGGAAGATATCAATTTTTGTTCAAAACGATAATTTTGTCCATTTATAACTATTGTGGCCATATTTTCTAAAATATGGGTCAAAATCAAGTGTGGTAAAGTTTTTTAAAAACTCATTTTAATACCAGAAATCGATAAGGCACAAGAAATTCCGATTTTAAAATTTTCACTTTTTTGGCATTTTTGGTAGGAGTTAATGTGCAAAAATTGTCAAAAAATGAGTCAAATTTTAAAACTGACAGTATGAACATTTTTTTGATGTACAATAAATTATATGATCAATACTATTGACAGAAATGCAAAAATTTTGAAAATTGGTTGATTTTTAGCTAAGTTATGGCTTCTCAAAGTTGCAAAAGTCTCAATTTTTTAAACAAAATAACACGTTTTTTCAATTTTTCACCTTCCTTGCCATATTTTTCAAAACATTTAATAAACCTTATACACCGATTTAAAGTATAATAAAAGCCGTATCCAGAAATGAGGAAAATCCTCTAAGTTGTGGAAAAGTTATGGTTGCTCGGAGATGAGGAACATATCAATATTTGTTCAAAACGATGATTTTGACCATTTATCACTATTGTGGTCATATTTTCTAAAATATGGGTCAAAATTAAGTGTGTTAAAGTTTTTTTAAACTCATTTTAATACCAGAAATCGATAAGGCACAGAAAATTCCGATTTTAGAATTTTGACTTTTTTGGCATTTTTGGTGGGAATTAATGTGCAAAATTTGTCAAAAAATGGGTCAAAAATTAAAACTGAAAGTATTTTAATTTTTTTGACGTAGATTCAAAATATGATAAATACCATTGACAGAAATGCAAAAATTTTGAAAATCGGTTGATTTTTAGCTAAGTTATGGCTTCTCAAAGTTGCAAATGTCTCAATTTTTTAAACCAAAAACACGTTTTTTTTTCAATTTATCACTTTCCCGGCCATATTTTGCAAAACATGTAATAAACCTTATATACCGATTTAAAGTATAATAAAAGCCGTATCCAGAAATGCATAAATGAGGAAAATCGGCTAAGTTGTGGAAAAGTTATGGTTCCTCGGAGATGAGGAAGATATCAATATTTGTTCAAAACGATGATTTTGACCATTTATCACTATTGTGGTCATATTTTCTAAAATATGGGTCAAAATCAAGTGTGGTAAAGTTTTTTTATACTCATTTTAATACCAGAAATCGATAATGCACAAAAAATTCCGATTTTAAAATTTTCATTTTTTTTTGGCATTTTTGGTAGGAGTTAATGTGCAAAAATGGTAAAAAAAATGGGTCAAATTTTAAAACTGACAATATGAACAATTTTTTGATGTACAATAAAAATATGATCAATACTATTGACAGAAATGCATAAATTTTGAAAATCGGTTGATTTTTAGCTAAGTTATGGCTTCTCAAAGTTGCAAAAGTCTCAATGTTTTAAACCAAATAACTCGTTTTTTCAAGTTTTCACTTTTCTTGCCATATTTTTCAAAACATTTAATAAACCTTATATACCGATTTAAAGTATAATAAAAGCCGTATCCAGAAATGCATAAATGAGGAAAATCGGCCAAGTTGTGGAAAAGTTATGGTTCCTCGGAGATGAGGAAGATATCAATATTTGTTCAAAACGATGATTTTGACCATTTATCACTATTGTGGTCATATTTTCTAAAATATGGGTCAAAATTAAGTGTGTTAAAGTTTTTTTAAACTCATTTTAATACCAGAAATCGATAAGGCACAGAAAATTCCGATTTTAGAATTTTCACTTTTTTGGCATTTTTGGTAGGAGTTAGTGTGCAAAATTTGTCAAAAAATGGGTCAAAAAATTAAAACTGAAAGTATTTTCATTTTTTTGACGTAGATTCAAAATATGATAAATACCATTGACAGAAATGCAAAAATTTTGAAAATCGGTTGATTTTTAGCTAAGTTATGGCTTCTCAATGTTGCAAATGTCTCAATTTTTTAAACCAAAAACACGTTTTTTTCAATTTTTCACTTTCCTTGCCATATTTTTCAAAACATGTAATAAACCTTATATACCGATTTAAAGTATAATAAAAGCCGTATCCAGAAATGCATAAATGAGGAAAATCGGCTAAGTTGTGGAAAAGTTATGGATCCTCGGAGATGAGGAAGATATCAATATTTGTTCAAAACGATGATTTTGACCATTTATCACTATTATGGTCATATTTTCTAAAATATGGGTCAAAATCAAGTGTGGTAAAGTTTTTTTAAACTCATTTTAATACCAGAAATCGATAAGGCACAAAAAATTCCGATTTTAGAATTTTGACTTTTTTGGCATTTTTGGTGGGAATTAATGTGCAAAATTTGTCAAAAAATGAGTCAAAAATTAAAACTGAAAGTATTTTAATTTTTTTGACGTAGATTCAAAATATGATAAATACCATTGACAGAAATGCAAAAATTTTGAAAATCGGTTGATTTTTAGCTAAGTTATGGCTTCTCAAAATTGCAAATGTCTCAATTTTATAAACCAAAAACACGTTTTTTTTCAATTTATCACTTTCCTTGCCATATTTTTCAAAACATGTAATAAACCTTATATACCGATTTAAAGTATAATAAAAGCCGTATCCAGAAATGCATAAATGAGGAAAATCGGCTAAGTTGTGGAAAAGTTATGGTTGCTCGGAGATGAGGAAGATATCAATATTTGTTCAAAACGATGATTTTGACCATTTATCACTATTGTGGTCATATTTTCTAAAATATGGGTCAAAATCAAGTGTGGTAAAGTTTTTTTATACTCATTTTAATACCAGAAATCGATAATGCACAAAAATTCCGATTTTAAAATTTTCATTTTTTTTGGCATTTTTGCTAGGAGTTAATGTGCAAAAATGGTAAAAAAAATGGGTCAAATTTTAAAACTGACAATATGAACAATTTTTTGATGTACAATAAAAATATGATCAATACTATTGACAGAAATGCATAAATTTTGAAAATCGGTTGATTTTTAGCTAAGTTATGGCTTCTCAAAGTTGCAAAAGTCTCAATGTTTTAAACCAAATAACTCGTTTTTTCAAGTTTTCACTTTTCTTGCCATAGTTTTCAAAACATTTAATAAACCTTACATACCGATTTAAAGTATAATAAAAGCCGTATCCAGAAATGCATAAATGAGGAAAATCGGCTAAGTTGTGGAAAAGTTATGGTTGCTCGGAGATGAGGAAGATATCAATATTTGTTCAAAACGATGATTTTGACCATTTATCACTATTGTGGTCATATTTTCTAAAATATGGGTCAAAATCAAGTGTGGTAAAGTTTTTTTATACTCATTTTAATACCAGAAATCGATTGGGCACAAAAAATTCCGATTTTAAAATTTTCATTTTTTTTTGGCATTTTTGGTAGGAGTTAATGTGCAAAAATGGTAAAAAAATGGGTCAAATTTTAAAACTGACAATATGAACAATTTTTTGATATACAATAAAAATATGATCAATACTATTGACAGAAATGCATAAATTTTGAAAATCGGTTGATTTTTAGCTAAGTTATGGCTTCTCAAAGTTGCAAATGTCTCAATTTTTTAAACCAAAAACACGTTTTTTTCAATTTATCACTTTCCTTGCCATATTTTTCAAAACATGTAATAAACCTTATATACCGATTTAAAGTATAATAAAAGCCGTATCCAGAAATGCATAAATGAGGAAAATCGGCTAAGTTGTGGAAAAGTTATGGTTGCTCGGAGATGAGGAAGATATCAATATTTGTTCAAAACGATGATTTTGACCATTTATCACTATTGTGGTCATATTTTCTAAAATATGGGTCAAAATCAAGTGTGGTAAAGTTTTTTTATACTCATTTTAATACCAGAAATCGATTGGGCACAAAAATTCCGATTTTAAAATTTTCATTTTTTTTTGGCATTTTTGGTAGGAGTTAATGTGCAAAAATGGTAAAAAAATGGGTCAAATTTTAAAACTGACAATATGAACAATTTTTTGATATACAATAAAAATATGATCAATACTATTGACAGAAATGCATAAATTTTGAAAATCGGTTGATTGTTAGCTAAGTTATGGCTTCTCAAAGTTGCAAAAGTCTCAATGTTTTAAACCAAATAACACGTTTTTTCAAGTTTTCACTTTTCTTGCCATATTCTTCAAAACATTTAATAAACCTTATATACCGATTTAAAGTATAATAAAAGCCGTATCCAGAAATGCATAAATGAGGAAAATCCTCTAAGTTGTGGAAAAGTTATGGTTCCTCGGAGATGAGGAAGATATCAATATTTGTTCAAAACGATGATTTTGACCATTTATCACTATTGTGGTCATATTTTCTAAAATATGGTTCAAAATCCAGTGTGGTAAAGTTTTTTTAAACTCATTTTAATACCAGAAATCGATAAGGCACAGAAAATTCCGATTTTAGAATTTTCACTTTTTTGGCATTTTTGGTAGGAGCTAGTGTGCAAAATTTGTCAAAAAAGGGTCAAAAATTAAAACTGAAAGTATTTTAATTTTTTTGACGTAGATTCAAAATATGATAAATACCATTGACAGAAATGCAAAAATTTTGAAAATCGGTTGATTTTTAGCTAAGTTATGGCTTCTCAAAGTTGCAAATGTCTCAATTTTTTAAACCAAAAACACGTTTTTTTTCAATTTATTACTTTCCTTGCCATATTTTTCAAAACATGTAATAAACCTTATATACCGATTTAAAGTATAATAAAAGCCGTATCCAGAAATGCATAAATGAGGAAAATCGGCTAAGTTGTGGAAAAGTTATGGTTGCTCGGAGATGAGGAAGATATCAATATTTGTTCAAAACGATGATTTTGACCATTTATCACTATGTGGTCATATTTTCTAAAATATGGGTCAAAATCAAGTGTGTTAAAGTTTTTTAAACTCATTTTAATACCAGAAATCGATAATGCACAAAAATTCCGATTTTAAAATTTTCATTTTTTTGGCATTTTTGGTAGGAGTTAATGTGCAAAAATGGTAAAAAAAATGGGTCAAATTTTAGAACTGACAATTTGAACAATTTTTTGATGTACAATAAAAATATGATCAATACTATTGACAGAAATGCATAAGATTTGAAAATCGGTTGATTTTTAGCTAAGTTATGGCTTCTCAAAGTTGCAAAAGTCTCAATTTTTTAAACCAAATAACACGTTTTTTCAATTTTCCACTTTTCTTGCAATATTTTTCAAAACATTTAATAAACCTTATATACCGATTTAAAGTATAATAAAAGCCGTATCCAGAAATGCATAAATGAGGAAAATCGGCTAAGTTGTGGAAAAGTTATGGTTCCTCGGAGATGAGGAAGATATCAATATTTGTTCAAAACGATGATTTTGACCATTTATCACTATTTTGGTCATATTTTCTAAAATATGAGTCAAAATCAAGTGTGGTAAAGTTTTTTTATACTCATTTTAATACCAGAAATCGATTGGGCACAAAAAATTCCGATTTTGAAATTTTCACTTTTTTGACATTTTTGCTAGTAGTAAATTTGCAAAATTTGTCAAAAAATGGGTCAAAACTTAAAACTGAAAGTATTTTAATTTTTTTTTGACGTAGATTCAAAATATGATAAATACCATTGACAGAAATGCAAAAATTTTGAAAATCGGTTGATTTTTAGCTAAGTTATGGCTTCTCAAAGTTGCAAATGTCTCAATTTTTTAAACCAAAAACACGTTTTTATCAATTTATTACTTTCCTTGCCATATTTTTCAAAACATGTAATAAACCTTATATACCGATTTAAAGTATAATAAAAGCCGTATCCAGAAATGCATAAATGAGGAAAATCGGCTAAGTTGTGGAAAAGTTATGGTTGCTCGGAGATGAGGAAGATATCAATATTTGTTCAAAACGATGATTTTGACCATTTATCACTATTGTGGTCATATTTTCTAAAATATGGGTCAAAATCAAGTGTGGTAAAGTTTTTTTATACTCATTTTAATACCAGAAATCGAAAATGCACAAAAAATTCCGATTTTAAAATTTTCATTTTTTTTGGCATTTTTGGTAGGAGTTAATGTGCAAAAATGGTCAAAAATGGGTCAAATTTTAAAACTGACAATTAGAACAATTTTTTGATGTACAATAAAAATATGATCAATACTATTGACAGAAATGCATAAATTTTGAAAATCGGCTGATTTTTAGCTAAGTTATGGCTTCTCAAAGTTGCAAATGTCTCAATTTTTTAAACCAAAAACACGTTTTTTTTTTCAAATTATCACTTTCCTGGCCATATTTTTCAAAACATGTAATAAACCTTATATACCGATTTAAAGTATAATAAAAGCCGTATCCAGAAATGCATAAATGAGGAAAATCGGCTAAGTTGTGGAAAAGTTATGGTTCCTCGGAGATGAGGAAGATATCAATATTTGTTCAAAACGATGATTTTGACCATTTATCACTATTGTGGTCATATTTTCTAAAATATGGGTCAAAATCCAGTGTGGTAAAGTTTTTTTAAACTCATTTTAATACCAGAAATCGATAAGGCACAGAAAATTCCGATTTTAGAATTTTCACATTTTTGACATTTTTGGTAGGAGCTAGTGTGCAAAATTTGTCAAAAAATGGGTCAAAAATTAAAACTGAAAGTATTTTAATTTTTTTGACGTAGATTCAAAATATGATAAATACCATTGACAGAAATGCAAAAATTTTGAAAATCGGTTGATTTTTAGCTAAGTTATGGCTTCTCAAAGTTGCAAATGTCTCAATTTTTTAAACCAAAAACACGTTTTTATCAATTTATTACTTTCCTTGCCATATTTTTCAAAACATGTAATAAACCTTATATACCGATTTAAAGTATAATAAAAGCCGTATCCAGAAATGCATAAATGAGGAAAATCGGCTAAGTTGTGGAAAAGTTATGGTTCCTCGGAGATGAGGAAGATATCAATATTTGTTCAAAACGATGATTTTGACCATTTATCACTATGTAATCATATTTTCTAAAATATGGGTCAAAATCAAGTGTGTTAAAGTTTTTTTATACTCATTTTAATACCAGATATCGATAATGCACAAAAAATTCCGATTTTAAAATTTTCATTTTTTTTGGCATTTTTGGTAGGAGTTAATGTGCAAAAAGGGTAAAAAAATGGGTCAAATTTTAGAACTGACAATTTGAACAATTTTTTGATGTACAATAAAAATATGATCAATACTATTGACAGAAATGCAAAAATTTTGAAAATCGGTTGAATTTTAGCTAAGTTATGGCTTCTCAAAGTTGCAAAAGTCTCAATGTTTTAAACCAAATAACTCGTTTTTTCAAGTTTTCACTTTTCTTGCCATATTTTTCAAAACATTTAATAAACCTTATATACCGATTTAAAGTATAATAAAAGCCGTATCCAGAAATGCATAAATGAGGAAAATCCTCTAAGTTGTGGAAAAGTTATGGTTCCTCGGAGATGAGGAAGATATCAATATTTGTTCAAAACGATGATTTTGACCATTTATCACTATTGTGGTCATATTTTCTAAAATATGGGTCAAAATCAAGTGTGGTAAAGTTTTTTTAAACTCATTTTAATACCAGAAATCGATAAGGCACAAAAAATTCCGATTTTAGAATTTTGACTTTTTTGGCATTTTTGGTGGGAATTAATGTGCAAAATTTGTCAAAAAATGAGTCAAAAATTAAAACTGAAAGTATTTTAATTTTTTTGACGTAGATTCAAAATATGATAAATACCATTGACAGAAATGCAAAAATTTTGAAAATCGGTTGATTTTTAGCTAAGTTATGGCTTCTCAAAATTGCAAATGTCTCAATTTTATAAACCAAAAACACGTTTTTTTTCAATTTATCACTTTCCTTGCCATATTTTTCAAAACATGTAATAAACCTTATATACCGATTTAAAGTATAATAAAAGCCGTATCCAGAAATGCATAAATGAGGAAAATCGGCTAAGTTGTGGAAAAGTTATGGTTGCTCGGAGATGAGGAAGATATCAATATTTGTTCAAAACGATGATTTTGACCATTTATCACTATTGTGGTCATATTTTCTAAAATATGGGTCAAAATCAAGTGTGGTAAAGTTTTTTTTTACTCATTTTAATACCAGAAATCGATAATGCACAAAAAATTCCGATTTTAAAATTTTCATTTTTTTTGGCATTTTTGGTAGGAGTTAATGTGCAAAAATGGTAAAAAAAATGGGTCAAATTTTAAAACTGACAATATGAACAATTTTTTGATGTACAATAAAAATATGATCAATACTATTGACAGAAATGCATAAATTTTGAAAATCGGTTGATTTTTAGCTAAGTTATGGCTTCTCAAAGTTGCAAAAGTCTCAATGTTTTAAACCAAATAACTCGTTTTTTCAAGTTTTCACTTTTCTTGCCATAGTTTTCAAAACATTTAATAAACCTTATATACCGATTTAAAGTATAATAAAAGCCGTATCCAGAAATGCATAAATGAGGAAAATCCTCTAAGTTGTGGAAAAGTTATGGTTCCTCGGAGATGAGGAAGATATCAATATTTGTTCAAAACGATGATTTTGACCATTTATCACTATTGTGGTCATATTTTCTAAAATATGGGTCAAAATCAAGTGTGGTAAAGTTTTTTTAAACTCATTTTAATACCAGAAATCGATAAGGCACAAAAAATTCCGATTTTAGAATTTTGACTTTTTTGGCATTTTTGGTGGGAATTAATGTGCAAAATTTGTCAAAAAATGGGTCAAAAATTAAAACTGAAAGTATTTTAATTTTTTTGACGTAGATTCAAAATATGATAAATACCATTGACAGAAATGCAAAAATTTTGAAAATCGGTTGATTTTTAGCTAAGTTATGGCTTCTCAAAGTTGCAAATGTCTCAATTTTTTAAACCAAAAACACGTTTTTTTCAATTTATCACTTTCCTTGCCATATTTTTCAAAACATGTAATAAACCTTATATACCGATTTAAAGTATAATAAAAGCCGTATCCAGAAATGCATAAATGAGGAAAATCGGCTAAGTTGTGGAAAAGTTATGGTTGCTCGGAGATGAGGAAGATATCAATATTTGTTCAAAACGATGATTTTGACCATTTATCACTATTGTGGTCATATTTTCTAAAATATGGGTCAAAATCAAGTGTGGTAAAGTTTTTTTATACTCATTTTAATACCAGAAATCGATTGGGCACAAAAAATTCCGATTTTAAAATTTTCATTTTTTTTTGGCATTTTTGGTAGGAGTTAATGTGCAAAAATTGTAAAAAAATGGGTCAAATTTTAAAACTGACAATATGAACAATTTTTTGATATACAATAAAAATATGATCAATACTATTGACAGAAATGCATAAATTTTGAAAATCGGTTGATTGTTAGCTAAGTTATGGCTTCTCAAAGTTGCAAAAGTCTCAATGTTTTAAACCAAATAACACGTTTTTTCAAGTTTTCACTTTTCTTGCCATATTCTTCAAAACATTTAATAAACCTTATATACCGATTTAAAGTATAATAAAAGCCGTATCCAGAAATGCATAAATGAGGAAAATCCTCTAAGTTGTGGAAAAGTTATGGTTCCTCGGAGATGAGGAAGATATCAATATTTGTTCAAAAGGATGATTTTGACCATTTATCACTATTGTGGTCATATTTTCTAAAATATGGTTCAAAATCCAGTGTGTGATAAAGTTTTTTTAAACTCATTTTAATACCAGAAATCGATAAGGCACAGAAAATTCCGATTTTAGAATTTTCACTTTTTTGGCATTTTTGGTAGGAGCTAGTGTGCAAAATTTGCAAAAAAAGGGTCAAAAATTAAAACTGAAAGTATTTTAATTTTTTTGACGTAGATTCAAAATATGATAAATACCATTGACAGAAATGCAAAAATTTTGAAAATCGGTTGATTTTTAGCTAAGTTATGGCTTCTCAAAGTTGCAAATGTCTCAATTTTTTAAACCAAAAACACGTTTTTTTCAATTTATTACTTTCCTTGCCATATTTTTCAAAACATGTAATAAACCTTATATACCGATTTAAAGTATAATAAAAGCCGTATCCAGAAATGCATAAATGAGGAAAATCGGCTAAGTTGTGGAAAAGTTATGGTTGCTCGGAGATGAGGAAGATATCAATATTTGTTCAAAACGATGATTTTGACCATTTATCACTATGTGGTCATATTTTCTAAAATATGGGTCAAAATCAAGTGTGTTAAAGTTTTTTTAAACTCATTTTAATACCAGAAATCGATAATGCACAAAAAATTCCGATTTTAAAATTTTAATTTTTTTTTGGCATTTTTGGTAGGAGTTAATGTGCAAAAATGGTAAAAAAAATGGGTCAAATTTTAGAACTGACAATTTGAACAATTTTTTGATGTACAATAAAAATATGATCAATACTATTGACAGAAATGCATAAGATTTGAAAATCGGTTGATTTTTAGCTAAGTTATGGCTTCTCAAAGTTGCAAAAGTCTCAATTTTTTAAACCAAATAACACGTTTTTTCAATTTTCCACTTTTCTTGCAATATTTTTCAAAACATTTAATAAACCTTATATACCGATTTAAAGTATAATAAAAGCCGTATCCAGAAATGCATAAATGAGGAAAATCGGCTAAGTTGTGGAAAAGTTATGGTTGCTCGGAGATGAGGAAGATATCAATATTTGTTCAAAACGATGATTTTGACCATTTATCACTATTTTGGTCATATTTTCTAAAATATGAGTCAAAATCAAGTGTGGTAAAGTTTTTTTATACTCATTTTAATACCAGAAATCGATTGGGCACAAAAAATTCCGATTTTGAAATTTTCACTTTTTGACATTTTTGCTAGTAGTAAATTTGCAAAATTTGTCAAAAAATGGGTCAAAACTTAAAACTGAAAGTATTTTAATTTTTTTTGACGTAGATTCAAAATATGATAAATACCATTGACAGAAATGCAAAAATTTTGAAAATCGGTTGATTTTTAGCTAAGTTATGGCTTCTCAAAGTTGCAAATGTCTCAATTTTTTAAACCAAAAACACGTTTTTATCAATTTATTACTTTCCTTGCCATATTTTTCAAAACATGTAATAAACCTTATATACCGATTTAAAGTATAATAAAAGCCGTATCCAGAAATGCATAAATGAGGAAAATCGGCTAAGTTGTGGAAAAGTTATGGTTGCTCGGAGATGAGGAAGATATCAATATTTGTTCAAAACGATGATTTTGACCATTTATCACTATTGTGGTCATATTTTCTAAAATATGGGTCAAAATCAAGTGTGGTAAAGTTTTTTATACTCATTTTAATACCAGAAATCGATAATGCACAAAAAATTCCGATTTTAAAATTTTCATTTTTTTTGCATTTTTGGTAGGAGTTAATGTGCAAAAATGGTCAAAAAATGGGTCAAATTTTAAAACTGACAATTAGAACAATTTTTTGATGTACAATAAAAATATGATCAATACTATTGACAGAAATGCATAAATTTTGAAAATCGGCTGATTTTTAGCTAAGTTATGGCTTCTCAAAGTTGCAAATGTCTCAATTTTTTAAACCAAAAACACGTTTTTATCAATTTATTACTTTCCTTGCCATATTTTTCAAAACATGTAATAAACCTTATATACCGATTTAAAGTATAATAAAAGCCGTATCCAGAAATGCATAAATGAGGAAAATCGGCTAAGTTGTGGAAAAGTTATGGTTCCTCGGAGATGAGGAAGATATCAATATTTGTTCAAAACGATGATTTTGACCATTTATCACTATTGTGGTCATATTTTCTAAAATATGGGTCAAAATCCAGTGTGGTAAAGTTTTTTTAAACTCATTTTAATACCAGAAATCGATAAGGCACAGAAAATTCCGATTTTAGAATTTTCACATTTTTGACATTTTTGGTAGGAGCTAGTGTGCAAAATTTGTCAAAAAATGGGTCAAAAATTAAAACTGAAAGTATTTTAATTTTTTTGACGTAGATTCAAAATATGATAAATACCATTGACAGAAATGCAAAAATTTTGAAAATCGGTTGATTTTTAGCTAAGTTATGGCTTCTCAAAGTTGCAAATGTCTCAATTTTTTAAACCAAAAACACGTTTTTATCAATTTATTACTTTCCTTGCCATATTTTTCAAAACATGTAATAAACCTTATATACCGATTTAAAGTATAATAAAAGCCGTATCCAGAAATGCATAAATGAGGAAAATCGGCTAAGTTGTGGAAAAGTTATGGTTCCTCGGAGATGAGGAAGATATCAATATTTGTTCAAAACGATGATTTTGACCATTTATCACTATGTGGTCATATTTTCTAAAATATGGGTCAAAATCAAGTGTGTTAAAGTTTTTTTATACTCATTTTAATACCAGATATCGATAATGCACAAAAAATTCCGATTTTCAAATTTTCATTTTTTTGGCATTTTTGGTAGGAGTTAATGTGCAAAAATGGTAAAAAAATGGGTCAAATTTTAGAACTGACAATTTGAACAATTTTTTGATGTACAATAAAAATATGATCAATACTATTGACAGAAATGCATAAGATTTGAAAATCGGTTGATTTTTAGCTAAGTTATGGCTTCTCAAAGTTGCAAAAGTCTCAATTTTTTAAACCAAAAACACGTTTTTTTTCAATTTATTACTTTCCTTGCCATATTTTTCCAAACATTTAATAAACCTTATATATCGATTTAAAGTATAATAAAAGCCGTATCCAGAAATGCATAAATGAGGAAAATCGGCTAAGTTGTGGAAAAGTTATGGTTCCTCGGAGATGAGGAAGATATCAATATTTGTTCAAAACGATGATTTTGACCATTTATCACTATTTTAGTCATATTATCTAAAATATGGGTCAAAATCAAGTGTGGTAAAGTTTTTTTATACTCATTTTAATACCAGAAATCGATTGGGCACAAAAAATTCCGATTTTGAAATTTTCACTTTTATGACATTTTTGCTAGTAGTAAATTTGAAAATTTGTCAAAAAATGGGTCAAAAATTAAAACTGAAAGTATTTTAATTTTTTTTTGACGAAGATTCAAAATATGATAAATACTTTGACAGAAATGCAAAAATTTTGAAAATCGGTTGATTTTTAGCTAAGTTATGGCTTCTCAAAGTTGCAAAAGTCTCAATGTTTTAAACCAAATAACTCGTTTTTTCAAGTTTTCACTTTTCTTGCCATATTTTTGAAAACATTTAATAAACCTTATATACCGATTTAAAGTATAATAAAAGCCGTATCCAGAAATGCATAAATGAGGAAAATCGGCTAAGTTGTGGAAAAGTTATGGTTGCTCGGAGATGAGGAAGATATCAATATTTGTTCAAAACGATGATTTTGACCATTTCTCACTATTGTGGTCATATTTTCTAAAATATGGGTCAAAATCAAGTGTGGTAAAGTTTTTTAATACTCATTTTAATACCAGAAATCGATAAGGCACAAAAAATTCCGATTTTAAAATTTTCATTTTTTTGGCATTTTTGGTAGGGGTTAATGTGCAAAAATGGTCAAAAAATGGGTCAAATTTTAAAACTGACAATATGAACAATTTTTTGATGTACAATAAAAATATGATCAATACTATTGACAGAAATGCATAAATTTTGAAAATCGGTTGATTTTTAGCTAAGTTATGGCTTCTCAAAGTTGCAAAAGTCTCAATTTTTTAAACCAAAAACACGTTTTTATCAATTTATCACTTTCCTTGCCATATTTTTCAAAACATGTAATAAACCTTATATACCGATTTAAAGTATAATAAAAGCCGTATCCAGAAATGCATAAATGAGGAAAATCGGCTAAGTTGTGGAAAAGTTATGGTTGCTTGGAGATGAGGAAGATATCAATATTTGTTCAAAACGATGATTTTGACCATTTATCACTATTGTGGTCATATTTTCTAAAATATGGGTCAAAATCAAGTGTGGTAAAGTTTTTTTATACTCATTTTAATACCAGAAATCGATAAGGCACAAAAAATTCCGATTTTAAAATTTTCAGTTTTTTGGCATTTTTGGTAGGAGTTAATGTGCAAAAATTGTCAATAAATGAGTCAAATTTTAAAACTGACAATATGAACAATTTTTTGATGTACAATAATAAGATGATCAATACTATTGACAGAAATACATAAATTTTGAAAATCGGTTGATTTTTAGCTAAGTTATGGCTTCTCAAAGTTGCAAGCGTCTCAATTTTTTAAACCAAATAACACGTTTTTTCAATTATTCACTTTCCTTGCCATATTTTTCAAAACATGTAATAAACCTTATATACCGATTTAAAGTATAATAAAAGCCGTATCCAGAAATGCATAAATGAGGAAAATCGGCTAAGTTGTGGAAAAGTTATGGTTGCTTGGAGATGAGGAAGATATCAATATTTGTTCAAAACGATGATTTTGACCATTTATCACTATTGTGGTCATATTTTCTAAAATATGGGTCAAAATCAAGTGTGGTAAAGTTTTTTATACTCATTTTAATACCAGAAATCGATTGGGCACAAAAAATTCCGATTTTAAAATTTTCACTTTTTTGACATTTTTGCTAGTAGTAAATTTGCAAAATTTGTCAAAAAATGGGTCAAAAATTAAAACTCAAAGTATTTTAATTTTTTGACGTAGATTCAAAATATGATAAATACCATTGACAGAAATGCAAAAATTTTGAAAATCGGTTGATTTTTAGCTAAGTTATGGCTTCTCAAAGTTGCAAATGTCTCAATTTTTTAAACCAAAAACACGTTTTTTTCAATTTATTACTTTCCTTGCCATATTTTTCAAAACATTTAATAAACCTTGTATACCGATTTAAAGTATAATAAAAGCCGTATCCAGAAATGAATAAATGAGGAAAATCGGCTAAGTTGTGGAAAAGTTATGGTTGCTTGGATATGAGGAAGATATCAATATTTGTTCAAAACGATGATTTTGACCATTTATCACTATTGTGGTCATATTTTCTAAAATATGGGTCAAAATCAAGTGTGGTAAAGTTTTTTTATACTCATTTTAATACCAGAAATCGATTGGGCACAAAAAATTCCGATTTTAAAATTTTCAGTTTTTTGACATTTTTGCTAGTAGTAAATTTGCAAAATTTGTTAAAAAATGGGTCAAAAATTGAAACTGAAAGTATTTTAATTTTTTTGACGTAGATTCAAAATATGATAAATACCATTGACAGAAATGCAAAAATTTTGAAAATCGGCTGATTTTTAGCTAAGTTATGGCTTCTCAAAGTTGCAAAAGTCTCAATTTTTTAAACAAAATAAAACGTTTTTTTCAATTTTTCACTTTCCTTGCCATATTTTTCAAAACATTTAATAAACCTTATATACCGATTTAAAGTATAATAAAAGCCGTATCCAGAAATCCATAAATGAGGAAAATCGGCTAAGTTGTGGAAAAGTTATGGTTGCTCGGAGATGAGGAAGATATCAATATTTGTTCAAAACGATGATTTTGACCATTTATCACTATTGTGGTCATATTTTCTAAAATATGGGTCAAAATCAAGTGTGTTAAAGTTTTTTATACTCATTTTAATACCAGAAATCGATTGGGCACAAAAAATTCCGATTTTAAAATTTTCACTTTTTTGGCATTTTTGCTAGTAGTAAATTTGCAAAATTTGTCAAAAAATGGCTCAAAAATTAAAACTGAAAGTATTTTAATTTCTTTGACGTAGATTCAAAATATGATAAATACCATTGACAGAAATGCAAAAATTTTGAAAATCGGTTGATTTTTAGCTAAGTTATGGCTTCTCAAAGTTGCAAATGTCTCAATTTTTTAAACCAAATAACACGTTTTTTCAATTATTCACTTTCCTTGCCATATTTTTCTAATTATGTAATAAACCTTATATACCGATTTAAAGTATAATAAAAGGCGTATCCAGAAATGCATAAATGAGGAAAATCGGCTAAGTTGTGGAAAAGTTATGGTTCCTCGGAGATGAGGAAGATATCAATATTTGTTCAAAACGATGATTTTGACCATTTATCACTATTGTGGTCATATTTTCTAAAATATGGGTCAAAATCAAGTGTGGTAAAGTTTTTTATACTCATTTTAATACCAGAAATCGATTGGGCACAAAAAATTCCGATTTTAAAATTTTCACTTTTTTGACATTTTTGCTAGTAGTAAATTTGCAAAATTTTTTAAAAAATGGGTCGAAAATTGAAACTGAAAGTATTTTAATTTTTTTGACGTAGATTCAAAATATGATAAATACCATTGACAGAAATGCAAAAATTTTGAAAATCGGCTGATTTTTAGCTAAGTTATGGCTTCTCAAAGTTGCAAATGTCTCAATTTTTTAAACAAAATAACACGTTTTTTCAATTTTTCACTTTCCTTGCCATATTTTTCAAAACATTTAATAAACCTTATATACCGATTTAAAGTATAATAAAAGCCGTATCCAGAAATGCATAAATGAGGAAAATCGGCTAAGTTGTGGAAAAGTTATGGTTGCTCGGAGATGAGGAAGATAACAATATTTGTTCAAAACGATGATTTTGACCATTTATCACTATTGTGGTCATATTTTCTAAAATATGGGTCAAAATCAAGTGTGGTAAAGTTTTTTATACTCATTTTAATACCAGAAATCGATTGGGCACAAAAAATTCCGATTTTAAAATTTTTATTTTAATTTTTTTGACGTAGATTCAAAATATGATAAATACCATTGACAGAAATGCATAAATTTTGAAAATCGGTTGATTTTTAGCTAAGTTATGGCTTCTCAAAGTTGCAAATGTCTCAATTTTTTAAACCAAAAACACGTTTTTTTTCAATTTATCACTTTCCTGGCCATATTTTCCAAACATGTAATAAACCTTATATACCGATTTAAAGTATAATAAAAACCGTATCCAGAAATGCATAAATGAGGAAAATCGGCTAAGTTGTGCAAAAGTTATGGTTGCTCGGAGATGAGGAAGATATCAATATTTGTTCAAAACGATGATTTTGACCATTTATCACTATTGTGGTCATATTTTCTAAAATATGGGTCAAAATCAAGTGTGTTAAAATTTTTTATACTCATTTTAATACCAGAAATCGATTGGGCACAAAAAATTCCGATTTTAAAATTTTTACTTTTTTGACATTTTTGCTAGTAGTAAATTTGCAAAATTTGTCAAAAAATGGGTCAAAACTTAAAACTGAAAGTATTTTAATTTTTTTGACGTAGATTCAAAATATGATAAATACCATTGACAGAAATGCAAAAATTTTGAAAATCGGTTGATTTTTAGCTAAGTTATGGCTTCTCAAAGTTGCAAATGTCTCAATTTTTTAAACCAAAAACACGTTTTTTTCAATTTATCACTTTCCTGGCCATATTTTTCAAAACATGTAATAAACCTTATATACCGATTTAAAGTATAATAAAAACCGTATCCAGAAATGCATAAATGAGGAAAATCGGCTAAGTTGTGGAAAAGTTATGGTTCCTCGGAGATGAGGAAGATATCAATATTTGTTCAAAACGATGATTTTGACCATTTATCACTATTGTGGTAATATTTTCTAAAATATGGGTCAAAATCAAGTGTGGTAAAGTTTTTTTATACTCATTTTAATACCAGAAATCGATAATGCACAGAAAATTCCGATTTTAAAATTTTCACTTTTTTGACATTTTTGCTAGTAGTAAATTTGCAAAATTTGTTAAAAAATGGGTCAAAAATTGAAACTGAAAGTATTTTCATTTTTTTGATGTAGATTCAAAATATGATAAATACCATTGACAGAAATGCAAAAATTTTGAAAATCGGCTGATTTTTAGCTAAGTTATGGCTTCTCAAAGTTGCAAAAGTCTCAATTTTTTAAACAAAATAACACGTTTTTTCAATTTTTCACTTTCCTTGCCATATTTTTCAAAACATTTAATAAACCTTATATACCGATTTAAAGTATAATAAAAGCCGTATCCAGAAATGCATAAATGAGGAAAATCGGCTAAGTTGTGCAAAAGTTATAGCTGCTCGGAGATGAGGAAGATATCAATATTTGTTCAAAACGATGATTTTGACCATTTATCACTATTGTGGTCATATTTTCTAAAATATGGGTCAAAATCAAGTGTGTTAAAGTTTTTTTAAACTCATTTTAATACCAGAAATCGATAAGGCACAAAAAATTCCGATTTTAAAATTTTCACTTTTTTGACATTTTTGCTAGTAGTAAATTTGCAAAATTTGTCAAAAAATGGGTCAAAAATTAAAACTGAAAGTATTTTAATTTCTTTGACGTAGATTCAAAATATGATAAATACCATTGACAGAAATGCAAAAATTTTCAAAATCGGTTGATTTTTAGCTAAGTTATGGCTTCTCAAAGTTGCAAATGTCTCAATTTTTTAAACCAAAAACACGTTTTTTTTCAATTTATCACTTTCCTGGCCATATTTTTCAAAACATGTAATAAACCTTATATACCGATTTAAAGTATAATAAAAACCGTATCCAGAAATGCATAAATGAGGAAAATCGGCTAAGTTGTGCAAAAGTTATGGCTGCTCGGAGATGAGGAAGATATCAATATTTGTTCAAAACGATGATTTTGACCATTTATCACTATTGTGGTCATATTTTCTAAAATATGGGTCAAAATCAAGTGTGGTAAAGTTTTTTATACTCATTTTAATACCAGAAATCGATTGGGCACAAAAAATTCCGATTTTAAAATTTTCACTTTTTTGACATTTTTGCTAATAGTAAATTTGCAAAATTTGTCAAAAAATGGGTCAAAAATTAAAACTCAAAGTATTTTAATTTTTTTTGACGTAGATTCAAAATATGATAAATACCATTGACAGAAATGCAAAAATTTTGAAAATCGGTTGATTTTTAGCTAAGTTATGGCTTCTCAAAGTTGCAAATGTCTCAATTTTTTAAACCAAAAACACGTTTTTTTCAATTTATTACTTTCCTTGCCATATTTTTCAAAACATTTAATAAACCTTATTTACCGATTTAAAGTATAATAAAATCCGTATCCAGAAATGAATAAATGAGGAAAATCGGCTAAGTTGTGGAAAAGTTATGGTTGCTCGGAGATGAGGAAGATATCAATATTTGTTCAAAACGATGATTTTGACCATTTATCACTATTGTGGTCATATTTTCTAAAATATGGGTCAAAATCAAGTGTGGTAAAGTTTTTTATACTCATTTTAATACCAGAAATCGATTGGGCACAAAAAATTCCGATTTTAAAATTTTCACTTTTTTGACATTTTTGCTAGTAGTAAATTTGCAAAATTTGTCAAAAAATGGGTCAAAAATTAAAACTCAAAGTATTTTAATTTCTTTGACGTAGATTCAAAATATGATAAATACCATTGACAGAAATGCATAAATTTTGAAAATCGGTTGATTTTTAGCTAAGTTATGGCTTTTCAAAGTTAGAAATGTCTCATTTTTTAAACCAAAAACACTTTTTTTCAATTTATCACTTTCCTTGCCATATTTTTCAAAACATGTAATAAACCTTATATACCGATTTAAAGTATAATAAAAACCGTATCCAGAAATGAATAAATGAGGAAAATCGGCTAAGTTGTGGAAAAGTTATGGTTGCTCGGAGATGAGGAAGATATCAATATTTGTTCAAAACGATGATTTTGACCATTTATCACTATTGTGGTCATATTTTCTAAAATATGGGTCAAAATCAAGTGTGGTAAAGTTTTTTATACTCATTTTAATACCAGAAATCGATTGGGCACAAAAAATTCCGATTTTAAAATTTTCAGTTTTTTGACATTTTTGCTAGTAGTAAATTTGCAAAATTTGTCAAAAAATGGGTCAAAAATTAAAACTCAAAGTATTTTAATTTTTTTGACGTAGATTCAAAATATGATAAATACCATTGACAGAAATGCATAAATTTTGAAAATCGGTTGATTTTTAGCTAAGTTATGGCTTTTCAAAGTTACAAATGTCTCAATTTTTTAAACCAAAAACACTTTTTTTCAATTTATCACTTTTCTTGCCAAATTTTTCAAAACATTTAATAAACCTTATATACCGATTTAAAGTATAATAAAAGCCGTATCCATAAATGAATAAATGAGGAAAATCGGCTAAGTTGTGGAAAAGTTATGGTTGCTTGGAGATGAGGAAGATATCAATATTTGTTCAAAACGATGATTTTGACCATTTATCACTATTGTGGTCATATTTTCTAAAATATGGGTCAAAATCAAGTGTGGTAAGGTTTTTTTATATTCATTTTAATACCAGAAATCGATAAGGCACAAAAAATTCCAATTTTAAAATTTTCACTTTTTTGGCATTTTTGGTAGGAGTTAATGTGCAAAAATTGTCAATAAATGAGTCAAATTTTAAAACTGACAATATGAACAATTTTTTGATGTACAATAAAAATATGATCAATACTATTGACAGAAATGCATAAATTTTGAAAATCGGCTGATTTTTAGCTAAGTTATGGCTTCTCAAAGTTGCAAGCGTCTCAATTTTTTAAACCAAATAACACGTTTTTTCAATTATTCACTTTCCTTGCCATATTTTTCTAATTATGTAATAAACCTTATATACCGATTTAAAGTATAATAAAAGCCGTATCCAGAAATGCATAAATGAGGAAAATCGGCTAAGTTGTGGAAAAGTTATGGTTCCTCGGAGATGAGGAAGATATCAATATTTGTTCAAAACGATGATTTTGACCATTTATCACTATTGTGGTCATATTTTCTAAAATATGGGTCAAAATCAAGTGTGGTAAAGTTTTTTATACTCATTTTAATACCAGAAATCGATTGGGCACAAAAAATTCCGATTTTAAAATTTTCACTTTTTTGACATTTTTGCTAGTAGTAAATTTGCAAAATTTGTCAAAAAATGGGTCAAAAATTAAAACTGAAAGTATTTTAATTTTTTTGACGTAGATTCAAAATATGATAAATTCCATTGACAGAAATGCAAAAATTTTTAAAATCGGTTGATTTTTAGCTAAGTTATGGCTTCTCAAAGTTGCAAATGTCTCAATATTTTAAACCAAAAACACGTTTTTTTTTTTCAATTTATCACTTTCCTGGCCATATTTCTCAAAACATGTAATAAACCTTATATACCGATTTAAAGTATAATAAAAACCGTATCCAGAAATGCATAAATGAGGAAAATCGGCTAAGTTGTGCAAAAGTTATGGTTGCTCGGAGATGAGGAAGATATCAATATTTGTTCAAAACGATGATTTTGACCATTTATCACTATTGTGGTCATATTTTCTAAAATATGGGTCAAAATCAAGTGTGGTAAAGTTTTTTATACTCATTTTAATACCAGAAATCGATAAGTCACAAAAAATTCCGATTTTAATATTTTCACTTTTTTGACATTTTTGCTAGTAGTAAATTTGCAAAATTTGTCAAAAAATGGGTCAAAAATTAAAACTCAAAGTATTTTAATTTTTTTGACGTAGATTCAAAATATGATAAATACCATTGACAGAAATGCAAAAATTTTTAAAATCGGTTGATTTTTAGCTAAGTTATGGCTTCTCAAAGTTGCAAATGTCTCAATATTTTAAACCAAAAACACGTTTTTTTTTCAATTTATCACTTTCCTGGCCATATTTCTCAAAACATGTAATAAACCTTATATACCGATTTAAAGTATAATAAAAGCCGTATCCAGAAATAAATAAATGAGGAAAATCGGCTAAGTTGTGGAAAAGTTATGGTTGCTTGGATATGAGGAAGATATCAATATTTGATCAAAACGATGATTTTGACCATTTATTACTATTGTGGTCATATTTTCTAAAATATGGGTCAAAATCAAGTGTGGTAAAGTTTTTTATACTCATTTTAATACCAGAAATCGATTGGGCACAAAAAATTCCGATTTTAAAATTTTCACTTTTTTGACATTTTTGCTAGTAGTAAATTTGCAAAATTTGTTAAAAAATGGGTCGAAAATTGAAACTGAAAGTATTTTAATTTCTTTGACGTAGATTCAAAATATGATAAATACCATTGACAGAAATGCAAAAATTTTGAAAATCGGTTGATTTTTAGCTAAGTTATGGCTTCTCAAAGTTGCAAATGTCTCAATTTTTTAAACCAAAAACACGTTTTTTTTCAATTTATCACTTTCCTGGCCATATTTTTCAAAACATGTAATAAACCTTATATACCGATTTAAAGTATAATAAAAACCGTATCCAGAAATGCATAAATGAGGAAAATCGGCTAAGTTGTGGAAAAGTTATGGTTGCTCGGAGATGAGGAAGATATCAATATTTGTTCAAAACGATGATTTTGACCATTTATCACTATTGTGGTCATATTTTCTAAAATATGGGTCAAAATCAAGTGTGGTAAAGTTTTTTATACTCATTTTAATACTAGAATTCGATTGGGCACAAAAAATTCCGATTTTTAAATTTTCACTTTTTTGACATTTTCGCTAGTAGTAAATTTGCAAAATTTGTCAAAAAATGGGTCAAAAATTAAAACTCAAAGTATTTTCATTTTTTTGACGTAGATTCAAAATATGATAAATACCATTGACAGAAATGCAAAAATTTTGAAAATCGGTTGATTTTTAGCTAAGTTATGGCTTCTCAAAGTTGCAAATGTCTCAATTTTTTAAACCAAAAACACGTTTTTTTCAATTTATTACTTTCCTTGCCATATTTTTCAAAACATTTAATAAACCTTATATACCGATTTAAAGTATAATAAAAGCCGTATCCAGAAATGAATAAATGAGGAAAAT
Source organism: Drosophila quadrilineata (assembly GCA_018150725.1). Classification (NCBI taxonomy): domain Eukaryota; kingdom Metazoa; phylum Arthropoda; class Insecta; order Diptera; family Drosophilidae; genus Drosophila; species Drosophila quadrilineata. The sequence continues at coordinate 173,656 of JAECWN010000337.1, forward strand.
CGGCTAAGTTGTGGAAAAGTTATGGTTGCTTGGAGATGAGGAAGATATCAATATTTGTTCAAAACGATGATTTTGACCATTTATCACTATTGTGGTCATATTTTCTAAAATATGGGTCAAAATCAAGTGTGGTAAAGTTTTTTTATACTCATTTTAATACCAGAAATCGATTAGGCACAAAAAATTCCGATTTTAAAATTTTCACTTTTTTGACATTTTTGCTAGTAGTAAATTTGCAAAATTTGTCAAAAAATGGGTCAAAAATTAAAACTGAAAGTATTTTAATTTCTTTGATGTAGATTCAAAATATGATAAATACCATTGACAGAAATGCAAAAATTTTGAAAATCGGTTGATTTTTAGCTAAGTTATGGCTTCTCAAAGTTGCAAATGTCTCAATTTTTTAAACCAAAAACACGTTTTTTTTCAATTTATCACTTTCATGGCCATATTTTTCAAAACATGTAATAAACCTTATATACCGATTTAAAGTATAATAAAAACCGTATCCAGAAATGCATAAATGAGGAAAATCGGCTAAGTTGTGCAAAAGTTATGGCTGCTCGGAGATGAGGAAGATATCAATATTTGTTCAAAACGATGATTTTGACCATTTATCACTATTGTGGTCATATTTTCTAAAATATGGGTCAAAATCAAGTGTGGTAAAGTTTTTTTATACTCATTTTAATACCAGAAATCGATTAGGAACAAAAAATTCCGATTTTAAAATTTTCACTTTTTTGGCATTTTTGGTAGGAGTTAATGTGCAAAAATTGTCAATAAATGAGTCAAATTTTAAAACTGACAATATGAACAATTTTTTGATGTACAATAAAAATATGATCAATACTATTGACAGAAATGCATAAATTTTGAAAATCGGCTGATTTTTAGCTAAGTTATGGCTTCTCAAAGTTGCAAGCGTCTCAATTTTTTAAACCAAATAACACGTTTTTTCAATTATTCACTTTCCTTGCCATATTTTTCTAATTATGTAATAAACCTTATATACCGATTTAAAGTATAATAAAAGGCGTATCCAGAAATGCATAAATGAGGAAAATCGGCTAAGTTGTGGAAAAGTTATGGTTCCTCGGAGATGAGGAAGATATCAATATTTGTTCAAAACGATGATTTTGAACATTTATCACTATTGTGGTCATATTTTCTAAAATATGGGTCAAAATCAAGTGTGGTAAAGTTTTTTATACTCATTTTAATACCAGAAATCGATTGGGCACAAAAAATTCCGATTTTAAAATTTTCACTTTTTTGACATTTTTGCTAGTAGTAAATTTGCAAAATTTGTTAAAAAATGGGTCGAAAATTGAAACTGAAAGTATTTTAATTTTTTTGACGTAGATTCAAAATATGATAAATACCATTGACAGAAATGCAAAAATTTTGAAAATCGGCTGATTTTTAGCTAAGTTATGGCTTCTCAAAGTTGCAAAAGTCTTAATTTTTTAAACAAAATAACACGTTTTTTTCAATTTTTCACTTTCCTTGCCATATTTTTTAAAACATTTAATAAACCTTATATACCGATTTAAAGTATAATAAAAGCCGTATCCAGAAATGCATAAATGAGGAAAATCGGCTAAGTTGTGGAAAAGTTATGGTTGCTCGGAGATGAGGAAGATAACAATATTTGTTCAAAACGATGATTTTGACCATTTATCACTATTGTGGTCATATTTTCTAAAATATGGGTCAAAATCAAGTGTGTTAAAGTTTTTTATACTCATTTTAATACCAGAAATCGATTGGGCACAAAAAATTCCGATTTTAAAATTTTTATTTTAATTTTTTTGACGTAGATTCAAAATATGATAAATACCATTGACAGAAATGCAAAAATTTTGAAAATCGGTTGATTTTTAGCTAAGTTATGGCTTCTCAAAGTTCCAAATGTCTCAATTTTTTAAACCAAAAACACGTTTTTTTTCAATTTATCACTTTCCTGGCCATATTTTTCAAAACATTTAATAAACCTTATATACCGATTTAAAGTATAATAAAAGCCGTATCCAGAAATGCATAAATGAGGAAAATCGGCTAAGTTGTGGAAAAGTTATGGTTGCTCGGAGATGAGGAAGATATCAATATTTGTTCAAAACGATGATTTTGACCATTTATCACTATTGTGGTCATATTTTCTAAAATATGGGTCAAAATCAAGTGTGGTAAAGTTTTTTTATACTCATTTTAATACCAGAAATCGATTGGGCACAAAAATTCCGATTTTAAAATTTTTATTTTTGACATTTTTTTGTAATTTGCAAATTTGTTAAAAAGAGATTCAAAATATGATAAATACCATTGACAGAAATGCAAAAATTTTGAAAATCGGCTGATTTTTAGCTAAGTTATGGCTTCTCAAAGTTGCAAAAGTCTCAATTTTTTAAACAAAATAACACGTTTTTTTCAATTTATCACTTTCCTTGCCATATTTTTCAAAACATTTAATAAACCTTATATACCGATTTAAAGTATAATAAAAACCGTATCCAGAAATGCATAAATGAGGAAAATCGGCTAAGTTGTGGAAAAGTTATGGTTGCTCGGAGATGAGGAAGATATCAATATTTGTTCAAAACGATGATTTTGACCATTTATCACTATTGTGGTCATATTTTCTAAAATATGGGTCAAAATCAAGTGTGGTAAAGTTTTTTATACTCATTTTAATACTAGAATTCGATTGGGCACAAAAAATTCCGATTTTTAAATTTTCACTTTTTTGACATTTTCGCTAGTAGTAAATTTGCAAAATTTGTCAAAAAATGGGTCAAAAATTAAAACTCAAAGTATTTTCATTTTTTTGACGTAGATTCAAAATATGATAAATACCATTGACAGAAATGCAAAAATTTTGAAAATCGGTTGATTTTTAGCTAAGTTATGGCTTCTCAAAGTTGCAAATGTCTCAATTTTTTAAACCAAAAACACGTTTTTTTCAATTTATTACTTTCCTTGCCATATTTTTCAAAACATTTAATAAACCTTATATACCGATTTAAAGTATAATAAAAGCCGTATCCAGAAATGAATAAATGAGGAAAATCGGCTAAGTTGTGGAAAAGTTATGGTTGCTTGGAGATGAGGAAGATATCAATATTTGTTCAAAACGATGATTTTGACCATTTATCACTATTGTGGTCATATTTTCTAAAATATGGGTCAAAATCAAGTGTGGTAAAGTTTTTTTATACTCATTTTAATACCAGAAATCGATTAGGCACAAAAAATTCCGATTTTAAAATTTTCACTTTTTTGACATTTTTGCTAGTAGTAAATTTGCAAAATTTGTTAAAAAATGGGTCAAAAATTAAAACTGAAAGTATTTTAATTTTTTTGATGTAGATTCAAAATATGATAAATACCATTGACAGAAATGCAAAAATTTTGAAAATCGGTTGATTTTTAGCTAAGTTATGGCTTCTCAAAGTTGCAAATGTCTCAATTTTTTAAACCAAAAACACGTTTTTTTTTAATTTATCACTTTCCTGGCCATATTTTTCAAAACATTTAATAAACCTTATATACCGATTTAAAGTATAATAAAAACCGTATCCAGAAATGCATAAATGAGGAAAATCGGCTAAGTTGTGCAAAAGTTATGGCTGCTCGGAGATGAGGAAGATATCAATATTTGTTCAAAACGATGATTTTGACCATTTATCACTATTGTGGTCATATTTTCTAAAATATGGGTCAAAATCAAGTGTGGTAAAGTTTTTATACTCATTTTAATACCAGAAATCGATTGGGCACAAAAAATTCCGATTTTAAAATTTTCACTTTTTTGACATTTTTGCTAGTAGTAAATTTGCAAAAATTTGTCAAAAAATGGGTCAAAATTTAAAACTGAAAGTATTATCAATTTTTTGACGTAGATTCAAAATATGATAAATACCATTGACAGAAATGCAAAAATTTTGAAAATCGGCTGATTTTTAGCTAAGTTATGGCTTCTCAAAGTTGCAAATGTCTCAATTTTTTAAACCAAATAACACGTTTTTTTCAATTTATTCACTTTCCTTGCCATATTTTTCAAAACATGTAATAAACCTTATATACCGATTTAAAGTATAATAAAAGCCGTATCCAGAAATGCATAAATGAGGAAAATCGGCTAAGTTGTGGAAAAGTTATGGTTCCTCGGAGATGAGGAAGATATCAATATTTGTTCAAAACGATGATTTTGACCATTTATCACTATTGTGGTCATATTTTCTAAAATATGGGTCAAAATCAAGTGTGGTAAAGTTTTTTTATACTCATTTTAATACCAGAAATCGATTGGGCACAAAAAATTCCGATTTTAAAATTTTCACTTTTTGACATTTTTGCTAGTAGTAAATTTGCAAAATTTGTTAAAAAATGGGTCGAAAATTGAAACTGAAAGTATTTTAATTTTTTTGACGTAGATTCAAAATATGATAAATACCATTGACAGAAATGCAAAAATTTTGAAAATCGGCTGATTTTTAGCTAAGTTATGGCTTCTCAAAGTTGCAAAAGTCTCAATTTTTAAACAAAATAACACGTTTTTTTCAATTTATTCACTTTCCTTGCCATATTTTTCAAAACATTTAATAAACCTTATATACCGATTTAAAGTATAATAAAAGCCGTATCCAGAAATGCATAAATGAGGAAAATCGGCTAAGTTGTGGAAAAGTTATGGTTGCTCGGAGATGAGGAAGATATCAATATTTGTTCAAAACGATGATTTTGACCATTTATCACTATTGTGGTCATATTTTCTAAAATATGGGTCAAAATCAAGTGTGGTAAAGTTTTTTTATACTCATTTTAATACCAGAAATCGATTGGGCACAAAAAATTCCGATTTTAAAATTTTCACTTTTTTGACATTTTTGCTAGTAGTAAATTTGCAAAATTTGTCAAAAAATGGGTCAAAAATTAAAACTGAAAGTATTTTAATTTCTTTGACGTAGATTCAAAATATGATAAATACCATTGACAGAAATGCAAAAATTTTGAAAATCGGTTGATTTTTAGCTAAGTTATGGCTTCTCAAAGTTGCAAATGTCTCAATTTTTTAAACCAAAAACACGTTTTTTTCAATTTATTACTTTCCTTGCCATATTTTTCAAAACATTTAATAAACCTTATATACCGATTTAAAGTATAATAAAAGCCGTATCCAGAAATGCATAAATGAGGAAAATCGGCTAAGTTGTGGCAAAAGTTATGGCTGCTCGGAGATGAGGAAGATATCAATATTTGTTCAAAACGATGATTTTGACCATTTATCACTATTGTGGTCATATTTTCTAAAATATGGGTCAAAATCAAGTGTGGTAAAGTTTTTTTATACTCATTTTAATACCAGAAATCGATTAGGCACAAAAAATTCCGATTTTAAAATTTTCACTTTTTTGGCATTTTTGGTAGGAGTTAATGTGCAAAAATTGTCAATAAATGAGTCAAATTTTAAAACTGACAATATGAACAATTTTTTGATGTACAATAAAAATATGATCAATACTATTGACAGAAATGCATAAATTTTGAAAATCGGCTGATTTTTAGCTAAGTTATGGCTTCTCAAAGTTGCAAGCGTCTCAATTTTTTAAACCAAATAACACGTTTTTTCAATTATTCACTTTCCTTGCCATATTTTTCTAATTATGTAATAAACCTTATATACCGATTTAAAGTATAATAAAAGGCGTATCCAGAAATGCATAAATGAGGAAAATCGGCTAAGTTGTGGAAAAGTTATGGTTCCTCGGAGATGAGGAAGATATCAATATTTGTTCAAAACGATGATTTTGAACATTTATCACTATTGTGGTCATATTTTCTAAAATATGGGTCAAAATCAAGTGTGGTAAAGTTTTTTATACTCATTTTAATACCAGAAATCGATTGGGCACAAAAAATTCCGATTTTAAAATTTTCACTTTTTTGACATTTTTGCTAGTAGTAAATTTGCAAAATTTGTTAAAAAATGGGTCGAAAATTGAAACTGAAAGTATTTTAATTTTTTTGACGTAGATTCAAAATATGATAAATACCATTGACAGAAATGCAAAAATTTTGAAAATCGGCTGATTTTTAGCTAAGTTATGGCTTCTCAAAGTTGCAAAAGTCTTAATTTTTTAAACAAAATAACACGTTTTTTCAATTTTTCACTTTCCTTGCATGTTTTTCAAAACATTTAATAAACCTTATATACCGATTTAAAGTATAATAAAAGCCGTATCCAGAAATGCATAAATGAGGAAAATCGGCTAAGTTGTGGAAAAGTTATGGTTGCTCGGAGATGAGGAAGATAACAATATTTGTTCAAAACGATGATTTTGACCATTTATCACTATTGTGGTCATATTTTCTAAAATATGGGTCAAAATCAAGTGTGTTAAAGTTTTTTATACTCATTTTAATACCAGAAATCGATTGGGCACAAAATTAAATTTTTTGCTGTGTATTTTCAAAAATTTTTATTTTAATTTTTTTGACGTAGATTCAAAATATGATAAATACCATTGACAGAAATGCAAAAATTTTGAAAATCGGTTGATTTTTAGCTAAGTTATGGCTTCTCAAAGTTCCAAATGTCTCAATTTTTTAAACCAAAAACACGTTTTTTTTCAATTTATCACTTTCCTGGCCATATTTTTCAAAACATTTAATAAACCTTATATACCGATTTAAAGTATAATAAAAGCCGTATCCAGAAATGCATAAATGAGGAAAATCGGCTAAGTTGTGGAAAAGTTATGGTTGCTCGGAGATGAGGAAGATATCAATATTTGTTCAAAACGATGATTTTGACCATTTATCACTATTGTGGTCATATTTTCTAAAATATGGGTCAAAATCAAGTGTGGTAAAGTTTTTTTATACTCATTTTAATACCAGAAATCGATAATGCACAGAAAATTCCGATTTTAAAATTTTCACTTTTTTGACATTTTTGCTAGTAGTAAATTTGCAAAATTTGTTAAAAAATGGGTCAAAAATTGAAACTGAAAGTATTTTCATTTTTTTGACGTAGATTCAAAATATGATAAATACCATTGACAGAAATGCAAAAATTTTGAAAATCGGCTGATTTTTAGCTAAGTTATGGCTTCTCAAAGTTGCAAAAGTCTCAATTTTTTAAACAAAATAACACGTTTTTTCAATTTTTCACTTTCCTTGCCATATTTTTCAAAACATTTAATAAACCTTATATACCGATTTAAAGTATAATAAAAGCCGTATCCAGAAATGCATAAATGAGGAAAATCGGCTAAGTTGTGCAAAAGTTATGGCTGCTCGGAGATGAGGAAGATATCAATATTTGTTCAAAACGATGATTTTGACCATTTATCACTATTGTGGTCATATTTTCTAAAATATGGGTCAAAATCAAGTGTGTTAAAGTTTTTTATACTCATTTTAATACCAGAAATCGATTGGGCACAAAAAATTCCGATTTTAAAATTTTCACTTTTTTGACATTTTTGCTAGTAGTAAATTTGCAAAATTTGTCAAAAAATGGGTCAAAAATTAAAACTGAAAGTATTTTAATTTCTTTGACGTAGATTCAAAATATGATAAATACCATTGACAGAAATGCAAAAATTTTGAAAATCGGTTGATTTTTAGCTAAGTTATGGCTTCTCAAAGTTGCAAATGTCTCAATTTTTTAAACCAAAAACACGTTTTTTTTTCAATTTATCACTTTCCTGGCCATATTTTTCAAAACATGTAATAAACCTTATATACCGATTTAAAGTATAATAAAAACCGTATCCAGAAATGCATAAATGAGGAAAATCGGCTAAGTTGTGCAAAAGTTATGGCTGCTCGGAGATGAGGAAGATATCAATATTTGTTCAAAACGATGATTTTGACCATTTATCACTATTGTGGTCATATTTTCTAAAATATGGGTCAAAATCAAGTGTGGTAAAGTTTTTTATACTCATTTTAATACCAGAAATCGATTGGGCACAAAAATTCCGATTTTAAAATTTTCACTTTTTTGACATTTTTGCTAGTAGTAAATTTGCAAAATTTGTCAAAAAATGGGTCAAAAATTAAAACTCAAAGTATTTTAATTTTTTTGACGTAGATTCAAAATATGATAAATACCATTGACAGAAATGCAAAAATTTTGAAAATCGGTTGATTTTTAGCTAAGTTATGGCTTCTCAAAGTTGCAAATGTCTCAATTTTTTAAACCAAAAACACGTTTTTTTCAATTTATTACTTTCCTTGCCATATTTTTCAAAACATTTAATAAACCTTATATACCGATTTAAAGTATAATAAAAGCCGTATCCAGAAATGAATAAATGAGGAAAATCGGCTAAGTTGTGGAAAAGTTATGGTTCCTCGGAGATGAGGAAGATATCAATATTTGTTCAAAACGATGATTTTGACCATTTATCACTATTTTGGTCATATTTTCTAAAATATGGGTCAAAATCAAGTGTGGTAAAGTTTTTTTATACTCATTTTAATACCAGAAATCGATAATGCACAGAAAATTCCGATTTTAAAATTTTCACTTTTTTGACATTTTTGCTAGTAGTAAATTTGCAAAATTTGTTAAAAAATGGGTCAAAAATTGAAACTGAAAGTATTTTCATTTTTTTGACGTAGATTCAAAATATGATAAATACCATTGACAGAAATGCAAAAATTTTGAAAATCGGCTGATTTTTAGCTAAGTTATGGCTTCTCAAAGTTGCAAAAGTCTCAATTTTTTAAACAAAATAACACGTTTTTTCAATTTTTCACTTTCCTTGCCATATTTTTCAAAACATTTAATAAACCTTATATACCGATTTAAAGTATAATAAAAGCCGTATCCAGAAATGCATAAATGAGGAAAATCGGCTGTTGTGAAAGTTTAAATTATGGCTGCTCGGAGATGAGGAAGATATCAATATTTGTTCAAAACGATGATTTTGACCATTTATCACTATTGTGGTCATATTTTCTAAAATATGGGTCAAAATCAAGTGTGGTAAAGTTTTTTATACTCATTTTAATACTAGAATTCGATTGGGCACAAAAAATTCCGATTTTTAAATTTTCACTTTTTTGACATTTTCGCTAGTAGTAAATTTGCAAAATTTGTCAAAAAATGGGTCAAAAATTAAAACTCAAAGTATTTTCATTTTTTTGACGTAGATTCAAAATATGATAAATACCATTGACAGAAATGCAAAAATTTTGAAAATCGGTTGATTTTTAGCTAAGTTATGGCTTCTCAAAGTTGCAAATGTCTCAATTTTTAAACCAAATAACACGTTTTTTCAATTTATTACTTTCCTTGCCATATTTTTCAAAACATTTAATAAACCTTATATACCGATTTAAAGTATAATAAAAAGCTTAT